>JAOWBW010000222.1:104766-472708 GCA_026119855.1 Campanula takesimana
TTCTACTCCATGGACGAGCAACTTGGTGATTGTCTAACCATTGGACCATACTTCCAATGAAAGCTAATCCGGATCCAGAAACCAATGGTGCAAATCCGACTATCAAGAAACCAAAAGCTGAATGGACCGATGAAGAGAAAAGACTGGTGGAATGGATGTGAAAGCAAAAAGTATACTTCTAAGTACCTTGAGTACGTCTCAGCGTCGACAGATCATGGAATGTTCTACTGCAAAAGAACTTTGGGATGCAATTGAAGATTACATCGAAGGAGATCAAGCTTGCAAGGAAAGCAAAAAGTTTGCAATTCAAAGAAGATTCAACAACTTTGCTAAGATCCCCGGTGAATCTCTAAGAGCCACTTATGATCGTTATTGTGAGATCGTAAGTACTTATACAGCACTCGGAAAGAAGCTTACCAAGAAAGAAATTAATGTTAATTTTCTTGCCGCTCTTGGTTCGCAATATCTACACAAAGGAAACACTCTTGAAGATACCAAGTTACTAGATGACATGTCTCTTGAAGCCTCTATGCCAACCTCAAGGTCTTTGATATCAAGCTTAACAACATTGCTGAAATGGAAGGAAAAACAAAGAGCTTATCGTTGGTTGCTCAAAGGAAGAAGTGATCGAGGAAGAAGATCCAAAAATCTCCACATCAGACTTACTTGATATGGATGATGATGATTTGCTATGTTCGTGAAAAGATTCCAAAAGTTCAGAAAGACATCAAGACCCGGATCAACAAGCAAAGCTCCAACAAGGTTTTCAAGGAGCAGCCCTTCAAAGAAGAAAGAGAACTTCAACTTCTCCAAGAAGAAAGAAGATCTTGTTTGTTTTAATTGCAGGAAACCAGGTCACTTCGCATCAGAATGTCCAATTCCCAAATATGAGTATATGAAGAAGAAAAGTAAACTTTACTCCAAGGTATTCAAAGCAAAAGGAATGATGGCTGAAGAAGACTCTACCTCAAAAGAGTTAGCTACTTGGATAGAGTCAGACTCTGATGAAAGCGATGAGGATTCTGAAGAAGGTCACATTTGTTTGGTCGTCCAGTCGATGATGAGGATGATAATAAAAGTCGTCGCTCACCAAATGCAAACCTAAACGGATAAGTTATACGGCGATGAACTTGCTGAAAAAGGATTCCTAACTCCGGTCAAAAGAATGGTGATCTTCTATTTTCAAGATGTGATGTTAGTGCAGCAAAGAAGGCTCTACTAAACCCAAAGTGAAGGGGTTCTGTCTACCACACCTCAAGTCAAGTTTGACATTTCCCCCGATGAACAAGAAAAGATGTTTGCAAAAGCTGAACAGGTAATTAGTAAGTTTTCTGGCATGAAGGAAGCTTTAGCACTTTCAACTGAAGAAATTCCCAGCTCAAGACGGAGAAATCTCTACTAAGATCTGAACTCACCCTCCTTAAGGAGCAGATCAAGAGCATGACTCCTCTTACTGATCGAAACCGTTTCTTAGAAGAACAAAATGCTATATTTAAAGTTAAAAATGATGAATTGGTTTCTGAGATAAATGACTTGAAAAGGATCACTAATGAGGGGACCAATTCTCGTGTCACTATGGAACAAATCTTAGAATCCCAAAAGCCTAGTGGTGATAAGGAAGGCTTAGGATTTCAAACTAATGACAACTTTAAATGTGCATCTTGTTGTGAAAGAGATGAGAAATTTACCCAGCAAACTTTGGAAGGGTCGAAGGCTAAACATCATGTTTCAAAGGAGTGTAGGACAAGAAACCAAAGAAGAAACTAGAGTTCAACTATGTCTACCCTAAGAAACAAACTGGCAAGGCAAAGATGAAAGGTATTGCCATGGATGAACCTACCGCAGAGGCTTCCTCTAGCAAGGTAGATGGCGCTCCCTACCGCATCCTGCCGCAAGGTCAATCGACCGCACCAAGGAAGATGGCGACCGCAAGGAAGCCATCGACCGCAAGTGGCGGCAAGGCAGCAAAGTTCAAAAGGATGAATTTTGTTAAGGAGACCTCATCCATACCAGTGAATGATGTTGTGCTCAAGACTTCAACGAAGCTTGTTAAAACTCAGTTGGGTGGCTTCCACCATTGTTCCGTGTGTGATGGTTATGGTCATAAGGCTGCTGAATGTCTTTTGAGATTCAACCCAATCCCAGAAAGAGTAACCCTCCTTCTGTGAGGCAAGTGTGGGTCGTCAAAAGTTGCTAACCCTTTGGACCCAAAAGAATAAAAAGGGGACCTTGTTCTTAAATGTTTATTTTATAGGTTCTCTGCTTAATGGCTGGACTCTCCAAGGATAGATCAAGTTTATGGTATCTCGATAGTGGCTGTTCAAGGCACATGACCGGAGATATCAACTTATTGGAAGATGTCCGTGAAGAAAAAGGGCCATCAGTAACCTTCGGAGATAATAACAAAGGAAAGACTGTAGGATATGGAGTCATTCGTAAAGGAAAAATCACCATCCAAGAAGTCTCTCTAGTTATTGGACTACAACACAATCTACTCTCAATATCTCAGTTCTGCGACAAAGGATTGCAATGCCACTTCACTTCAAAATTCTGTCTCATCAAAGATGGCATATCCGGCGTCACTTTGCTCAAAGGGATTCGTAAGAAAAATGTTTATGTTGTTGATTTTAATTCATCTTGCATTTCTTCTAATCTCTGTTTTGTAGCAAAGAATGTTAGTGAAAATAGTTGGCTGTGGCATAAAAGACTAAGTCACTTAAACTTCAAGTATCTCTCCAAGATTGGTAGAGAAAATCTAGTTCGTGGTCTACCCAAAGTAGCTGATCACCACGATGAGAAGTGCACAGCATGTCAACTAGGCAAACAACCAAAAGCGTCTTTCTCCAGCAAGACGACACCTTCAACTTCTAGATGTTTGCAACTACTTCATATGGACCTGTTTGGACCTGTTTCTACCGCAAGTATTGGAGGAAATAGATATTCCTTAGTTGTGGTAGATGACTACTCAAGATATACGTGGGTCGAGATGATGAGCTCCAAAGATGATTGTTATGACATTTTGACCGCACTCTTTAGACAGCTCCAACACAAAAAGAAGATGACATCGTTAGTGTTCGATCCGACAACGGTACAGAATTCAAGAACAACGGTGTTGCTCAATACTGTGATGATCATGGTATTGACCACAACTTTTTGCTGCTGGAGTTCCACAACAAAACGGTGTTGTGGAAAGGAAGAATAGAACGTTGATAGAGGCCGGAAAGACAATGATTGCTGAAGCAAAGCTACCTCAATACTTTTGGGCTGAAGCTGTCAACACAGCATGCTTCACTCAAAATAGATCCCTCATCAACAAGACCTACAACAAAACCCCTTATGAACTTTGGAGAGGAAGGAACCCCCAACATAGCATACTTCAAGATATTTGGATGCAAATGCTTTATACTCTACAACGGTAAAGAACATCGAGGTAAATTTGCTCCTAAGGCCGATGAAGGTATATTTATTGGGTATGCTAAACACTCAAAAGCTTTTCATGTATTTAATAAAACCACTCTTAAGATAGTTGAATCTGTCCATGTTACTTTTGATGAACATTCTCTTCTTGAGCCGCATATGGCTCCAAATGTTGCTGATGATTTTGTTGAGATAAATGAGACAGGTACAACTCAACCACAAAATCAATCAACTCAAGGAAACCCATCTACCTCAACTGCACCTCCACCTACCTCATATGAAGCACCAGAAGGTACCTCATCTGCTGCTACCTCAAATGGAGTTGAAGTTGAGACACCCATAAATGTTGAAGAACCTATCCCTCAAATTACTTATGATTGGGATGGCTCAAATGATGTACCACTTGAAGACTTACAACCACCATCAACTCAACCAGACATACCTCAAGAAGTTCGTGAGGTCAGAGATCACCCAATTCAGAATATCATTGGTGATTTGCATTCTGGTGTAAGAACAAGAAGATCAAACTATGATGCACTTACCGCATTCATATCTCAAGTTGAACCTAAGAAAGTTGATGAAGCACTCCAAGACTCAAGTTGGGTTGTTGCTATGCAAGAAGAACTCAACCAATTTGAAAGATGCAAAGTTTGGACCTTAGTTCCAAGGCCACAAGATCAAGGAGTGATTGGTACAAAGTGGGTATTCCGAAACAAGATGGACGAGAATGGAAGCATCACAAGGAACAAAGCAAGGTTGGTTGCACAAGGATATAGACAAGAAGAAGGCATTGATTATGATGAAACATTTGCCCCCGTTGCAAGACTCGAAGCTATAAGGATATTCTTAGCTTATGCCTCTTACAAAAGATTCAAGCTATATCAAATGGATGTGAAGAGTGCATTCCTCAACGGTGAACTTCAAGAAACAGTCTTTGTTGCTCAACCACCCGGATTTGAAGACCCAAATTTCCAAATCATGTCTACAAACTCCGTAAAGCTTTATATGGACTCAAACAAGCTCCACGAGCATGGTATGATACTCTATCTAAGTTTCTCCTTGAAAAGGGATTCAAGCGTGGTAAGATCGACACAACTTTATTCATTGCTAAATATAATGATCATACTTTACTTGTTCAAATATATGTAGATGATATTATTTTTGGTTCTACTAATGAATTGTTGTGTAAGCGTTTTGAGAAACTCATGAAAAGTAAATTTGAGATGAGCATGATGGGAGAATTAACATTCTTCCTTGGGCTACAAATCAAACAATGTGCTGAAGGCATCTTCCTCAACCAAGCAAAATACACAAGAGATCTTATCAAGAAATTTGGACTTGAAAATGCAAAGGCATACGACACTCCTATGGCTACTGGTAACAAGCTAGATAAAGACTTGAAAGGTAAGAAGGTTGATCAAACCTTATATCGAGGTATGATTGGCTCTCTCCTATACTTAACTGCTAGTAGGCCAGATATCATGTTTAGTGTTTGCGTTTGTGCTCGTTATCAAGCTGATCCTCGAGAAGCACATCTTATTGCTGTTAAACGAATTATTCGATATCTATCTGGGACTATTAACCTTGGACTTTGGTACTCCAAAGATTCAACTTTTGATCTTATAGGTTACTCAGATGCAGATTACGCAGCATGTACCATTGACAGGAAAAGCACAAGTGGAACTTGTCATTTCCTTGGAAATCGACTAGTTTCATGGGCAAGCAAGAAACAAGCCTCAGTCTCTGTATCTACCACAGAAGCTGAATATATAGCTGCTGGAAGCTGCTGCTGCCAAGTGCTGTGGATGAAGCAACAATTGGTTGACTACGGAATCAAAGAAGAAAATTGTCCAATCTTTTGTGACAATACATCTACCATTGCTGTCTCCAACAACCTGTCATGCATTCCAAGACCAAACACATTGATATCAAATACCACTTTCTCAAGGATCATGTTGAAAAAGGTAATATCCACCTAGAGTATGTGAGTACTGATGATCAAATTGCAGATATTCTCACCAAAGCTCTCGATTCCAAGAGATTTAGGTATCTAAGAGGAGAAATGGGTATGCTTGAACTCTAACTCAAACTTGTCCATATAATTTCTTGTACTAATGTTTGTCAAAAGTTCAATATCAAGATAGGTACACGGCAGACCAACTCACGGTCAAGCATATAACACAAACCTCTAAACTCACTTGACCGCAACTCATGTCTGCCGCATCAACTATGCTGCCGCATAAAGTCTTGTCACCTCAGTAATGATCTCTCAAAAGACTAAATATGGTAAGACCTCACCGACCGCACATGTCACGGTCGACATCTCAAGCTACCGCACATGTCACGGTCGATCTTCAAGTTACCGCACTCTAAGGCCCCAGGTAAGTCTTTCTAACTTAGAGATATCTAGGTTGCTTAGATCTAACCTACCTCAAGGGTATTAAGGTAACTTCCTCTTTTCCCTCGTTTTATTTAATTCAAATTTTTTTGAGCATTAAATTTTCATTTAATTTTTATTCCTTAAAACTATTTATGAGCCGTCATTGGCTATTGATTTGACACCTAGTAACCTCGCATTTAATTCGATCAGACATCCCTAGGTCACATCCGTACCTTTTGCAGAGTTAACCCTCCATCTTCCCATCATCTGACCTCTGCAAACCACCCTCCACCTCAAACCGTTCCACTTCCTTTTTATGCTCCACCACTCTCTGCATTTCACCTTTTTCAGAAAATCATCTCTCTCTCTAAAACCTCTCTCTAAAACCGTCGTTCATCTCACTCTCGATTCACCTCTATATAATGTCTAAACATCAATCCAAGAAATCTTCCAAGTCAACTGAATCCAGAGACGAAATTCCTAGTTCTATTCCATCTCAATCCGTTCCTCCAGTCGTAGTTATGGTATGAACTTCTTGAATCTCGTATTTTTTTTGCGGACATTTCCCAAAAACTTTTCACATTCTCTAAGATTCATCTCATTATTGTTACTTATATGTAGTTAAAACTTTGGGTTGATTGTTTATTCATGGTTCTAGTTACTATTTCTGTAGATTTCATAAGATTTCATCCAAGTTTGTTGAATTCGATTGAGCCAAATGGATTTTTAAATTTTCGGTACTTTTCCCTTTCAAATTTCTGAGTTTAATGTTGTTTGTTTCTTGAAATTGATATGATTTTGTGCCTTTATTTACATTTCCGATTCTATCTATGACATTTTCGTTGAGTTTCAGTCAATTTCTGGGTATCTGGGTTTAGTTCGACCTATGGTGCTCTTGGTGTTCCTCTCAAGTGTTCTTCGTGTTCTTGACGAATTAACATTTTTGATCCTTGTTAATTTACTTGCTTTTGATATTTGTGTTTCTGCCCTATTCACATTTTGATCTTGTATGGGTCAAACACTTCTATGTTTGCGGTATTGTTGTTAACATCTCTACCTACCGCAGCCTTTTGTTACCGTGCCTCACTTGACCGCACAATCATTGCTTCACTCTTGTCAAGTGACCACACGACCTACCTCGTTTTCTAAACTTTAAATTTTGTTTTTGTTTCAGGACTTAAACCATTTCATTCCTGGGATAGTCATAGACCATGCAGATCTTAAGAAGGATGCCATTGGCCGCAATATCTTGGGTCGCATGCACAAATCTGGAATTCTCCCTCTCTTTACCTTTGATCAAGAATTTCATCTTCCCGCTTTTGTTGACGAATTCTTCAGTTCAGCTGTTGAAATGGAAAGTCCAGAAGAGCCTGCCGCACACCCTAAATTCCTTAAAGCCACTGTTATGGGAATCCAATTGGCTTTTGATGCTAGTGACATTGCCCATGCCGTGGGAATCAAGAAAAGCAAGGACTTTGATACAATTTCACGGCAGGAGACCCTTAGTCTGGCTAAGAAACTAGCTGGCACGGCAGACATTCTCAAAATCCAGCGTAAGGACGTTGGTGAAATAATGTACCATATTGGCCATCTGGTAGATCATGCCCTATTATGCAAGACTGGCAATCATGCCAACTTTAATCACACTCAATGGATGATCTCTGCTGCTATTTACCTTGGCAAGCGATTAGATTGGGGTCAAATCATGTATGACATCCTGCGAGCCAATATTCTCTCATATAAGGATGCGGCTGATGAAGGCGAGACCAAGTACCGCACGAACAGTAGGTTGATTTCCTACTTAATGAGTCACACAATCAGAATTAGGGAATTGTATGAGCAGAACAGGAATTATAAGGTTCCAATTCCTACCTCAAAAGACTTCTGCCGCAAATCTATGAAGACCAATTACCGTAGTAATTTTGGGGATGAAATGTACCGCTCTTACCTTCTCCGAGATCCCATCGAAGAGTATATTCCCCCCAAATACTCTAAAAGAGGTCAAGCCAACCTCGGTGACAGGATGGTAAGTGATGTAGAGGCTGCCGAATTTGAACAAGACCGCAAGAATGCTGCCGCCATGAAGGCTCGTGAAAAGGGTAAGAATGTTGAACTCCCCTCTCCTCCAACTTCTGTTAAAGGCAAAGAGAAGGTTGGGGAACCGACAAGGAAGTCAAAACCAGTTTCCCAAGGCGTCAAGATTGCACCTACCGCACCTGCTCGCCCTGCCGCGCCAAAACCTCCAAAATCTAAGGTCATTCCTACTGCACCTCCAATGTCTCCTTCCCCATCCCCTGAACCTCAACCAAAATCCAAAGTATCTAAATCCCTCTCTTCCAAACCTGCCGCGCCAAAACAACCCTATGTTGTCCCTCACTCTACCGTGCCTTCCCTCAAATCCAAACCTTCTATATCCCTCAAAACAGCACCAAGTAAGGGGGAGTCGTTTGACAAGAAAAGATCCCATACCCCTAGCCCTGTCAAAGTCTCCAAAAAGGCTAAGGTGGCTAAGCAACCTTCACCTGAGGTTATCTCCCCAACCCTTTCATCTGACGAAGACATAGTGGTTGCCCCTCCCAAAATTTCAAAGAATTTTGTTCTGGATGCCCAAGAGGCTGATATGGAAGAAGTTAGTGGCTCTGAGAATGAGGATGATGCTGCCTCAGAAGAGGATGAGCAGTCTGAAGATGACACTGAAAGTGAAAAAGAGGAACAGGCTGTTGAGAAGCCTATTGACAAGGGATTGGTTGATGAAAGTTCTGAGGAAGAACATGAAGATTCTGCCGCAAGTGATAAGTCTGCCGCAGAAAAGGATATGGATGTTGAGCATGTTGAAGAAGATATTGCTCCTGAGAAGATGAGTTCTTTTGTTGTTGTTGAAGATGTTGATGATGATGAGCCAATATCACCAATGGATAATGTTTCTGAGCAACATGTTGAAGTTCCTCCTACCGTGCCTCCTGTCCCTACCGCACCAGCTCCATCGACCGCACCACCTGCTCTTGAGTCAAATCACTCTATTCCTGAACTGCTTGCCGCAGTCAAGCTTCTTACTCAGATGCAGGCAGACACTCAATCTCAGGTTGAATCTTTAGTGTCTAGTATGGTGGCGCTTCGAGAGGAGGTTATTGAGCTAAAGACTGATCAAGCCGCATTGAAGCGAGATGTTGCCGCACTTCCCTCCGAGATGATTTCGACCATTAAGGGGGAGAGTGTTGTGATAACAAAGGCTGTCAAGGACATTATGCAAGGAACAACTAGCAGCTCTACCGCACCTCCTGCCGCAGATCCTGCTCTCACCTATGCCGCACTCAGAGAGGCCCTTCATAAGCAAACTAATTACATCAGTACCAGTGTTGTCAATGGTGTTGAAGGTGCGAGCAAAGAATTGTCAAAGGCTATGAATTCTGATAAACTTGAGGTCAAGGATGAGCTGGGCAAAGAGCTGAAGAAGTTAAAATCTTCTCTAAAGGAGGAAATAATGGTTCAAACAAATACCGCACTTCTTACGGTTGCTGAAAAGTTCACTCCCAAGATTACCGCGATGACTGAAGCAATGAAGGTTCAAACCAACCGTATCGAGATCAACAACGTTAGAATCGAAGGACAATCTACCAAGATTGACCTCCTATCCAACCGCATCAATACGGTAATGAACAGGCTAAATCGACAAGGCGTGATTCAAGCTGCGCAGGAAGCTTTTCAACCTCCTGAAGCAGGTCACGGCAATGTTCAAGCTCACGGTGAAGAGGAAGAAGAAGATGGAGTCACTGCTCCAGTCATGATTCCAGGATTGAATATCCCAGCTTACCGCTTTCCTCTTGCCGCAAAATTCATTGAAGACCTCATTGATGTTGACCGTATTTGATCTGACCGCATGTGGTCATGAAAATTTGATGTTTAAAACAATCTTATTTTTTTGTTTTTATTCTGGGTTTGTAAAACAATATTTCTCTTTTGTGATCCCTATACTCCTGCTGCCTTAATGATTATTACTTGGAGTATGTTATTGTGTTTGATGCATTTCTATTCCTCAGTATTCACTTATTTTTGAAAATGTTTCAAATATTACTTCTATTTTCTAGGATTAGTAAATTGTTTCTTCTTTTTAGGACGATAGAAATCTATGACATTGGCTTAGAGTGTGCATTGACTTGGGACATGATATTTAATAAAATAGTTACTCTTGAAAACATGTTTTTACCAAGTACAATGAATTAGCCTTTGTTATAGTAGGTAATGGTCTCAATCAAATAGGGGGAGATTGTTGGGTATGCTTATTATAAACCACTCCTATTACCTTAATTTGATTGATCCCATAACCTTATTTTACTCTTTGTGGACTTTAGGATATATTGTAAGAAGTACTTGTACTTCATTTAGAATAAGTCCACTTTATAGTTGAATAGGCTTAGCAGATTAGGACTCAATTTTTTCTAAGTCTGGAATAATGAGGTAGGTCCATTGCCTACCGCATGTAACCTACCGCATGACCAAGGTGCCGCATTCTCTATGCTTGCCGCAGATAACCTTGCCGCATGGTTTCATCCTACCGCGTGAATCTCTACCGCATGGAACCTTGGTTGAAGAAACTCAAGTTTGTTCAAACTTAACCATGGTCACATTTATGTCTTTACCTTGGTTAGTTTTGAACGTTGCAAATTCAAATTTCAAATTTGAATACAACTGTCATCATAGTACAGTTGGACCACCATGACTCTGCAACAAAAGGACAACTCAGACTGAGCTCCAATTAGACTTCAACAGCTCATTGTCCTTCAACTTGGACCCCAAGTATTTCTAACGGCTAGTTTCTCCATCAAGGCTATAAATAGACCTTGAATTCTTCATTAAAAAAAGCTGAGATTCTAAGAGAGAAATTGCTGTTGAAATTCTTGGTGATTGAAGATCATACTCAAGATTTCCAGAATCCCTTGAATCTTCAAGCACTCAACCTTCAAGTCTTCAACAAATCTCCAGCAACCTTCAAGATCAAATCTCAAGCCTCTCAACACAAGATTCATTAGGCTCTAAAATCATATAGATTTCAAAGAGCTCTTGATTCTTACACACACACTCACCCCGATTGATCAATCACATAGATTGAATCATTAGGGATACACTGGTCTAAGTCTAGGATTGTTTTTCATAGAAAATAGGAGTTAATTCAGTTCTTCATCTTTGTAATCTGTACTCAAGAGAATTAATACATCCTCCATTCAAAATCCAAGACTGACCATCTTGGTAAAGGACGTAGATCTTTTAACAGATCGAACCTTTCCAAATCATTGTGTCATTTACTTACTGCACTTTACCTTTCTGCAAATTTACTTATTGTTCATCTTGTTCATATTGCTCTTCACTTGTTCATATTAATTTTGTTTGTCTTTTAGTGTTCGATCTTTCAGATTTAAGAACAAGTGTGAATTGTGTTTGTTTGTCTACCTCATTGCCTAAGTTAAAATCTGACTAACTTATCATTTGCCAAAAATCTCCAAGACACAAATTTTCAATCTTTCAACCTACCTCACCTTAACCTACCGCACTACTACCTACCGCATATACATCTACCGCACTACCTACCGCAAATACTAACCTACCGCATTGAACTTATCAAAACCAACTCTTAACTTGTTTCAACGAAAACTTCCGCTGTGCATTTTATACTTGACCGTGTGGTTTTTATCTACCGCAAAACTCAAGTGTAAGCATAAAGGTTGAATTTTGAAAAAGGGTTGAAATTTTAAATAGGCTATTCACCCCCCCCCTCTAGCCTCTTTTCATACCCTTGTTGTGTCTCTGGGACCAACACCGGGTCTTGCTGTCTTTCTGAACTTTTGGAATCTTTTCACGAACATAGCAAAATCATCATCGTCCATATCTAGTAACTCAGATGTGGAGATTTTTGGATCTTCTTCTTCGATCACTTCTTCCTTTTGTACGACCAACGATAAGCTGTTAGTCTTTCCCTCCATTTCTTCAATGTTTTGGAGCTTGATATCAAAAACTTTAAGGTTGGCATAGAGGCTTCTGAGTGACATATCATCTAGTAACTTGGTATCTTCAAGAGTGTTTCCTTTGTGAAGATATTGAGAACCAAGAGCGGCCAGAAAATTAACATTGATTTCTTTCTTGGTAAACTTCTTTCCAAGTGCGGTGTAAGTACTCACGATCTCACAATAATGATCATAAGTGGCTCTAAGTGATTCACCGGGGATCTTAGCAAAGTTGTTGAATCTTCTTTGAATTGCAAACTTTTTGCTTTCCTTGCAAGCTTAATCTCCTTCGATGTAATCTTCAATTGCATCCCAAAGTTCTTTTGCAGTAGCACATTCCATGATTTGTCGACGCTGAGATGTACTTAAAGTACTTAGGAGTATGCTCTTTGCTTTCACATCCATTCCAACCAGTCTTTTCTCTTCATCGGTCCATTCAGCTTTTGATTTCTTGATTGATGGTATGTCTGCATTGGTTTCTGGATTCAGATTAGCTTTCATTGGGAAGTATGGTCCAATGGTAAGACAATCACCAAGTTGCTCGTCCATGGAGTAAAACTGAGTTAGAATGCTGTGCTTCCATACGTCAAAGTTATCTTCGTCAAACGCTGGAACGTGCGTGAAGTTAACCATTGCCATAGTTTTCTGACTTGCCATTTTGAATCGGCACCCAAGCCGTTAAGGTTGAAAAACAGAAGTTTTATGACGGTGTTTGCTCTGATACCACTTGTTGGTCCCAAAGACACAATAAGGGTATGAAAAGAGGCTAGAGGGGGGGTGAATAGCCTATTTAAAATTTCAACCCTTTTTCAAAATTCAACCAAGTGCTCCAAGTGCTTACAATCTTGAATTTGCGGTCAAGTAAAAACCACACGGTCAAGGTGTAATATGCACAACGGAAGTTTTTCGATGGAGATAAGGTAGATTTGGTTTTGACTGAATCTCTAAGTAGGAATACCAGCACTCACGGTCAACCAAGTTGCGGTCGAGTGAGTCCGGTCAAGGGAGGTGCGGTCAAGAGATATGTGGTCAAGAATGGTTGAGTTTGAAAGTTGTTGTCATGAAAGTTTTGGCAAATGATAAGTTAGTCAGATTTTAACTTAGGCAATAAGTTGAACAAACAAACACAATTCACAAAACGTTTGAATATCTGTATGATCAAAACACTAAACGACAAACAAGATTAATATGAACAATAAAGAATAAGATGAACAATACTTGAAAGTAAATTTGCAGAATGTAAAGAGCCGTAAGTAAATAACACATGTATTTGGAAATGTTCGATCTGTTAAAAGATCTACGTCCTTTACCAAGATGGTCAGTCTTGGATTTTGAATGGAGGTATATATTGATTCTTGTGAGTACAGATTACAGAGATGAAGTATTGGATCAACACCTATTTTCTATGAAGTTCAAATCCTAGACTTAGACCAGTGTATCCCTTTTGATTCAATCTATGTGATTGATCAATTGGGGTGAGTGTGTGTGTAAGAATCAAAATCTCTTTGGAATATATATGATTTTAGAGCCTAATGAATTTTAAGTGTTACAAGGCTTGAGCTGACTTGAATGCTGCTGGAGAGCTTTGAAGGTGAGTTCTTTGAAGATTCAAAGGATTCTGGAAATCTTGAGTTATGATCTTCAATCACCAAGTATTTCAACAGCAATTTCTCTCTTTTAATCTCAGCAATGTTCAATGAAGAACTTAAGGACTATTTATAGCCTTGAATGAGAAAATAGCTGTTAGAATTACTTGGGCTCCAAGTTGAAGGACAATGAGCTGTTGAATTCTGATTGGAGCTCAAACTGTGTTTGTCCTTTTTGCAGATAAGAGGTAGTCCCCATTTGAGATATTAAAAAAATTGAATTACTTGGGGTCCAAGTTCTGTAACGTTCTAAACTAACCATAGTTTGACCAAGGTTAAGTTTGAACAAACTTGGGTATCTTCTTTCCTTGCGGTCGAGACCTTGCTATCGAGGGATTCACGGTTGAGTGGTCTACCACGGTTAAGAGGTCTACCACGGTCAAGTGAGTTCACGGTCAAGGTCTTGACCACTAAAAATCCAGACTTAGAAAATTTTAAGCCTATCGATCTAAAGCCTATACTATTAAAATGGACTATTCTAAAAATGAAGTTCAACACTTCTTACAATATATCCTAAAATCCACAAAAGATAAAATTAGGTCATGGGATCAATCAAATCTAGGTAATAGGAGTGGTTTATAATAAGCATACCCAACAATTATTACATTTCAGTATAAATGATAATTACATTTAGATATTGTTTGGGTTACATGTAATTATAGTTAGTATTACATTTGAAAAAATGGGTAAAATGAGCTTTTGTTTTTGTAAAACAGGTGTTACGTTTACTTATGAACAATGTTACTTTATATGTATACAGTCATTACATTAAGTTATGATAACTATTACTTTTGGTAAACGTCGGAAAAGCCGAAAAAATAATATAAAAACTCAAAAAAAAAACCCAAAAGAAAAACCTCTTTTTTTTTGGGGGGGGGGGGGGGCTATGGGAGGTTGCCACGTGGCGGGTCATGCCCCATGGGTTCTGGGGCGACCCGTCTCATACATGAGACGGATCCCCTTGTTCTCATGGGAGACCACCTCTTTACATTAGGCAGACGCATATTTTTTTTTCTTTTTTAATGTTACAAAGATTTAAAATATTACATAAAACTCCATATTATTTATCCACTTTGTGATACGCGGTTTTTGTAATATAATGATTTGTCTTTGAGATACAGTATCACGCTCCGAAATTAAGCGTGTACCATACAAATAAAATTTGATGTTTGCCTAGTTTTCTAAAGGACAGGAGATTATCCGCCTAACATAGAAGTAGAGGCCAAAGGGGTTATCCCGTCCAAGGACGTAAACGATATTCGTGAATAGCAAGCGCTAAACACAAGAGTTTACCAGCAATAAACCCTAGAAAAGATAAAACCTGGAATCCACCAAAGAATAAGAGAAAACTCTCAAATTTTATTGAATAAAAGTCTAATCTTCGGAATACAACTTTAGGCATATTTTATAGTGCTCATAAAACTTGAAAAACAATCTAAAACCTTCTAGAATTACTCCTAACCTATATAGTAACCTAATAGGACTTAAAAACTAGTAAATTGACTCAAAATCTATCATAGAATCCTCTAAAATTAACCTACTAAAATTAATGACGAAAATACAAATAAAATAATAAAAGATAAGAAAATAATTAATATCCCGTCCTACATCATTCACCTCCACTTCAAAAGAACTCATCCTCGAGTTCATTCTTGAAACTTGAAGTCTTCCACTCCACTTGAAGAGATATTTGGAATAAATACATGTTGTCCCGAGCTGCAAGAAGCCTGGCACGTCTACACATGGTCCGGGTGGGAATTTGTGCTGGTGCGGTCGGACCTTACAACATGGTCCAGTCGGATCTTTTCCTGTGCGCGGTCAGACCTTTGCATCAGGTTCGGTCGGGTCCTTGGTTGGGTCCGGGCGGACCTCAGCGCATGCGTTGGTCGAGTCCTGGCTTGTATTCTGAAATTCTGCAAGGCTTTGAAGATGCGAATCCCGTGCTTCCTCTGACCCCGCGTCGATGGACTCGTGTACACATTCTTCAACCACCACCACTTCAAAAAGTGGCTCCTCGGATTTCGTATCTAGAGCAATCTCTCCACACACGGAAAAAAAAATTATTACTAACCTTTTCTCCTTTGAAACCTTCAATCATTACTTGTAGATCCCGATTCGCGGATTTGACTGCAACTAAATCTTTTCCGTTTGAATCTGAATCTTTCCCTTTAATCGGCTCGACGCGGAGGAGACTTTCCTCGTGAGGACCTGCTCAATTTTCTGCCTTTCGATGGCATCGAACCGGTTCAATCATCCTGTCTCTCTTACCCCCACGGTTCTGTTTAGCATTAGCGTTTTGTCCTTGTTGAACAGTTACCAACGCTGCAATCTGCGTTGTCAAGGCAGCAATAGCGGTGGTTATGCCAGCGATATCTGTCTTTGTCGCTCTTTGATCCCCCATAATGACTCAGTGACGAAAAGACATGATAAAGCATGCTCTTATGCTAACTGACGCAGAACGGAAGCAATATTCGTGAATAGCAAGCGCTAAACACAAGAGTTTACCAGCAATAAACCCTAGAAAAGATAAATCTTGGAATCCACCAGAGAATAAGAGAAAATTCTCAAATTTTATTGAATAAAAGTCTAATCTTCGGAATACAACTTTAGGCCTATTTTATAGTGCTCATAAAACTTGAAAAACAACTTTCTAGAATTACTCCTAACCTATATAGTAACCTAATAGGACTTAAAAACTAGTGAATTGACTCAAAATCTATCATAGAATCTTCTAAAATTAACCTACTAAAATTAATGACGAAAATACAAATAAAATAATAAAAGATAAGAAAATAATTAATATCCCGCCTACATCAAATAAGTGATATCATAAGTATTTTTTTTTCTTTCTGATTTTCGCTCAATTTGAAAAACGAAGAAGTGTTTCATTTCCTATTTCCTATCAGAGCAATGTTAGGGGTACAAAATAAGGTCACAAAATCTTGCTCACAAAATAAGGTGACGATATTTTATTGGTTACATCGGAACCGCCGCACTTTAATTAAAAACACCAATAACATCATTACACTTAGTATTTTGTGATTTTTTTGTTCCCATAATACTCGCTGTCCCGAAAGATAGTCTCATTTTGACTTTTTATGGTCAACAAAAATGAACTTTGACCAACTATTGGTGACGATCTAATCATTCTAGTGACCTTTTAAAATTTGTATTTGATAAATCTTTAAGTGATTTATCAATAAAAAATTTTAAAATTTCATTGTAATAATTAAATTGACACCAATGTTTGGTCAATTTTTATTTTTGTTGAAAAAAAAAAGTCAAAATGAGACTACCTTTCTGAGAGAAAGGGAGTGTTATTCTTCTTATAATTCTTATAATGGACCCAACCCAAGTTGGTGATCATACACTCAATTTGCCACCCCTAGTAGAGGGGTTATCCGTCCAATAGTGATATCATAAGTGTGTGTGTTTTTTTTTTCCTGATTTTCGCTCAATTTGAAAAACTAAGAAGTGTTTCATTTCTTATTAGAGAAATGTTAGGGGTACAAAATAAGGTCACAAAATCTTGCTCACAAAATAAGGTCACAATATTTTATTGGTTACATCTGACCCGCCACACTTTAAATAAAAACACCAATAACATCATTACACTTAGTATTTTGTGAGCAAATTTTGTGATTTTTTGGTTCCCATAATACTCCATCTGTCCCAGAAAGATAGTCTCATTTTGACTTTTTATGGTCAACAAAAATGAACTTTGACCAACTATTGGTGACGATCTAATCATTCTAGTGAACTTTTAAAATTTGTAATTGATAAATCTTTAAGTGATTTATCAATAACAATTTTTAAAATTTCATTGTAATAATTAAATTGACACCAATGTTTATATTTGTTGATAAAAAAAAATCAAAATGAGGCTATCTTTCTGGGACAGAGGGAGTATTATTCTTCTTATAATTCCTATGATGGACCCGACCCAAGTTGGTGATCATACAAACATGTTGGAAAAGTGTCAAAAACATCCGAATTTTAGCATCTAAAAATATCCTCTCCCGTCTTTATAGACAATACGTTTGCGTTTACGTTTCTTTCTTTTCCTTTGATGCTTCTCGTCTATTTCAGGCTTCTAATCTCTCTCTCCCCCTCTCTTCTCTACCTCCCCCAAAAGAATTTAACATAAAACCAAATGGAAGGAAACCAAAAACGTGTAGTCCTCATAATAGGCCGTTAGCTTTTATTTTGAGAAATCAGCTTCTCTCTCATGGCTGCTTAAGTAACGACCTAATTATGTTGATTGTTAATCAAGAAAATCATAGATCAAAACCTTCCACCTAAGACATAATTTTAACATAATACTCCCTCAGTCCCAGAAAGATAGTCCCTCTTTTTTAGTTGTTACTACGAGGGAATTTTGAGCAATTATAAAGGCTACTTATGATTATGTTAATGTGAATCTAAAAATTGGTATTAATAGTATTTATCAGGGCCGGTCCTGTCGAATTTGGGGCCCTAGGCTAACTATGCTTTCAGGGCCCTTTAACTCTTTTTATGGGCAATAGTGCGATGTGGCGTTCGCAAATCTCTACTCTCTATTTTACGCCTCTCCTCGTTCTTCCATGTACTCACAACGAGAATTGGAGAACTTTATTTAGACTGACTTAGCTAAATGCCTTTGGTAATTAAATTGAGTGAAAATAAGTGCAAAGAAAGTAAGAAATATTACAGTGAATTGTATTGATTGCAAAAGTTGTAAAGAATTATCTCACCATATTTTAGTGATATATGCAAATTTTTCAATAGAGGTAATAGTTACAAAAAAAATCATAAAAGCATATTGTTAAAAAAAAAAAAAAAAAAAGAAGAAGAAAAACCCAAAGTTATTACTCCCTTTGTCCCTAAATGAGTGTCCATGTTTAGAAATTTTTTGTCCCAAAATGAGTGTCCGTTTTGATCATAACTTTGTCCCTAAATGTTTTTTTTTTTTTTTTGATTTTTTTTCACCGATCTCTTTATACATGCAAAAACTAAATGTTTGTAAAGAAAATTACAAGATTATATATGAATTTTGCCACCAAATTATACAAAAAGTTATGTCCATTAAAATGAAATTTGGACACTCATTTAGGGACAGAGGTAGTACTAATTAAATTAAAAAAAAGATGAAAGAAGAAGGTTTAAAGTGACTAATTAATGGGGGAGGAAAGTCCATGGAGAGTTTGAAGGAAAAAGTGGTTAAAGAGGAAAAAAGTTTGTAGCTACTAGGTTTTGAATCCGACACGCATGATTCTACAAGTAAAACACTTGGCCATTAGCCACTGAAACACAAAGATAATTGTTTAAATTATGGGGCCTTTTTATATATATATATATATATATATGCTGATTCTACAAATTTGGGGCCTTAAAAAAGACTTAATTTTCGGTGGCCCTAGGCGGCCGCCTCACCCCTCTTGGTACAGGGTCGACCCTGGTATTTATAATGGTGTATCAAGAATAATTTCAAAAAATTCATTATAATAATTAAAAGTAGCTTTAATTACTGTTCAAAGTTCTTTCGTAATAACTATGAAAATAAGGGGACTATCATTTTAGGACAGAGGGAGGAGTATGTTTCATAATTAAACACAACAACTACATGTGAGTCATACAACAACATACATTTAATCAAAGATAAAATGAATAAGATACCGGACGGCTTAGGGTCAGGGACGTAGTTAAACCAATTCGTCAACTTTATAAATCAATCCCACCTGTCTCAATAAAAAGGATTTTTTCCTTCAAAAGAAAGGAAATTCAAAAATTATATGTATTTCTATTGCAACATAAACAAATGCTGTTACGTTCAGTATATAAAATGATATGTTTCTTTAATTATTCTAATGTGGAGCGTGGAGCGATATTTGTGGCTACAATTAAATTGGAGGTGAGTATAGAGTAAATTTGTGACACTCCAAAAAAGAAAATGTGGATTTATTTGAAATATAAGATTTTTCTTTGCCGAGAAGTAATATGGAGCATGAATTCTAACTTTTATTTTTCAAATAACGAATAATATCCCTTTGATATATTCCCTCCGTCCCAAAGTAAGAGTCATATTTTCCATTTTGGGTACGTCCCAGAGTAAGAGTCTTATTCCTAAAATGGCACAGAATCTTTACTATTCATCTCACTCATTCTCTCTCATATTTTACTTTTATACTCACAACACCAATCAATTCACTATTCTCTCCCACTCATTCTCTTTCCTACTTTACTTTTACACTCACAACATTTACATCACTTCCAATATTTATTAATAAGCGTGCAAATGAGGGGTAGGACTCTTACTCCGGGACGGAGGGAGTAATTAATATGTTTACTGAGGTTGAGTATATATATAACACTATTAATGGAATAATATTGGTTTATGGTTTGTCTTAATCTAAAGTTTACTTCCTTCCAACAATAATATAAAAGTTTAATTATAATTTAGAGCATGAACTCCATAGGGTATTCCTCAAGCGGTGCCCCATGTTTTGTTTTGTTTTTTTTTTTTTTTTTTTGCGAATCAGGGCTCAATACGTATTTTTTCCATCAATCTAGGGATTTTTGACGCAATTGTTAGAAATTCGTTAACTTCTCATGTGTCATGCACGTGATCAACAAATTGGTTACTTTGAATTTTATATTAACGGTTAATGGCTCAAATGTAAGAGTCTAGAGATGATGGGTTAAATTAACAACCTCTCTCTCTCTCTCTCTCTCATAGACACTCTCTCAAATATTACAATCAACCCCATCCCAACCCCCAAAAATCTAACTCAGATTCAACCTCCCTCCAGCCACACTACCTCTCCAACCACCACCCCAACTCCTTCTTCCTTGCCACCCACACTTATAATCCTCCTTACTCTAACTGCCGTCGTCCCCCTGCCACCATTACCAATAGCCTTTTCTCCGCCAGTCTCTCCCTCCACCACCACTTTATCTCTCTAAAACTCATGTTCCCTCTCTCTCTCTCTCTCTCTCTATCTCTCTCTCTTCCTATTTATATCTATATTTTTTGTTAAAACAGATGACGTCGATCAATGGCTTTGAGTCGTATTTTTGAATCTCGTATCTTTTGCTCAACCGTAGATTGAATTTCTGTGAAACTTGAGGTCCGACCGGGTGTGCCTATGGGTTCGGACGGACTAGTTAGTTTCGGGCGTGGTCTTGTTCCTGACTTGTGTGGAAAGAATTAAAGTCCTTTTTGGGTTTTAATTTAGAACTCATTCTGTCTTCTGGTTTATGTCTCTAGCCTATAAATACTAGTTGTAAATTAGTAGTCTCTACATAATCAAAAGACACACACAGAGACACACACACACACACACACACACAGAGAGAGAGAGAGAGAGAGAGAGAGAGAGAGAGAGTTCTTGATCTAGGGTTTTTGCATAGCTAGGAACTTTGTGATCAAAGTTCAAACATAGATTATTGTGATCATCTTCTTGTAATTGTTTCTCCTCCATAATAATATTTGTTTCCCTATGCCCGTGGACGTAGCCAATAGGTTGTTGGGGAACCACGTAAAATCTATGTTCTTACTTGTTGATTTGGGTTCATTATTATCTGCTATCTCTTGGGTCTGATTTACAAACAAGTGGCACCAGAGCCTGTTAGGTGAGCAAGATCAGGGCATTCCGCTGCAGTAGAAGAGATGGATTCCGAGATAACCAGAAAATTGACAAGTTTGATGGGAAGAACAGTTTTAGTTTATGGCAGATCAAGATGAGAGCCATGTTGCAAAGACAAAGCTTGTGGGCTCCAATGGCTGCTGCAATCAGGGATCATAAGGATCCGACAGAAAAGGCAGAGGCCGTTCCCACAGCTGAAAATTCGAAGAAGGATGCAGAAATGTAAGAATTGGATGAGAAGGCTCATTCAATGATTATCATGTGTCTTGATGATGACATCCTAGCGGATGTAGCAGATCAGGAAACAGCAGGGGGTTTGTGGCTGACGTTAGAGAAGTTGTACCTGAAGAAGTCTCTAACCAACAAGCTCTACATGAAGAAGAAATTATTTACTTTCCATATGTCTGAAGGTACGCCTATTAAGTAACACCTAGATCGATTTTCTGCTTTATTACTTAAATTGCGTGATATAGAGGTTTAAATCGATGATGAAGATGCTGCTCTTATTCTGTTAGTGTCTCTACCGATTTAGTATGAGTCATATGTTTATTCATGTATAAATAACAAGACAATTACTCTGGAGCAAGTAAAGTCTGGTCTGAAGACCAGAGAACTGCGCCGAAAGGCGAGTGGTGCTAGTACAGTATCTCAGTCGTCAGGTTTCGCTGCAGAAAGTAGTAGGGGGCATGGTTGAAAGAACGAAGGTTCTAGACGATGTCCGAGACCTGGAGATATTTGTAGTCATTGAAAGGAGTGTTGGAGATTATTCCCTAGGCCCTTTTGAAAGGCATTACGTTATGTCTGCTCTCATTTGTTATAGAGATAACAACCTTTATTTTTATTATATGTTTGGCATGTTTATTATAATAATCTCCGTCCCTAGTACTTATGAAGAACTAGTATAAGTTTAATCGATGATCATGTGATGATCATGTGTATGTGATACAAATTAAACTTATGAGTACTTGTTGGTGAACATGTACTGGACATGACACGCTATGAGATTTATGTCATGGTCTAATGTCATAATTAAATCTCATATAGTTATATCATTTGATATCCTTAGACCTGAGATTATCATGGTCTTCCACTTGATGATCATTATGTTTTACATAGTCAAACGATACCCTTAACCAGATAGTCATAAAAGCTATGATTGGCATAATCAGATTCTTGTAGGGAAGAATGATAAGTCAAGATGAGATTTGTCCCTCCCTCAAGAGAGATATCTGCTTAGGCCACTCGAAGAGTGAGATTGATGAAATGCGTGGTCACGCACAAATGAATTGATGTGTTCAATGTCATTTGCCCATATTAATCTACTCGGGATCGGGAAAGCATTGAACAATATAAGTTGATGTGGACCATGACTTATGTTCAATATGATATCGCGTGACAAAAGGATTGAGTTTTTGCTTCCAAAGAGAAACTTTGATGAGCATTCTCTCCTTGCTCAGAGCTCCAACGGCTAGTTTTTGAAGCTCAACTATAAATAGCCTGCTCATTCTCATTTCTAAGCTGCTTGAGTTTTTGCTTCCAAAGAGAAACTTTGAAGTTTTGAAGATTGCCTTCTCATTTTCATAATTCTCAAGAACAGTCTTCATATCTTCATACCTTAACCAAGCCCAGATCTTAAAGCCTTGTAACACCATAATATCTTGTGCTTTTCATCTCATAGATTCATAGAGTCCAGATTTCTGACACACACACACACACCTCTTGAAGTTTTGATCACATAGATCACACTTCTAGAGATACACCGGTTTAGCCTTGAATTTGTTCTTAAAAGCATAGATTTAGATTTGAGTTTTGATTCCTTGTAATCTTGTAAAAGCTCCTCAAACTTATTTAGATACACAGGTCTTACGTCACTGATGCTCGCACATACAGAGAATTAAAGGGCCTCGACTGTATAGTTAGCCTAGCGCCTTGCATGCATCGAATGAATTATTTGAGTTACGAAAATTTTTAGTAATCTAAGGTGCGCCACTGCATGCATCTAAGGTATTTGAAGTTATGCAGTATAAATTGCGTTATGAATTTTTTTATGAGAAAATTGTATTTAAAGTTATGAATTATAATGTAATTGCGTTACGAAAATTTTAGTTTGAAGTTATGTAGTATTGTGCACCCGGTGTTTAAAAATCCGAGGTCCGCCACTGGTTATACTGAAATGTAATAGTGTTTTTCCAGATTTTTTTTTTAGTATTTTGATAAAAAAATTTTTAAAAGAAAGTAACATTTGAAAAATAACAACTTATATACATGAATGTAATTCTTTGTACAAGTAAATGTAACACTTTAGTAGATAAAATTATAACAGATTTCTATAGATAATGTAATACTTTTACATGTATCATGATAAATTGAACATATTGTAACTTATTATTTGAAAACATATGTATATACTATTATACAAATACAAGTAAACGTAACTGTTTTACAATGTCATTATACAAGTAAAATGTAACATTCATGTATAAAAACTTGTTACTTTCTTATTTTTACAATGTTACTAACACAAATGTTTTTAGTTCTAAAGTGTAAAGGGTTGAGTTATTACTTTTCTATACATATGTGTTACAATATAAACAGTGTTACATATAAGTAACACGTTCGTTACATTTTAGTTATAATAAGTATTACTTTTGACAAATGAAAAAAACGTAAAAAAAACACTGTTACTTTTCTGTATATATGTATTACTTTTATGTAAACAAACTGGTACATATAAGTAGCACGTTTGTTACATTTAGTTATAGTAACTATTACTTTTGGCAAACCGAAAAAACACACAAAAAAATATTAAAAAAAAAAATTATATATTTTTTTGCCCGCGGGTCCGGGTCATGGGTCAAAAAAGACCCGTCTCTACTATGAGTCGGGTCGTAGTGTTCTCATACAAGTGTTTTTTGTAGATAGAAAGATAGACACCAAATTTTGTTTTATGTTACTTTGAAGCAATATTTTATTTATGATGATATTTATCATTGTAAAAATATTTAATTGTTTTGGTATTTGAATTATTTCAAAGGTAATTTAATCCATTATACATGCATTGATTGCTTATCTTAATTTGTATGAAAATTTTAAAACAGATGGAGTAATGATCAAACTGAAAGCCAAATGAGTACAAGTCGGGTCAAACCCAGCGACTAACTCGGGTTGCATTTTGAAGACTGTGCCAGACTGTCCCCAGGTAGATTACTAGCCGGTGAAGGTTACATCTAAAAAAAGAGTCCTATTTTGTCTCTACTCTCTCCCGATTTCTCGCGAAACAACTTGCTCCCCACTCTTACTTTCCGTTTCGCGTCCCACAATCGTATGTGGCGACACGTTCGCGTTAATTTAGCGACTGTGTAAACCCAGTCCCTACGACACTTTCACGCGCCCGCCCGACCCGAACCCTCGGATTGTCTATCCACGTCATCTCAAAACTTATCGCCTACATTCCATTCTTAAAAACTTCTGTTGACCTTGCTTCAAAAACAAAAAAAAAACACTTCTGTTCACCTGTATTTAGTTGACTTTACTATTGGATGTTACTTAGCACACGTGTAAAAGATGTCCAGCCACGTCAGCTTATTGTCCTTGTCACTATCTAACCCGAGTCACTTTATCAAATGAGAGTCCTCGAAGATTAAAATAATATTTACTCTGTCAAAAAAAGATAGTTATATTTTGAGTTTTTATAAATAACAAAAATAAACTTTGATCAAACATTTGTTTCAATTTAATGATCACAATGAATTTATAAAAATTGTTATTAATAAATCACTTAATGATTTATTAATTACAAATTTTAGAATTTCATTAGAATGAATAGTTTGTCACTAATGGTTGGTCAAAGTTCATTTTTGTTTCCATAAAAAGTCAAAATGAGACTATCTTTCTAGGACAGAGGGGTATGTTGGAAAAATAAATATTGTAAGTGAGTATAGGAGAAAAAATAAATTAGTAATGAGAAAATATTGGGGGAAACTAGTTCCTCCCTAAATTATAAAAAATCCTGTTTTTATAGGGTTTAAGGTTTAGGGTTTGGGGTTTCAGGTTTAGGTTTTAGGGTTTCATGTTTAATGTATAAGGTAAAAAATAGGACTTTTTATAACTAGGAACAAGTTTCCCTCAAAACACACTAATTAGTAAATAGTTATTGTAAGTAGATAAGAGAGAAAAAAGTTAATATTTTGAATAAATAAAAATAAATATGGAACGCTCAAAATAAAAATATGTAGAGATAAGTATGGACGGAGGAGGTAGGACACCTATATATACCGTGCCACGATCAGCTGCCATTGCTCAATTCGATTTTCCGTGTATAAATAACACCATTTTTTTTCTCTCTGTTTCAAGTAATTTTATCAATGGCGTTCAAGCAATCCCTATTCCAACGTATTTTCAATATTTCCAGAATTTCTAATCAAACCCTAAAGAGCTGCCGTATTTCTCCATCGTCCGCCGCTCAAGCGCTGGTTCCACCGGAGCCGGACAAGGTCGCTCCAGATCGTGGAGATGAGACAATATTCCAGCGATTCCTCCAGCGGCGGCCGTTGTACCAGTTGGCAGCGAATGTGCCGGAGCTCCGGTACCTTCCGGCTGGGGAGAAGTTGACGGAGAAATTACGAGACATGAGCATTGTGAGAGATCGAATCCGGTTGGACGGACTGACCTCGCCGGTGAGGGAGGGGGAATTGACGGTAGAAGATGCGAGGAAGGTGCTGAAAGTGTCGCAGTTGGAGATCGTGAAGGCGAAGCTTCGGCAGACGAAGAAGAGCTGTGTGCCGTATGCGGAGTTTGTTCAGATCTGCGAGGACGGGTGTTCGAACAGGGATGAAGGTTTAGTGTTTGCGAAAATGCTTGACGATTCGGGAAGCGTAATCGTGTTGGGAAACGTTGTTTTCCTCAAGCCTGAACAGGTTAGATCATATTTTTCTATCAATATTTGTTCAATTTCAATTATTTAGGAAGCGGTTTAGGGTTCTTAGATTAGATTGGAAACAAATTCCGCCATTACCGAAATCTGATGAGTTTTTTTTTTTTTTTTTCTCTCCACGCTGCGTGGTGTTTCTCTATGTTTGTTCTCCACAGGGAAGTGAATTGTTACAAAGCCCGGATCTATAACTGTCCACATTTTTGAGGTGGTGACTAATTTCTTTAGAGGGAGCTGTCCCTCCCCCCCCCTCCGGCTTTGACTTATTGAATTTCACCAAACATCATCACCATTTGTGATGATCAGATTTAATTTTAATGAGGTGATGTTTCAAATAAAAAAAAAAAAAAAGGAAAAAACGGGGGATTTCATGAAAAAAAAGCTTGCTTCTTATAAAAACATTGATTTTGAAAGAATCAGATTTCTTATTTTTGATACATGGAAAAGTTTGAATTGAGTTGCATTTATGTTTGGAAAATGCCAAGAAAGGAGCCAATATTTTGATAGTTAAGGGTAATTGAACAAGGAGAAGGCTAACTTTTAATAAGAGACATACCATGGAGTCAGGCTGGCAACCCATATAATCAATCTTGTTAAATGTTGAAAAATCAGTTGTATTTCCTGACGTAATGGATGAACAAAGGGCAAGTAGAGAAACACGACAAGAATTGTTGTTTAGAAAGTGCGTAAAGGGACGTATAATTGATTGGATGAATAGTCTTTTATCTCAACTTCAGTTGAGAATGAGTGAATTGTGAAGCGGTCAAAAGAGCTTTTTGTTTTACCCAAACGTTGTTTTTGCCCAATTTTCTGATCACAGGTAATGAAAGCCATCCATGGCCTAATGCCTGCACACCAACCCGACCCAGACAGCCCCATAATGAAGGAGCTGGAAGAGATGGAGAAGCTCAAATTCAGAATCAACAACAAGGCTGAGTTAATGGTCAGACGCGAGCTCTGGGCAGGGCTAGGGTTCCTAGTGGTCCAAACAGCCGCCTTCATGAGGCTCACGTTTTGGGAACTATCTTGGGATGTGATGGAGCCAATTTGCTTCTATGTCACATCCATTTATATGATGGCTGGTTACACTTTCTTCCTCAGGACCTCCAAAGAGCCATCATTTGAAGGGTTCTTTCAGAGTCGGTTTAATGCTAAACAGAAACGATTGATGAAGGTCACAAACTTTGATATTGAAAGGTACAACGAGCTTCGAGAAGCTTGTTATCCTCACTCATGGCCTAGGGAAAAGATATCAGGTTTTACCAGTAGTGATTCTGTTGATAATTTTGAAAGGATGAAGTCCTTTACTTGAATTTACAGAAAACACAATTTTGCTTTTTTCTTTTTGGTCTTTTATTTTTAACCCCTGATCGGCTTCTGTTCTACTAATTGATTGGAGAGTGTATTTTTTATGGGGTTACTGTAATAATATTGGACAAGCATAAAAGAAATGAAATGGCTACTGATTTCGCGATCAACAGATTGCAGTGTTGTATACTATATCAAGTTATATCTTCCTCCATTAATTCAACTCCACCATTCATTCTAGTGCTAAATTCTCTTAAGTGTACGCTTATTTCGTGTCCCTTTTTGTTCTTGATCAAGAACAGAAACGGACATTCATGTTTTATATAAAAAAATGTGAATAGGAGGTCTGGTTCAATGGTTATACATAAGGTAAGCATCAAATGAGGTTTTTAAGAGCTCTTTCTACAAAGAGCTACTCCTTCTTTCAAAAAGTTCACAATGGTAAAAAGCTCTACAAAGCTTTTTCATAAAAATAAAGAGCTCCTAAAAAGCAACCATTGTGGATGCTCAAAGAGCTTTTTCATTAAATTTTTACCTTGTTGACCATTAAATATTAACCAATACTTTATATTTATTTCTTTTTATTGTTAGATGTTAGGGCCACAAAAAAGTTAATGAAAAAGCTAGACCATTGTAGAGCTTGCTTTGAGTTTTTATTTGTTAACTAGAAGTAAATGTGGCATATTGGAATCACGAAAAAGCTCCATAAAAGAGCTCTAGCATTGTAGATGCTCTAACAATATTAAATTTATTTTGGATTGCAGACCATTTGGTATAGGGACTTGTAGATAAAAATATTCCCTTGATAGCAGTTACGACTTGATAGTTTGATAATGTTTGAGGTTCCATCCCAATTCCCAAAACCAATTGGCAATGGGAGGAGTGACAAATACTGAATTCGGCAACTTTCGTGGGCCTAGCATGCCGAGATGTGAGGTGCAAGTGGTGACGATCACCCCGGGACCTTGAATTTTTATGTAGTCAGGTATTGGCTAGTTAATTCCCGATGGGGTTGGTCTCCCGTAAAACACGTTTTATCAAGTGATTAGGAAAAACGTGTTTCACAAAAACGGTGCGATATTGCTGGAAAAAAATTCAAATGACAATTTAAGGGCCTAAACGACGTCTTTTACGATTTTAAACACGGAATCAGGGGGCAAAGCCCGATGACTTCTGTTTCTCTTCAAATTTCCTTTCACAAAAACCCATCTGGATATCACTTTCAAAGGTTCTGGCTATCAGTCTCAAATGTTCTTTTCAGTTTTAAAGGTTTTTTCAATATGCTCTCTGGCTATCAAAAAAACTACAACTGGCTATCAAAAACACTAGAACTGACACTAAAAAATACTCTCACTTTAACTAAAAAAAATCATATTTTTTTATTTTTAATTTTTTTTTCTCACTTGAACAATAAAAAACACTATCCATAACTTTTATTATTTCTATACAGAACCACTTAAGCTTCATACCCACAAGGTTTGTTGGTCATGACTTTGTTCAAATATCATTAAAATCATATCCAGATGGCTCTATTATTGATGTCCAGAACCTTTTGAAGTTGATATCCAGAATTTTTCTTAGCCAAGACTTTCTTAAAATGTGCTTGAAACTCATATCCAGATGATTTTATATATATATTCAAAATAATTTGATGTTGATATCCAGAAGGTTTGTTGGTCATGACCTTCTTCAAATGTGCTTCAAAAATTACATCCAAAAGGCATTATATTCATATTCAGAACCCTTCTAGATATCACTTTCAAAAGTTCTGGCTATCAATCTCATATCCAGAAGGCTTTATATTAATATCCAGAACCGTTCGAGAAGTTCCAATTATTTACAAAAATGCCACCGCGCGTTTTTTAAAGAAGGTTTGTTGATATATATTCAAAATAATTTGATGTTGATATCCAGAAGGTTTGTTGGTCATGACCTTCTTCAAATGTGCTTCAAAAATTACATCCAAAAGGCTTTATATTCATATTCAGAACCCTTCTAGATATGACTTTCAAAAGTTCTGGCTATCAATCTCATATCCAGAAGGCTTTATATTAATATCCAGAACCGTTCGAGAAGTTCCAATTATTTACAAAAATGCCACCGCGCGTTTTTTAAAGAAGTTCCATATATTTACAAAAATGCCACCGAAACACGTTTTTCCTAAGACATAGGAAAAACACGTTTTACCCAAGATTTTGGCTTCCCGATGTGGGATAAATATTCTACTCCCTCCGTCCCGGAGTAAGAGTCCCACCCCTCATTTGCACGCTTATTAATAAATATTGGATGTGATGTAAATGTTGTGAGTGTAAAAGTAAAGTATGAGAGAGAATGAGTGGGAGAGAATAGTGAATTGATTAGTGTTGTGAGTATAAAAGTAAAATATAAGAGAGAATGAGTGGGGTGAATAGTAAAGATTCTTTGCCATTTTAGGAATGAGACTCTTACTCTGGGACGGACCAAAAAGGAAAATGAGACTCTTACTCTGGGACGGAGGGAGTAACATAGTTCCAATCCTCTAACACAGTGGCAAGCTATTAAGAGGCTAATTGGTTTGAAAAAGAAAAAAAATTATTAGTGCAAAATTTAAAAAAAAAAAAAAAATTGGGAGTTTAGTGCGATTTGTTGAAAATTTCTCCCTTTATAGTAAAAGAAATACTATTACACAAGATTTTATTTTTGCCCCATTGACGAAAATACAGCTAAAACAAAATTGTTGTGCAATCTCTGCCCCAATTGATGAAAATTCTTGACTACGCCACTGCTCTAGCAGTAATCTTTTTTACATATTCAAATATAAATATCCAACATAATAGAAATGGTAGAATTAGACGTGACCAAATTTTAACCGCAACCGGTTAACCGCCGGTTTTTTACCGGTCAAAACCGGCAACCGTGTCAACCGTAAACCGTCGGTTACCCGATTCGGTTAAGGTTATAACTTTTGAAAACCGGCAAACCGCTAGTTACTACCCGGGAAACTAAACCGTCGGTTAAACCGCCAACGGCTACTTTTTTTGAATTTCTCCTAGCGCTCAGCCAAACGGTTACTGACCAGAAACGGCTAGTTTTCAAACTAGCCGTTTGTTTCCGTTAAAATTCTGACAGTTTGGTGATAGATTTTTAAAAACTTTTTTATGTGACAAATTGCTACCTATAAATATCCCCAACCTCCTACCATTTTATTTCCATCTTACTTCTCTATACTCTTTCTCTCTCTACTAATATCCTAAGTCTCTCACTCTCTCATTCATTTTCAGTTAGTTTGTTAACATTGTTCTGTTAGTTTGCAGAATTTCAGTCAATTTCTAACGATTTTTAGTTAGTTTTCTAACAAAATCAATTTTTATATTTTTCAAAAATTACAGTCTTTTTTTTTTGACAATTTCCAGTCAGTTTCCTAATTTTTCGAGTTATTTTTCAGAATTCCAGTCAGTTTTTTGACGTTTTCAGTTAGTTTTTTTTTTTTTAAACGAAATCACTGTTTTTCATCATTTTCAGTCAGTTTTTTGTCGATTTCCAGTCAGTTTTTAATTTTTTGATTAGGTTTATTTTCATTGATTGTAATAGTTGGGTTGAGGTAAGGCTCCATATTGTCTTCCCTTAATTATAAAAGGGCAAGGTTTGGTTGTCACCCTCTTTGTAATTTTAATTTAATTAATAAAATTTAAGGGTATCGTCCCTTTTTTCACTTAAAAGTAAAACTACTTAACTACTATCTTTTAGACTTTTACATTTTATTTAAAAAAAAAATTATACTTAGTGAGTGAGTGTCACATTTTATTTTTAAAAACAAAACACTTCAAAAAATATTTAAAATTTTGTCAAAAGAACTCTTTTAAAACTGTTAAAAGCTGTAAAAAAAGAAAAAAAAAGAAAAAAAGAAAGAAGGTAAACAGAACCGGGTTAACCGGACATAACGGTTAGACGGGTAGGTTACGGATGGGACTTAACGAAATTACTAACCGACGGTTCTAACCGTTAACAGCCGGTTTTAACCGGTTGGACACGTCTAGGTAGAATGAGATAGATATATGTATGATATCTAACCAAGAAATAAACACCAAATATGAATATATTATTCCTCCCTTTTCCTTTTCCTGATTGGATCACCAACTATACAAGTTAGCAAGGCGATACCTTAATTTGATTTCTTTAACAAAATGGTAAGAACATACGGTAGCCACTTCATTTTGAGAAAATAAAGTAAATATTTTAGTGAGTAGATCAAATATTTTGATGATGAATTGATGACTAGTCTATGTTTGCACAGGCAGCTTAATCTCTTCCAATAGCTTTGTCCTGTTCAATTGGTATTATCCTATATCTGTTCAGTATTATTTCAACATTTAGGTGCAATGCGTTACTCATCACATTTAAGATGTTTGTTAGCTTGCACAATTATTTAATTTAAATAATTAAGTATGAACAACTGGGATTTAAAATTGTCGTTGAAGTAACCATGACATATTTCATTTCGGTTCTTGTTTATATATATATATATATATATATATATATATATATATATATATATATATATATATAATGGAATATAGTCAGAGCATTGTGTTGGTTCTTATCATGTGAGGACTACCCTCATCTGTATCTGACATTTGATTTCATTTAAGTTCATCAAGTTTCTGATTATAGAAAAGAATGGATATGTAAGAAAATGAATAAATGCATAATTTATTTTGGAGACCTAGAGCGCAAGTCCTAATTTTAAAATGGTTATACTAGGCTCAAATTTGTGGATATTACTTAATGTCATACTGATCAGCATAAATGTGCCCAGCCCAAAGATAAATGTGCCCAGCCCAAAGATAAGAGATAAATATTGATTGAGGCAATATGATAGATCATGATATGCAATTTGGATTTCTATAATGTATTCCTCCATCCCGATTAATGTTTGTAGTTTGACTTTGCATGGGGATTAAAAAACGCTAAAATCAATTCTATAATAAAATTATAAACGTAAATAGTAGATAACTTGTTTCACATATCAATCGTTCACACCCCTTGAAATTTTCTTTTCAGGAGGGTCAATACAGTAAATTTGAAAATTATAAAAAGTAAATTTGTAAAAATTACAGAAGTCAGGGGGTCGATATACCATCCTCAAAGGGCCTAGATCCGCCACACTAGTTCACGTATACAATTTTCTCGGCTTCATTTTTAAAATTATTTTATGATAGGAATAATCATCACAATAGTGTCAAAAATTCACGGTCCATGTACTTCACTAAGCAACCATTCACAGATCATCAGATATTCGATTACATAAGACTATGAGCAATGGGGGTATGAAATGGTGTATGAAAGTGGGGGGAGGTGTATGAAACCATTGTGGGGGGGTGTATGAAACTTGGGGGTTGAATTTGGGGTGTGAAATATTTCACACCGGTTGAATTTTGTGGAAAAGCTCCAGCAAAGACACGTGGCGGGCTACCATTCGAGAGGCGTCAGGCGCGTGTACCACACGGCCCGACAGGGCGCGTGTGGTACCGCCCAGACGGTTTTTTTTTGTTTTTCCCTGTGTTTGCCACGTGTCTAAACGCGGTTGGTCCGTTTTATTTTCGAATTTATTTTTTTATTTCATTTTTTTAGCTGAATTATCACCTAGAATTTGTTTTATTTTTTTTTGGCCAAAATTCATTATTTTTTTCCCCTATAAAATGATACAAGTTTCATTAGAGACACAAACAAAAAAATCTCTCTTTTCTCATTTATCATTTTCCATTTTAGCCTACACTTAAAAAAATTCATCATCTTTTGAGTGAAATGGATCTCAATAATAATCCTTTCAACACTAAAAAAAAATTTAATTTAGTGTAAAATATTATTTTAATTATAAATAATAATAATTATTATTAATTTACTAATCATAAAAATAGAGAATATATAAACAATAAAAATAATATAAAAGTAGTGGGGTATAGAATGATGAGTGGGAGGGAGATGATTTTTTTTTTTCAACTTGCCATTGTTGGGGGTTGTATGAAATGGGTGTATGAAAGATGAGGTGAATAAGAGGTGGATAGGATAAAGTGTTAAAAGTGGGTGTTGAATTTTTTTTTGTGTATGAAACCATTGCTGGTAGTGTAAGTGTGCTTTGATGATATTCATTGCCGAAAAAAACAAGTTCAACTATTTCAGTGCTACTATTAAAATAAAATAATTATGTTCAATATGACAATATCCATCACTAAACAGGAATGCTGCGAGCCTCTGACAGAACTTTATCCTTTGACGGCACTAATTATTTGTGTTTATGTAAGTCATATAAGGGATTTCGAACCATTCCACTGGGGAGTTAGCTCCACCCTGGTCCACACAATGGTTCCGATTAGAGCCACCTCATTTTTTTTTTTGTGTTTGATGGATGAGATGTGTCCGAGCTCGGTAGGACCCATAAAAAGTTGAAATCATTCTAGCCGCACAGATGATGAGCTCGCCTATATAGCTTTGATCTGAACCGTTGGGTGGAGGGGTGAAGCTAATTTGGGTGGAGCGGTTCCGGGTCCGTCATATAAGACTCGGCTATAACTCTTTCTCATACTCCTTTTGAAATTGATAACTTTATTTGGCTTTTTAAACATTTTGTAGTAATATTACAAGTTTTAAATATATAATGATTTTGAATTCTTTATTCTAGAATAGATTAATTTTTTGAAAAAAAAAGAATTGGAGTATTATTTTGAGACCGAGAGAGCATTTTATTAAGTAACTATAGGTTTATATAGAACACTTCAATTGTTTTGGTAACGTACAACCAAATTATCTTAGGAAAAAAAAATCATAGTAGCACCTTATACATTAATTTAAGTTAATAATATAATATTTCCATTTAATCGCTACAAATTATACTAATTTAAAATTACAGTGTCTTTTTTTTAACCAACCAAGGGGGGGGGGGGGGATAGGTGTCACTTAGAATTTGAATGAAATCTAAAGGCTAAAAAATACATTAGACTTGTCATTCTATAAATTATAGGGGCTCAGGTGTACAGTTTAAACATAGGGGATCAATTGACCACCTTGCCCCAATGTACCTCTGTCCCTGATACCACAGGCACAAATGTTGGATATATAAAATAGCTACTCTACTACGTTATTTGAAGCGAAAATTGCATTATTAAAAAATAAATAAAAAATATTTTGCATTAATTTATTGGAATCGTTTTGCATAATAAAGAAAAGGAGCAAAAAAATGTGATGCAAAAACGAACTAAGAAAACAATCTGGGCTTATGTCCTATGAAATTAGCCTGACAGCAGACTTGACTAAAAGCCCAAATATTTTCATGTCCTCTCCACTTCTGCTATCCATCCACAGCCCAACTTTGTTGCACATTTTCTTTTTACCTTGGTTGCACTTGCACATACTATGCAACTACTATAATGTATTTTGCATAAGAGAATTTTAATTTTATCTTCCAAGTTTCGAAATAAATTTTTATTAATAAAAAAATGTTGCTTATTTATAAATGTAATAATCATGTTAGTATAGTTCTAACAAGGTTAAAATATACTCTCTCCGTCCTATATATAGATTTTTGGTCCCGACACTGAAATTGACGAATACTAATATATTATAGGGAAAAGTGGTTTTAAAAAATAATGTTGTGAGTACGAAGGAGAGATAAAGTGGATATGCAATAGTAACTGAAAAATTGTTAGTATGACAAGTGAGTTCAATTAATAAAAAAGACACTGTAATAAAAAAATGTTCCTTATTTATAAATGTAATAATCATATTAGTATAGTTCTAACAAAGTTAAAATATACTCTCTCCGTTCAATACGATATAGGATTTCGGTCCCAAAATTAATGAATACTAATATTTTATAGGGAAAAATGGTTTAAAAGTAAGTGTTATGAGTAATATAGAGAAAAGTGGTTTAAAAATAAGCGTTGTAAGTATGAAGGAGCGATAAAGTGTATAGGCAATAGTAACTGAAAGTTGTTAGTATGGCAAGTGATTCGATTAATAAAAAATAAACTGTAATAATTTCTTTTTATTTTAAGATATCCTATTTCAGATGGGACACTTAAAATGATAAAATGTTGTTTTTAAGTCAGACAAAAAGGAGTAGTAACATTGACATGGCAAATGAGATGATTTTTAGGAACATAAAATATTAAAGTTGACAATTTTCTGCCGCTAAATAAATAAACATTCATTAATTATTAGTTACTTCATCCGTTTCGATTTAATGATTTTAGTTTGACTATACACGTTTATTAAGGAATTAAAACAAACCTGAGTCAAATAGTACTGTGGGGAAGATACAATTGTCCATTCATAAAGCGAGTTGTTTAAAAGTAGATAGGTAAATAATTGGTTTTTTGAAATATAAAAATTTTACGAGGATAAGATTGTCGAAACTCTAATTAAATATTTTTCTATCATTCTTCTAATAATGTTGACACCCATTTACATGAAATACTTGGTAGAGGATAATTAGGATATCTCCACCACTCACAATGATCATAATCCATCTTCCTACATGCATCATATTTTTGCAAACGATTGATAATTGATTGATGGCAAAGTTAGCAGAAAATTAATGTGGACAAACACTTAATGTAAGATCTTCAAAAGCATTTGATTTGGCATGCTGACGCAGTTGAAAATGAAAGATGATGGAATATAAAAATAAACCTAATGTCCGCCCAATACGAATTTTACATTTCAGACACAAGTGTTTTAGTTTGCATGTCACTGCTATTTCAGTTTTTTTTTTTTTTTTTTATTTATAAAATTGCATTAAATCTTGTTTTTATTTAAAATACCATTTTTTAAAAAAAAATATAAAGGAATTAATTTTATTATTAAACTTATAATTCTGGGCATATCGAAAGTGTTTCATTTGTATACTTTGTTTTTATTAATGTGCGTGGTACCACTATCGGGTTAGGCAAGATGTCTGGTTGAAAACTGTGGCTGCTAACTAATTGACATGGTCCATGCCTGATTATACCTGATTTTTATGGTGAGTAGGTTAACTTAAACATGCGTTCCATACTTTATTTCTATGCATACAAAAATCAAATTCAAGCTAGAGAGAGAGAGAGAGGAGAGTAAAAAGATGGATTTCGAACCGCTCCACCGAGTGGTTAGCTCCACCCCGGTCCATCAAATGGTTCCGATTAGAGCCACTTTATTTTTTTTGTTCGACAGATGAGATGTGTCCGAGCTCGATAGGACCCACAAAAATTGAAATCATTTCAGCCGCACAGATGATGAGCTCGCCTATGTGGCCTTGATCGGAGCCGTTGGGTGGAGGGGTGGAGCGGTTCCGGGTCCGTAAAAAGTTTGTCATAATGTTATCTGACCAATGTTCATTTACATTTAATGATTTACTCACATGAATATCCAATTAGTTTTAACATGTGTGAATTTATTATGACAAAAACTTGTGTGAGAACATTATGACCCGTCTTATAGTAAAGACGGGTTATGGATTTGGGTTATTGGTGTGTTTTTGACCCATTACCCGGACCCATGACCCGCGGTTTTTTTTTTATTTCTTTAAGCTTTTAAGCTTTTATATTTTTATTTTGGTATTTTTTTGATTTGCCAAAAGTAATAATTACTATGACTAAATATAGCAAGCGTGTTACTTATATGTAACATTTTGTATACATAAAAGTAATAAATATATACAAAAAAGTGACAATTTTTTTTTTAATGTTTTTTTCATTTACCAAAAGTAATTCTTATTATAACTAAAATGTAACGAACGTGTTACTTGTACTCCATGTAACAGTGTTTATACATAATTGTAACACATATGTATAGAAAAGTAATAATTCAACCCTTTACACTTTATAACTTAAAACACTTGTGTTAGTAACATTGTACAAATAAGAAAGTAACAATTTTTATAAATAAATGTTACATTTTACTTGTATAATAACATTGTAAAAAATTACGTTTACTTGTATAATAGTATAACCATATGTTTTCAAATAATAAATTGCAGTGAGTTAAATTTATGATGATACATGTAAAATATTACATTATCTATAGAAATCTGTTACAATTTTGTATACTAAAATGTTACATTTACTTGTACAAATAATTATATTCATATATATAAGTTGTTATATTTCAAATGTTACTTTCTTTCAAAAATTAAAATCAATACTCAAAAAAAAAAAAAAAAACAGAAACACTATTACATTTCAGTATCATGATTTAGTTATTGTTAGTGTTACACGTATTTATAGTTAGTATTACAGTTGAAAGATGAGTAAAATGAGCTATTTTTTTTAAAAACAGGTGTTACGTTTATTTATAAGCAATGTTACTTATAAGTAACACAGCTGTTGCATTTAGTTACACTAAGTATTACTTTTGGCAAACAAAAAAAACTGCCATAAAAATATAAAAACTAAAAAAACACCAAAAAAAATCGAATATTTTTTTTCTGGGATTTTTTTTTGGGGCCGTGGGTCGCTGCCACGTGGCAGATTTTGAGTGGAGCATGAGTTGGGATCCTATGATTCGCGGAGAATGTTGTATACGGGTCATGGGTCGACCCATCTCTTTTATGAGACGGATCTAGTTGTTCTCACAAGAGACCACCTCATTTCTTATTTTCTTTAAAAGTGAATAACAACTTAGGAAAATATCATGCAAATGATCGGTTTACGGACAAAAATTAAGAAAAAATTATCTTTCCGTTCGCAAAATAAATACCTATAATATATGTTTTTTTCATTTTTTTAATACATATTTGAAAAACTAAATGTATACACCTACTATATCAAAGAGATTTATCCATTTGCACTATTAATATTTAAACTGTTTATTAGATGGCACATACGTATGGCACTGTACCACACTCTGAGGAAAAGAGTGGATCACCCAGAGCTCCCGTGCAAATGGCTGATGCGCACCATGCATATTTGCTCTGCATTTTGGTGGCAATTGTGAGATGGTATTCCTCAATATTAGATATTTTTTCAACCAACTGGTTAGAGTTAAAAAATACATGTCGTTTTTTTTTTTTTTTAAATGGGTTTCTTTTTTATTAATCAATGCTTTAAAGCTATTACATAATGCCATGAAAGCTTCAACTTGGCTTATAGATAGGCTAACACAAATCTCCCTAACGAGATTCGAACTCATGACTTGCGCATGAGAATCTAACACCGCATACAGCTTGAGCAAGAGCTCTTTGGTAAAAAAAAAAAAAAAATACATGCCGTAATTTCTGATGCGTCCTCCAAAAAATGGGCTGCAACCGGGTCCGAGCTCGTAGTCTAGAAAGGATAACGGCCTTCTTTTCCGTCATGATCTGCACACACACAACCGTGAGCTAAGCCGGGGGCGTCTCCGGCTAACGCCCCTCCGGCATGAGAGTAAGCAACAGGATGTCAAGAATAACAATAGAAAGCACATATATGTAAATGGTGGTTGTAAGTGTGCTTGTGAACTTACCATTTAGGGTTCAAGATGTCCCTTATATAGCTTCCTCCTCATGTGCCAAGCATGTGATTCCCCCATGTCTTGAGCCCTAAGCCCATATTTCTTCTCCCCCCCTCTTATTTAGATAAGCCCCCTTCATAAATAAAAGCCCATTAGCCACTTTAGTTAAATCAAACTTCATTTTGGGCCCATTCTATAGTCAAGAGCCATTTACCATCAACTTGGTCCAAAATTATTTCATTATTGTAGCATCAGAAGCCCCCTACTCTTTAGCTTGATTATTCATGATCGAGTTAAAGAGTAAATAGTACATATAATAGAAATTCTTGATCCCGCCAAGACGATTTCCTCGATCATAATATAACTTCGATAAGTAATTCAAGACGTAAAACATATAAGAAGGATCACAAATCACGATATTATAATTGGGAAAACATTCCAATAAACAAGGCGCTAGATTCTTTCAAGATGCGAATATCACTTTCGAATGTAAGAGATTAAGTTCACACTATAAGAAATTCACATAACCAGAGACTATTCCCGTAAACAAGCGCAAATTTTCCCAACCAAGTCTTTTTCCTAGGACAGGCTTCATATAACTCAATTTCCATAACAAATAAAGCCAATTCTTGCATTTCAGTAAAAAATAAACACATCCATCCTTTCCATTATTTCTATATTATTCACGCATTCATCCACCATTTATCATTTTAACCATTTAACCACTTACGAGTAATCAAACAAATAACCACATACTTGTGTATGCATTTCGGTAAAACATAAGCACAACCATCCTTTTCATTTCTCACGCGTAAACCATGTCTAAGTCGGCATACATTTATGGGAATATAATGCCAAAAACCACAATTAGCTAGTTCTCCCCCTTGTCCCATGTCGAGATGTCTGAGATTATCATTAGCCACTTTTCCTTACAAGCCATCAGCACTTTACAAGATTAAAACCTACTACTATACATATTATATAGAAGTGTAGTTTTAACATTCATAGTCATAATCATGTGGGTTATCAAGTAGATAATCAAGTATATGCATATTTTACGAGTAAAAATAAACAAGCATATGTATAATATCAAGTAAAGTTAGGACTCCCCTTTGTAGCATTTCATGTATGTCGACATGTTTGAGTCATCAAGTGTCTGGTAACGTCGTATCAAGATGTTCATCAGATACCTCTTGTTTGTTCAAGTTGACTAAAGCGAGTTCCTCCGGAGTTCCATATATTTGTCAAGTCAGATCCACAAGCCAGGTGGGGCGAGATGTCTTTATAAGAAGTTGAATGTCGCATTGCATTGAGACATAATGTAAGATTCTTGTTGACATCTGCAAACCACCCTCCACCCTAAACCGCTCCACCTTCTTATACTCCACCACTCTCTGCATTTCACTTTTTCAGAAAATCATCTCTCTCTCTCTAATCTCTCTCTAAAACCTCTCTCTAAAACCGTCATTCATCTCACTCTCGATTCACTTCTATATAATGTCTAAACATCAATCCAAGAAATCTTCAAAGTCAACTGAATCCAGAGACGAGATTCCTAGTTCTATTCCTTCTCAATCCACTCCTCCAGTCGTAGTTATGGTATGAATTTTTCGATACTCGTCATTCTTGTTCTTGATGGATATTTCCCAAAAACTTTTCACATTTTCTGAGATTCATCTCACTTCTTACTAATATGTAGTTAAAATTTTGGGTTGATTGTTTATTCTTGGTTCTAGTTACTATATCTGTAGATTTCATAAGATTTCATCCAGGTTTGTTGAATTCGATTGAGCCAAATGGGTTTTTTGAATTTTCGGTATTCCAATACTTTCCCCTTTCAATTTCTGAGTATAATGTAGTTTGTTTCATGAAATTGATGTAATTTTCTTACTTAGTTTGTATTTTCGTTTCAATCTATCTATTTTTTATTGTTTTTTTTAAGTCAATTTCTGAGAATCTGGTTTTAACATGTGTATGGTGTTCATCGTGTTCTTCATAGTGTTCTACGTGTTCTTGGCATATTCAATGATTTGATCCATTTTTATTTAACTTGTTTGACATTTTGTGTTTATACACTATTCACATTTTGATCTTGTATGGGTCAACACTTCAGTGTCTGCGGTAATATCGTTAACATTTCTACCTACCGCAACCTTTCGGTACCGTGCCTCACTTGACCGCACCATCATTGCTTTACACTCTTGTCAAGTGACCGCACGACCTACCTCGTTTTCTAAACTTTAAATTTTTGCTTTGTTTCAGGACTTAAATCATTTCATTCCTGGGATAGTCATAGACCATGCAGATCTCAAGAAGGATGCCATTGGCCGCAATATCTTGGGTCGCATGAACAAATCTGGAATTCTCCCTCTCTTTACATTTGATCAAGAATTTCATCTTCCCGCTTTTGTTGACGAATTCTTCAGTTCGGCTGTTGAAATGGAAAGTCCAGAAGAGCCTGCCGCACACCCTAAATTCCTTCAAGCCACTGTTATGGGAATCCAATTGGCGTTTGATGCTAGTGACATTGCCCATGCCGTAGGAATCAAGAAAAGCAAGGACTTTGATACTATTTCACGGCAGGAGACCATTAGTCTGGCTAAGAAACTAGCAGGCACGGCAGACATTCTCAAAATACAGCGTAAGGACGTTGGTGAAATAATGTATCATATTGGCCATCTGGTAGATCATGCCCTATTATGCAAGACTGGCAATCATGCCAACTTTAATCACACTCAATGGATGATCTCTGCTGCTATTTATCTTGGCAAGCGATTAGATTGGGGTCAAATCATGTATGATATCCTGCGAGCCAATATTCTCTCATATAAGGATGCGGCTGATGAAGGCGAGACCAAGTACCGCACGAACAGTAGGTTGATTTCCTACTTGATGAGTCACACGATCAGAATCAGGGAATTGTATGAGCAGAACAAGAATTATAAGGTTCCAATTCCTACCTCAAAAGACTTCTGCCGCAAATCTATGAAGACCAATTACCGTGGTAATTTTGGGGATGAAATGTACCGTTCTTACCTTCTCCGAGATCCCATCGAAGAGTACATTCCCCCCAAATACTCTAAACGAGGTCAAGCTAACCTTGGTGAAAGGATGGTGAGTGATGAGGAGGCTGCCGCATTTGAGCTCGACCGCAAGAATGCTGCCGCAATGAAGGCTCGTGAAAAGGGTAAGAATGTTGAACTCCCCTCTCCTCCAACTTTTGTTAAAGGCAAAGAGAAGGTTGGGGAACCGACAAGGAAGTCAAGACCAGTTTCCCAGGGCGTCAAGATTGCACCTACCGCACCTGTTCGTCCTGCCGCGCCAAAACCTCCAAAATCTAAGGTCATTCCTACTGCACCTCCAATGTCTCCTTCCCCATCCCCTGAACCTCAACCAAAATCCAAAGTCTCTAAATCCCTCTCTTCCAAACCTGCCGCACCAAAATTTCAAAGAATTTTGGTGCTTAGCCACCTTAGCCTTTTTGGTTATCTCCCCAACCCTTTCATCTGACGAAGAAATAGTGGTTGCCCCTCCCAAAATTTCAAAGAATTTTGTTCTGGATGCCCAAGAGGCTGATATGGAAGAAGTGAGTGGCTCTGAGAATGAGGATGATGCTGCCGCAGAAGAGGATGAGCAGTCTTAGGATGCAACTGAAAGTGAAACAGAAGAACAGGCTGTTGAGAAGCCCATTGATAAGGGATTGGTTGATGAGAGTTCTGAGGAAGAACATGGAGATTCTGCCGCAAGTGACAAGTCTGCCGCAGAAAAGGATATGGATGTTGAGCATGTTGAAGACGACATTGTTCCTGAAAAGGTCGATACTTTTATTGATATTGAGGATGGTGATGATGATGCTACCATATCACCAAAGGCTAAGGTTTCCGAACAAAACATTGAGGTTCCTCCTACCGTGCCTCCTGTCCCTACCGCACCAGCTCCATCGACCGCACCACCTGCTCTTGAGTCGGATCAATCTATTCCTGAACTGCTTGCCGCAGTCAAGCTTCTTACTCAAATGCAGGCAGACACTCAATCCCAGGTTGAATCTTTAGTGTCTAGTATGGTGGCGCTTCGAGAGGAGGTTATTGAGCTGAAGACGGATCAAGACGCATTGAAGCGAGATGTTGCCGCACTTCCCTCCGAAATGATTTCGACCATTAAGGGTGTTGGTCCCAAAGGGCAACAAGTGGTATCAGAGCAAACACCTTTATAAAACATTTTTCGTTTTTCAAGCTTAACAGCTTGGGTGCCGATTCTAAATGGCAAACTCAAAACCTATGGCAACTGCAAACTACACTCACGTTCCGGTCTTTGATGAAGATCATTTTGACGTATGGAAATTCAGCATATTGACTCATCTCAACTCAATTGATGAAAGGCTCCATGACACCGTCGTTTATGGACCTTATATTCCGATGAAGGCGAATCCAAATCCACGCACCAACGCTGCTCAACCTACTGTCCTAAAACCAAGGGAAGAATGGACCGAGGAAGAAATTAGAAGAGTCGCAAATGATGGCAAAGCAAGAAACATTCTTCTAAGCACTCTAAGCACGGCGATGAAACAACAAGTCATGCATTGTGCTACTGCAAATGAGCTATGGGATGCTATTGAAGAGCATATTGAAGGAGACACCGTTTGCAAGGAGAACAAGAAATACGAAGTTCAAAAGAGATTCAACAATTTCTCTCAACTCCCCGGTGAAAACTTAAGGCAAACTTATGAACGCTACTGTGAAATTATCAATCTATGTATTTCACTTGGCATGAAGTTTACCAACAAAGATTTGAATGTAAATTTTCTACAAGCTTTTGGATCAAGATACCTTCATAAATCTAGCGCTCTTGAAGACGCTGGAACTTTAGATGTTTGGACTTTAAGGAACCTATATGCAAATCTCAAAGTTTACGAACTCAAACTCCAACGAATCAGTGAAACTGAAGGAAAGTCAAAATCTATGGCTATGATGGCGCACAGAGAAGCCGCGCCTACTCCTGCGCCTACACCTGCGCCTGTACAAGATGAGAAAAGCTCCGATCCCAAAATTTCTACTTCTGAGCTATTAGACATGGATGATGAAGACTTCGCTTTATTTGTGAAGAAATTTCAAAAGTTCAGAAAATTCTCAAGACCCGGCTCAACCAACAAATTTCAAGGATCTACCAGCAAAGCTCCTCAAAAGTTTTCAAGGAGCAGTGATTCAAAAAGAAAAGAAGATCTTGTTTGTTTTAATTGCAGGAAACCCGGACATTTTGCATCAAGCTGCCCGATCCCCAAATTTGAATATATGCAGAAGAAGAGCAGCCATACTCCTAAATTCACTCCCAAGTTCACTCGACACAAGGGAATGGTTGCTGAAGAAGAAGCACCAGCAAATGAGCACAATACTTGGATTGAAACAGACTCCGATGAGAGCGATGAAGATTCCGATGATGGACTTGTTTGATTGATGGCAAATGATGATGAAGTTGATGCTTATGATTCTGATGATGACTTCTCCAAGGATGTTCCCGATATGAATGCCTTGAATAAACCTATCAAGAAATCTGCAGGTTTTCAAGAAGCGAAAAAGAAGAAAGGACCAACCATCAGCGAGCTCGTTGAACAAGGATTTCTCACTCCGGCTCAAAACGATGGTGGATTGTTATTCTCACGATGTGATCTTGGAGCAAGGAACAAATTGAGAAAAGGAGCATACATTAGACCACAGGTTGAACCAACTGCTCCAATCTCCAAAATCAATGATGAAGTGATTGCTGAACAAGAAAAATTGTTCAAAAAGGCTGAAAAGGTAATTACTAGATTTGATAGTATGAAGGAAGCTTTAGCACTATCATGTGATGAAATTTCCCAGCTTAAGACCGAGAAATCTCTACTTAAATCTGAACTCACCCTCCTTAAGGAGCAGATAAAGAGCATGACTCCTCTTACCGTTAAAAACACTTTTCTAACAGAACAGAACTCACTTCTTAAAGTTCAAAACGATGAATTGGTTGCTCAAATTACTGATCTTAAAAAGATTACAAATGAGTGGTCCAATTCTCGTGTCACTATGGAGAATATATTTGAGTCCCAAAAAGTCAGTGGTGATAAAAGTGGCTTGGGATTCTCATCAACTAGTGACAACTTTAAATGTGATGTCTGTGCTGAAAGAGATAGTGAATTTACCAACCAACAAACTCTTGAAATTCCCAAGGAAAAACATTCTAATTCAATGGGTAAAGGACATGAAAAAGTCAAGAGACAAACATTCCATTATGTCTACCCAACGAAGCAATTTGGGAAAGCTAATGGGAAAGATATAGCTACAGATGAACCATCTCCTAGCAAAATCATTCTTGAAAATAGGCGCGCTCCTTCTCCGAGTGCTCATTATGCGCCTAAGAGCCACGCGCCTCATCGCCGTGCGCCTCCTAGCCCTATGCGCCCTTCGAGAAAAAGCGCTCCAAAATTTCAAAAGAAAGATTTTGTTAAGTCTAGTTCATCTGACCCAAAGAAGAATGCCATCCCCAAGAAAAGTAAAGAGTTTGTGAAAACTCACGTGATTGGTGGCTTTCATCATTGTTCCATTTGTGATTGTTCAGGACACAAGGCCGTGGAATGCCTTTTGCGATTCACTCCCAATGCCAAAGGACGTAAAAATCCTAAGGTCAAGCAAGAGTGGGTTGTCAAAAGTTGCTAACCCTAGGACCCAAAAGGAATAAAGGGGACCTGCTTAAATGTCTATATTTCAGGTTCTTTGTTTCATGGCCGGATCTTCAAAAGCTAGAAATTATGAATGGATTCTCGATAGTGGGTGTTCAAGACACATGACTGGAGATGAATCCTTATTAGAAGATGTCCATGAAGAAAGAGGTCCCTCCGTAACATTTGGCGATAATAACAAAGGTCAAGTTGTAGCATATGGAAAGCTCAAGAAAGACAAAGTGTGCATTGAAAGAGTCTCACTCGTCGAAGGGCTCAAGCACAACTTATTATCCATATCTCAATTCTGCGACAAAGGATTAGAATGCCATTTCACTTCAACGCAATGTCTTATCAAGAATGGCAAAACTGGAGCTATCTTACTCACGGGATATCGTAAGACAAATATTTATATTATTGATTTTCATAGTATGAACTCTAGTACTAATCTTTGTTTTGTAGCAAAAAGTGTGAACGAAAATAGTTGGCTGTGGCACAAGCGCTTAAGTCACTTGAACTTCAAGTATCTATCTAAACTCAGCAGGAATAATCTTGTCAAAGGACTTCCCAAAGTTGCTGATCATCATGACAAAAAGTACGCCGCATGTCAACTTGGCAAACAACCGAAGCAGTCATTTTCAAGCAAGTCAAATCCTTCAACTACAAGATGTTTGCAACTGCTTCACATTGATCTATTTGGACCAGTTTCCACCGCAAGCATTCGTAGAAACAAGTATACTCTAGTTGTGGTGGATGATTATTCAAGATTTACATGGGTAGAGATGATGATTACAAAAGATGATTGTTATGATATTCTCACTACCTTATTTCGACTGCTCCAAACCTAAAAAGAAGATGACATCGTTAGTGTTCGATCCGACAATGGAACAGAATTCAAAAATAACGGTGTTGCTCGATATTGTGAAGATCATGGGATAGATCACAACTTTTCAACCGCCGGAGTTCCTCAACAAAATGGCGTCGTTGAACGAAAGAATAGAACGTTGATTGAAGCGGGAAAGACGATGATAGCTGAAGCTAAATTGCCTAAGTACTTTTGGGAAGAAGCTATCAACACTGCATGTTTTACTCAAAATCGTTCCCTCATCAACAAACTTCACAACAAGACTCCGTATGAACTTTGGCGTGGTAGAACTCCCAACATTGCATTCTTCAAGATCTTTGGTTGCAAATGCTATATCCTCTACAACGGAAACGAACATAGAGGTAAATTCGATGCCAAAGCCGACGAAGGTATTTTTGTTGGGTATGCCAAACACTCTAAAGCTTTTCGTGTTTTCAATAGAACTACATTAGTGATAGTTGAATCTGTACATGTTACTTTTGATGAACATTCTCTCCTTGAGCCACATTTGGCTCCAAATGTTGCTGATGATTCTATTGAGTTAAATGATACAGGTGCTCCTATTTACGTTGCGCCCACTCAAGGTCAGAATCTATCAACACAAGGAAATCCATCTACATCAAATGCGCCTAATTCAATGTATTATGCGCCTGGTGAATCCTCTATTGCGCCTCACTCAAATGATGCGCCTCATGATTCCTCTTACGCGCCTATTTCTACTGCTGCATCTGGTGTAAACCCAAATTTCAATTCTGAGCCAGTTCAACCCCCAAATTTCAATGACTTTGAATCTGGTGAAGAGGTACCAATTGAAGATCTTCAAGTTTCTACGACTCAACCTAACTTACCTCCTGAAATTCGTGAAGTTAGAGGTCACCCAATTGCTAATATCATCGGTGATTTACAAGTTGGTGTTCGTACAAGGAGAGCTACAAACTTTGATGCTTACACTGCTTTTATCTCTCAAATTGAACCGAAGAAGGCTGATGAAGCGCTCCAAGATCCTAATTGGGTTATTGCAATGCAAGAAGAACTCAATCAATTTGAACGATGTAAGGTTTGGACTCTTGTTCCAAGACCAAATGATCAAGGAGTGATTGGTACGAAATGGGTGTTCAGGAACAAGATGGATGAGAATGGAACCATCACGAGAAACAAAGCAAGATTGGTTGCACAAGGCTATAGGCAAGAAGAAGGAATTGATTACGATGAAACTTTTGCGCCCGTAGCAAGACTTGAAGCTATCAGATTATTTCTAGCTTACGCCGCTCACAAGAACTTCAAGTTATATCAAATGGATGTGAAGAGCGCGTTTCTAAATGGTGAACTCCAAGAACAAGTCTATGTTGCTCAACCACCTGGGTTTGAAGATTCACAATTTCCAAATCATGTGTACAAACTCCAGAAAGCTTTGTATGGACTCAAACAAGCACCAAGAGCATGGTATGATACACTATCCAAGTTTCTCATCGAAAAAGGCTTCACTCGCGGTAAAATCGATACAACTCTTTTCATTGCCAAACATAATGGTCATAAATTACTTGTTCAAATTTATGTTGATGATATTATATTTGGTTCTACTAATGAATTGTTGTGCAAGCGTTTTGAGAAACTAATGAAGAGCAAGTTTGAAATGAGCATGATGGGAGAACTCACATTCTTCCTCGGGCTTCAAATCAAGCAATTGAGTGAAGGCATTTTTATCAACCAATCCAAATACACAAAGGACTTAATCAAGAAGTTTGGACTTGAGAACGCTAAATCATACGATACTCCAATGGCCACCGGCAACAAACTCGACAAAGATCTAAAAGGTAAACGTGTTGATCAAACGCTCTATCGAGGTATGATTGGCTCACTCCTTTATCTTACTGCTAGCAGGCCCGATATTATGTTTAGTGTTTGTGTTTGTGCTCGTTATCAATCCGACCCTAGAGAAGCACACTTAATTGCTGTGAAACGTATTATAAGATATCTCTCTGGCACTGTTAACCTTGGACTTTGGTACACCAAAGATTCGAACTTTAAACTTGTAGGTTACTCAGATGCGGATTATGCAGCGTGCACAATTGATAGGAAAAGCACAAGTGGCACTTGTCATTTCCTCGGATATAGACTTGTGTCATGGGCGAGTAAGAAACAAGCTTCAGTATCTGTCTCAACAACCGAAGCCGTATCGCTGCGGGAAGTTGTTGTTGTCAAATACTCTGGATGAAGCAGCAATTGGTGGACTATGATATCATCGAAGAAAATTGTCCCATCTACTGCGAAAATACATCAACAATTGCGGTTTCTGAAAATCCTGTCATGCACTCAAAGACCAAGCACATCGACATCAAATATCACTTCTTCAAAGACCACGTGGAAAAAGGCAATATTCATTTGGAACACGTGGGAACCGACTATCAAATCGCCGACATTCTAACTAAAGCACTTGACGCGAAACGGTTCATGTTTTTGAGAGGTGAAATGGGTATGCTTGAACTCAACTAAATTCAATATAGTTTTGTCAATACTAATGATTTTATGTTGTGTTGAGTTATGAGTATATTAGGTACAAATGATTAAATCAATTTTTCAAAAGTTTCAAGGAAATTATGCGCCATCTATGCGCCTTACTAACTGCGCGCCCATCTCTCGTTTTCTGCGCGCACAATATCTGCGCGCCTATCAATTCATGCGCGCGCTCAACCATCTTTGCGCGCCTTGATGTGTAATGCGCCTTGATGAATAATGCGCCTAGATGAGTATGCGCCTTGCTGAAGTAATGCGCCTCTTCATGCGCGCATTAACTATTGCGGCTCAATCATTTCTCAAAATTCAATTTCAATGATTGAACGTAATAAATACACAAGTACCAGGTATGTTCATTCTGTTCATTTATTATAGGAATCTATGTCTTTTGACATTCCTTTAATTGTTCAAGGGTACTTGTGCAATTAAAATTTTTCCCTCGTTTTACGCTTTTCGAAAAATTTTATTTTCTGGGATATATTTCTTGCACCCCAAACTTACACCAAAAAAGATGTTTTTGGTGTTTGTGCAAAAATTAGTCAAAATTGCTCATACACTTAAAGGGAAAGTGGAGCAGTTTTTCAAAAACCTAAATGTCACATCATGACACTTTGTGTCATTCAGCATTTAATGCACCTATCATGATGAGCCGCCATTTCAAATCCCTCATAAATGCCATCCCTTCAACTTCTCATCTTTTTAAATTTTTGACTGTGTTTTTGCTTTATCAGTGCAAATTTTAAACCTAAACCTATAAAAACACATCATCACCTTCCTTTCTTCTCACCTACTCTATTTCTCTCTCTCTCCCCGTCTCACTCCCTCTCTCTCCCAGACTCGCCTCTTTCTCTTCATCTTCTCCATTCTTCTTCTTCATTTTCTTCACATATATATAAGTTTATGGGTCCTAAGAAAGCATCAACATCTACACAAGACGATATGGTATGAATTCTCAACCTTTAAACCCCTTATATTTCTGAATTTTTTCTCTTTTTTCGTCATTTTTCAGTGATTGTTTCGTTTTTACTAAACCCGGATTCATTTTCTTTGATTTCTCTTGATTCGATGATCCGTTTTCTATATCGTTTGTTGGGTTGTGTTCTATTCTTGATTTCGAATCTTTTAAAACCAACATTTTAACGATCAATGCTCTGTTTGTTACAAATCTGAGCTTTTGTTTTCAAAATTTTTCAAAATTTTCGGGCATTCTTTTGATCATTGTGCTTTCATTATTGATTTGTTCTTATTTTTGTTTGCATATTTAGATTCCTTGTCGTCATGCGGTCATTTTGATATATTATTTGTCTAGTTTGGTGAAGTTTCATGATTTTCGTGTTCTTGGTGTTCTTCGAGCATTCAAGGGTCGTTCTTCGTGTTCTTCGTCATTTATGCATGTTTTGGTCTCTAAAAATTTTCTAACTTGTTTTCGAAAATTTGAACTTTTTGATTTTCATTTCTTTCATTTGAATGCTTGTTGTTTGTTTTTCTTACTAAGTAAAAATTTTCACGTCATGCGCCTATGTACTTCTTTATGCGCCTATTTTTTATGCGCCTGAATGATTTATGCGCCTCTACTTGTATATGCGCTTAAATCATTCTGCGCCTAAAAACCTTATGCGCCTAACTTCGTACTTAGTCAAATTTCGTTGTTTTAATTTTTCCTTAGTATTCACATAGAACCATATTATGCGCCTTGTAACTCTATGCGCCTTCAATATTTTATGCGCCTAATTCAATCATGCGCCTTGATTCTCTATAATTTTGTGCGCCTGTTTCAATTATGCGCCTATATATTTCATGCGCCAATGTTACTTTGATCATTTTATGTTTCTATGCGCCTATATCACTTCTAACACCAATCATTGTTTTTCAGGACCAACAAGTGCTAAAGTTAGAGCGCATGAAAGGCGCCGGATCAAGCGCAGATATTGAGAAAGGGCCCTCTGTTTCCGCGCCTTCCCAGCGCGCTCCTTCTCAACGCGCCCCCACTCCTCGTGCGCCCTCATTCAAATTTCAACCTTCCAATATGTCAAGGGTACAACTCCTCTCTGATTTCTTCGGCGATGACATTTCAGACATTGAGGAACCCGTTCAGGGGGAGCAAGAGACCATCCCTCAGCGCACTCCTTCTCCAGTTGCGCCTCCACCTGGACCAGATCCGATCTCAACAGAAACTTTTGATGTTGAAACAGTTGTTGTTGAAACTGTTGAAATTGAAACTGAAGATGAATTTGAGTCTCCTACTCATTCACCTCCTCCTGCGCCTCTATCTCCTTCTGCGCCCCTTCAAGATGATGCGCCCCTTCAAGATGATGCGCCACTCTCTACCCCTGCGCCTCCTCCGTCTGCTCCTGATTTGAGCGAGGTACTTTCCATTCTTCATTCTTTACAGCAGGGGCAAGCCAATTTAGAGCAAGGACAGGCGCATATAAAGTCTCAATTTGAGCTTCTTACATCCTTACTCACTGATCAATCTGAAGAGATTGCTGCCATTAAGGGGGAGATGAACTCTCTCAAGGCCAAACTTTCTGCTCCTTCTCCTCCTCCGGCGCAGACTCAGGTTCAAGCTCATACTGACCAGGCGCAAACCACCGCTTCTGCGCCTACGTTCATACCTCAATCTGCTGCGTCTCAATCAAATATGAATGTGCTTGTATCTAAGTTGGATGTCCTGAAAGAGTTGGTCGTCACTCATTTCACTGCTGCTCACTCAAGCTCTGACAGACGCGCTGAACATATTTCTTCAGATATTATCACGGCTCAAAATGCCATTGAAGCTCACATTCAAATCTTGGAAGAAAACATTTCACAGCAGCAGCAGATCACTCAGCGTTCCATTGATGAATACCAAAACATCAATGTGAATCACTTGAGTTATATTAGAGACGGTATTACTGCTACTCACTCCAGTGTCACGGACACTCAAGGGTTAGCGAACCGTAGTCATCAGCTCGCAAAGCAAATTCAGCGTTCTGTTTCAGAGATCGTTGAAGGATTGAAGGAAGATGATGCGCCTCCCAACCCTTAGCTTCTATTATTTTTGTTTGTAAATTTTTAGAACCTTTTGTAATAGAACAATCTCTTTTGTGATAGTGATTTTGTGCTTACTTGTTTTAGCACCTTTTGTTTTTGTTCTATTCAAAACTTGTAACTTGTAACTCTTACACCCCAAGTTTTAATGAGAACAATGCATCACTTATTATCAAACCTTGTTCACTCAAACTCCTTGTTTGTAGAACAATGAATATTGTTTAAATCCATATGCATCATATTGAATTGTTTCATACTTTCATGCATTAAGTTTAAACTTGGTTTAAACACATTTCAAAACTAAAAATCATATATCATCTTGAATGTGTTAAACTGTTGTTTCTATCTTTCCATATGTAACTCTTTATTCTTATTGGAATAGATTAGGAATCTATATTTTGGACCAGTGTGTACATTAACTTGAGACATGAATTACCAATTTCATTCATTTGGACATGTTTTTATCAAGTATAATGTTTGTCCTTGATATAGTAGGTAATGACATCAATCAAATAGGGGAGATTGTTGGGTATGCCCACACATATCTCAGTTTTTATGTAATAGGACTTATTAGATTTGATTGATCCATCACCTAAGTTTTATTTCATGGACTTTAGACCCACATGTAAAAAGTATTTATACTTCATTTTTTAGGTTGTCCATTGTTATAGAATAGGCTTAGAAATAGGGCAAGAAGATCAAGTTTCAAGAAAAATCACTCAGTGAGTTTGAGCCACGCTTATGCGCCTCCTGCGCCACGCGCCATGCGCCTCTTCACTCGCGCCTTGCGCCATTTAGAGCGCGCGCATAAGGATTTCTTCATAAGCTTACGCGCCTCTGCGCCCCTTGTTTTAAGCGCACGCTTACTGTGCGCCTATTGGCTAAATGCGCCTCTTGGCTCAAACGCGCCTCAAAGTATTTTTTCAACACACAGTGATTTATTGAAGACTCGAAGACTTGAAGAGAATTCAAATTACGCCAATGATCCAACGGTGGTTAAAAGATGCATATGCGCCTAATCTGTTGACACGCGTCCATAACGGTCACTTTTATGTTGAGTGTCAAAATGGCCATAATATATGCATGCTCCAATCAACAAGCGACAGCTCATCTTATCCACAAGGATTTCCAACGGCTAGTTTTTTGAAGTTCACTATAAATACCCCATAACTTCAACATTTTGAAGTTGCTGAGTTTTGCTAAGAATTTCAAGATTTTCTCTCTCAAAGCATTTGTTGAAGATTTGAAGATTGCCTTCGTTTTTCCAGATTTCTCAAGAACATCTTCATACCTTCATCCTTAGCCCAGATCTTCAAAGCCTTAACACTTTAGTTTCTTGTGCTCTCCATCTCAAAGATCTAAAGAGCCTTGATACTAAGAACACACACGCACCTCTTTAAGATTAATCATTTAGATTCATCTTTTAGAGATACACCGGTTATTGTTTTGGATTTGTTCTTTCATAGTAATAGATCTTGAGTTAGTGTATAAGCTCAAACATTGTAATTTGTAACACTCACTCATTATATAAGATCTCGATTAGAAATCCAAGACTAACCATCTTGGTAGAGGACGTAGATCTTTCATTGATCGAACCTCTCCAAATAGCTTGTGTTATTATCTTGTCATTTCTTTCAAGTTATTATTTTCACTCACTATTTGCTTGTTTACTCATTGTAGATTGATTGAACTGAATTGTGTTGTGTTGTTATATCATTTGCCTTAGTTCCTTATTTCACTCACTTTGAGCCAAAATACTTAGTGTGTGTGTTGCGCTCCCTTTATCACTTTGCGCCTATTTTCATTACTAAATTCCGCTGTGCATTTCACTCACTCACTTAGGCGCATTTCATAACGCTTACTTGATAAAGTGCGCATTCGCAATTGAGTTTTTCAAGGGTACGAAAAGAATATTAAAACAGCTATTCACCCCCCCCTCTAGCTATTTTTCATACCCTTGTTGCCCTTTGGGACCAACAAAGGGGGAGAGTGTTGTGATAACAAAAGCTGTTAAGGACATCATGCAAGGAACAACTAGCAGCTCTACCGCACCTCCTGCCGCAGATCCTGCTCTCACTTATGCCGCACTCAGAGAAGCCCTTCATAAGCAAACTAATTACATCAGTACCAGTGTTGTCAATGGTGTTGAAGGTGCGAGCAAAGAATTGTCAAAGGCTATGAATTCTGATAAACTTAAAGTCAAGGATGAGCTGGGAAAGGAGCTGAAGAAATTGAAATCCTCTCTAAAAGAGGAAATTATGGTTCAAACAAATACCGCACTTCTTACGGTTGCTGAAAAGTTTACTCCCAAGATTGCCGCGATGACTGAAGCGATGAAGGTTCAAACCAACCGTATTGAGATCAACAACGTCAGAATTGAAGGACAATCTACCAAGATTGACCTCCTATCCAACCGCATCAATACGGTAATGAACAGGCTAAATCGACAAGGCGTGATTCAAGCCGCGCAGGAAGCTTTTCAAACTCCTGAAGCAAGTCACGGAAATGTTCAAGCTCACGGTGAAGAGGAAGAAGAAGATGGAATCACTGCTCCAGTCATGATTCCTGGATTGAATATCCCAGCTTACCGCTTTCCTCTTGCCGCAAAATTCATTGAAGACATCATTGATGTTGACCGCATTTGATCTGACCGCATGTGGTCATGAAAATTTGATGTTTAAAACAATCTTACTTATATTCTGGGTTTGTAACTTAAAACAACATTTCTATTTTGTGATCCTTATACTCCTATGCTTTAATGTTTATCATTTGGAGTATGTTTATTGTGTTTGATGCATCTCTATCCTTCTTTGATTACTCATCTTGAAATGCTTCAAATAATATTTCTATCTTCTAGGATTAGTATTTTTTTATCTTTTTAGGATGATAGAAATCTATGACATTGGCTTAGAGTGTGCATTGACTTGGGACATGATATTTAATAAAATATTTATTCTTGAAAACATGTTTTTACCAAGTACAATGAATTAGCCTTTGTTATAGTAGGTAATGGTCTCAATCAAATAGGGGGAGATTGTTGGATATGCTTATTATAAACCACTCCTATTACCTAGATTTGATTGATCCCATAACCTTACTTTACTCTTTGTGGACTTTAGGATATATTGTAAGAAGTACTTGTACTTCATTTAGAATAGTCCACTTTATAGTTGAATAGACTTAGCAGATTAGGACTCAATTTTTTCTAAGTCTGGAAAAATGAGGTAGGTCCTTTGCCTACCGCATGAAAACGCCTACCGCGGAACCAATGCTTGCCGCATATCCCAAGGTTACCTCATGCAATCCATCTTGTCGCATGGTTCCATCCTACCGCAAGTTAACTCTACCGCATGGAACCATGGTTAAAGAAACTCAAGATTGTTCAAACTTAACCATGGTCACACGTGTGTCCTTACCTTGGTTAGTTTAGAACGTTGCAAATTCAAATTTCAAATTTGAATACAACTGTCATTTTAGTACAGTTGGACCACCATGACTCTGCAACAAAAGGACAACTCAGACTGAGCTCCAATTAGAAATCAACAGCTCATTGTCCTCCAAACTTGCCCTCCAAGAATTCAAACGGCTAGTTTCTCCTTCAAAGCTATAAATACACCTTGAATTCTTCATTGAAGATAAGCTGAGATTCCAAGAGAGAAATTGCTGTTGAAATTCTTGGTGATTGAAGATCATACTCAAGATTTCCAGAATCCTTTGAATCTTCAAGCACTCAACCTTCAAGTCCTCAACAAATCTCCAGCAACCTTCAAGATCAAATCTCAAGCCTCTCAACACAAGATTCATTAGGCTCTAAAATCATATAGATTTCAAAGAGCTCTTGATTCTTACACACACTCACCCCGATTGATCAATCACATAGATTGAATCATTAGGGATACACTGGTCTAAGTCTAGGATTGTTCTTCATAGAAAATAGGAGTTAATTCAGTTCTTCATATTTGTAATCTGTACTCAAGAGAATTAATACATCCTCCATTCAAAATCCAAGACTGACCATCTTGGTAAATGACGTAGATCTTTTAACAGATCGAACCTTTCCAAATCATTGTGTCATTTACTTGCTGCACTTTACCTTTCTGCAAATTTACTTTAAGTCTTGTTCATCTTGTTCATATTGTTCTTCACTTGTTCATATTAATCTTGTTTGTGTTTTAGTGTTTAATTTTTCAGATTTAAGAACAATTATGAATTGTGTTTGTTTGTCTACCTCATTGCCTTAGCTAAATTCTGACTAACTTATCATTTGCCTAAAACCTCTGAGACACAAGTTTTCAATCTCTCAACCTACCTCACCCCTATCTACCGCAGATATGCCTACCGCAAACTCACATACCGCATTATCTGCCTACCGCATTATACTTGTCTAAAATCAACTCAACTTGTTTTTAACGAAAACTTCCGCTGTGCATTTTATACTTGACGTCGTAGTTTTTATCTACCGCAAAATTCAAGTGTAAGCATAAAGGTTGAATTTTGAAAAAGGGTTGAAATTTTAAATAGGCTATTCACCCCCCCCCCCTCTAGCCTCTTTTCATACCCTTGTTGTGTCTCTGGGACCATCACCCATCCTTAAAAAAAAATAAAAAAATGTGAGTCTTCCAGCCTCGTAGGTTCTAGAAAGAAAAGGAGTCCATTCTGGACCGTGTCTTTTTATTTTCTACAGAGTTCCGCACTTGGACATGTATGTACAAAGTTATCTAAATAAAAAAGTCATTTTCCTTCTCTTCTCTCTAGACTTGAGACATTATTTGCAATATATGTTTACTCTTGAAATTGCCTTGCTTGTTATTATCAATTGATTGCTACGTCCCCAAAATGACGAATTGACTTCTAAGCATACTAGTAAATGACGACTTATTAAGGACGAATGGACCTAACACAAATGAAAAGCGCCAAATGCAAACAATTAATCTTGATATGAATAAATGTTGTGATCAATTGGCATGAAGAAACCATCAATGGAAAATCTTCCCTCATACATTGCCCCGATACACCACCCGATACACCTTTCCTATACAAATCCTTGATGCGCATCAAAGGCATCCCAAGACAATGAAAAGGCGAGGAAGTTGTTGCTCAACCACCAAGATTCAACCACGATCGCGCGTGCGCAACCAAGCAAAGGACTTCCCAGATCTTTAAAAGTCAAAGTAAGAAGTGGCAGAATTCCACCAAGGGGCTACAAATGAGCCAAGGTCCAAGATAGCAAGTTGGGGCTAATGTTTCCCCTCTCTAAAAAAAAAAAATGATAAGAGAGAAAGAAATGGATAATGGAAAAAAGGAAAACAAATGAATATTGGCAAAGAGGAAGTTTACCTCAAAAGCTCACCAAGTTCACTGCAAAAGTCCACCTCAAAGAACATCCCGAGGAGTTCACCGCAAAGAAAAGCGATCTACATCAGCAAAGCAACAACATCCTTCGAAAGGACACCAACCCCAGCAAAAGAAGGCCCCACAGCCGAACTACGGCGACATGAGCTCCTCAAATTGAGGGGAACGTAGGCAACCTTCGGGTCCGGTCACAGCATGAAATGAATCCATCAAACCTCGATCCTCCCAAAATGACCCGGTTCTCTTCCCTTGGTCCCATCAATGACCAATTTCACAAATAATGACCAATATCCCCATAAACACCTTTTGATCTTGCCATTGATCGAATCTTAATCTTAATTGATCACAACATTTATACATGTTAAGGCTAATTGCTTGTTATAATCTTGACTTAATAATAAACATGGTCCATTCCAGCAATCATTTGATAATATTAACTAGGGCAAGTTTCAAATGTCTCAACAAGTCTTCTTCTCTCTACATCTTAGGAAAGAGCTAAACACTTGTATTCTGTCGAGCAAGGGCTTCCTCCCGTTCCATGATAATACATTGTTCACCAAAATAAAGGGACTCTCTCCCGCCTAAATAAAGACCCTTGCATGTCTCCTCAAAAAAAAAAAAATACTTTAAAGTCCCCGTTCTATCGAGTCGGCTGGATCACTCATAAAAAGGGAAAAGAAAGAGACGCAAAAAAAGTAGCCCGCTAGGCTGAAAACCCGCAAGGACGGCCTAGGCAAAAGAAAGGGTGCGTCATGAAAAAAGGGATGGGTTCCTAACCTCACTTCAAAGGTCAAAAGACGATATTGGGTCTACGCAAACATAAAAAGTCGGAGGACGACATTAGGGCTACCTCCACATCAACGACGATCACAAGGACATAGGGGCTACCCCGACACATACAATGACATTGGGGCTACGCCGCCACCGACGCCGACAAGGACATGGGGCTACCCCGACATCAACGACAAGAAGGACACGGGGCTACCCCGACACATACAATGACATTGGGGCTATGCCGCCACCAACACCGACGAAAACACGGGGCTATGCCCCCATCGACGACAGCAGCAACAAAGATGACATTGGGCCTATCCCCACGACAGCGACAAGCCAATATCCTACCACCGGTGTCTTCTCAGCAAATGGACCAAATCCAAAGGACTTTATGCATAACCAACCTCATGGTTAAGTTAAAATCAAAAAATTTGACTAAACATGTTTCGTTAAAAGATTTGCCTTCAAAAGTAAGCATTTTCAAATTTGGCCATTTGGCATCATTTATCAAAGACAATATTTCAAGCAAAATGCTTTTGATCTCCCCTCAAAATGATTTTTTCCAAAAGTCTTGGACCCTTTTTGTCCACAATGAGTCTTGAAGGTCACCCCTAGGCTCTTTCCCGGTATCAAGAAAATGTGTCAACCATCCCGCAGTGTAGGCTTGACCAAATCTTCATCCCCCGAGTGACCCTTTAGGTTAAAAAAACCTTCGTCCCCAGAGTGACCCTTTAGATTAAAAACCTTGACTTAGAATAGTCGTTATAAGCTAGAGCCTTTGTCCCGGCAGTCCTTAGAGAGACGTAAGACCAGTTTTCCCATCAATCTCCCCAAAGAAGGAGTCGACCCCGGTCAAGCTTAGACTTAGAATAGTCGTTATAAGCTAGAACCTTTGTCCCGGCAGTCCTTAGTGGGACGTAAGACCAGTTTGCCTTTGTCAAACTCCCCAAAGGTGGAGTTGACTCGAATGTTTTGTCCCGGCAGTCCTTAGTGGGACGTAAGACCAGTTTGCCTTTGTCAAACTCCCCAAAGGTGGAGTTGACTCGAATGTTTTGTCCCTGCAGTCCTTAGTGGGACGTAAGACCAGTTTGCCTTTGTCAAACTCCCCAAAGGTGGAGTTGACTCGAATGTTTTGTCCCGGCAGTCCTTAGTGGGACGTAAGACCAGTTTGCCTTTGTCAAACTCCCCAAAGGTGGAGTTTACTCGAATGTTTTGTCCCGGCAGTCCTTAGTGGGACGTAAGACCAGTTTACCTTTGTCAAACTCCCCAAAGGTGGAGTTGACTCGAATGTTTTGTCCCGGCAGTCCTTGGTAGGACGTAAGACCAATATAGTCATTATAGGCTAGAGCCTTTGTCCCGGCCGTCCCTAGTGGAACGTAAGACCAGTTTTCCCGTCAAACTCCCCAAAGTTGGAGTTGACCCAAGTAAAACCTTGACTTAGAATAGTCATTATAGGCCGTCCCCGACATAAGCCCAGTAAAACCTTAACTTAGAATAGTCATTATAGGCCGTCCCCGACATAAGCCCAGTAAAACCTTGACTTAGAATAGTCATTATAGGCCGTCCTTGACATAAGCCCAGTAGAACTCTTTGACTAAGAATAGTCATTATCCCTAGCCGTCCTTCGTAAGTCTAACCATTTAGTCAACCCTCTCCCATAGAGCCAAGTTGACCATATCCCGCCTCTGACCCCGAGAGTCATGCTTCCTTATTAGTCAACCCTCTCCCATAGAGCCAAGTTGACCATATCCCGCCTCTGACCCCGAGAGTCATGCTTCCTTATAAGTCAACCCTCTCCCATAGAGCCAAGTTGACCATATCCCGCCTCTGACCCCGAGAGTCATGCTTCCTTATAAGTCAACCCTCTCCCATAGAGCCAAGTTGACCATGTCCCGCCTCTGCCTCGCCAAGAGTCACGCTTCCTTGTCTATGTCCCGGTAAGTCAACCCTCTCCAATAGAGCCAAGTTGACCATGTCCCGCCTCTGCCTCGCCTAGAGTCACGCTTCCTCATCCATGCCCCCAGTAAGTCAACCCTCTTAATAGAGCCAAGTTGACCCTATCCCCATGCGAGTCAACCCTCTCCCATAGAGCCAAGTTGACCATGTCCCGCCTCTGCCTCGCCAAGAGTCACGCTTCCTTGTCTATGTCCCGGTAAGTCAACCCTCTCCAATAGAGCCAAGTTGACCATGTCACGCCTCTGCCTCGCCAAGAGTCACGCTTCCTTGTCTATGTCCCGGTAAGTCAACCCTCTCCAATAGAGCCAAGTTGACCATGTCCCGCCTCTGCCTCGCCTAGAGTCACGCTTCCTCGTCCATGCCCCCAGCAAGTCAACCCTCTCAATAGATCCAAGTTGACCCTATCCCCATGCGAGTCAACCCTCTCCCATAGAGCCAAGTTGACCATGTCCCGCCTCTGCCTCGCCAAGAGTCACGCTTCCTTGTCTATGTCCCGGTAAGTCAACCCTCTCCAATAGAGCCAAGTTGACCATGTCCCACCTCTGCCTCGCCAAGAGTCACGCTTCCTTGTCTATGTCCCGGTAAGTCAACCCTCTCCAATAGAGCCAAGTTGACCATGTCCCGCCTCTGCCTCGCCTAGAGTCACGCTTCCTCGTACATGCCCCCAGCAAGTCAACCCTCTCAATAGAGCCAAGTTGACCCTATCCCCATGCGAGTCAACCTTCTCCAAAAGAGCCAAGTTGACCATGTCCCGCCTCTGCCTCGCCAAGAGTCATGCTTCCTCGTCCATGTCCCGGCAAGAGCCAAATTGACATGTCCTGCCTCTGAACTCACTGAGAGTCATGCTCGTCCCCCTAGGAAAGGATGGTTGATATCCCCCTAGCCCTTAGGTTTGAGTAGCCTTAAATCTCGCACCCCGAACTACGTTAGGCTTGATTCCCCGCGAACGGGATACGTAGGAATCCTATACCACTAGGTCCAGCCATGCAACCAAAATCGGTTAAAGCCGTCGTCCCGTCAGATTGGGATGCTTATTTTTATCGACAACCCCGCTCCTTCGAAGCGACGTTGCCGAGGGGCTCTGTAAGTACCCCAATCTGAAACCGATCTATCTTAGAGGTAGCCTTAGCACCGTTTCAGGGATAAGCTAATAGGCCAGGACCTCCCTAGGATAAGCTATAAATTCCAAGACTACTCTGGTATAAAATTGGAAAAATCCAGAAGCTCGCCAGGCTGAGCCGTACGGATGCTTTGGGGACTAGAGGGGCCTAGCCGTACGGCTGGTTTGGGCGCCCTCAGTCCCTATAAATAGAACCCCTTGCTGAACATTTCAGGGGGGGAGAAATACACATTAGGGAGTTCACTCTGTTGGAATTACCACAGAGTAGGAGTAGAGTGATCACAAACCAAAAAAGGTGAGAAGAAAGGAAGATTGGCCATAACCATCATAGGTAAAGCCACCTCCCCCCTCCTTTCTCTTCATCTTACTCCTATTTTCTTTCTTATATCTTGGTTATACATGTATTTACTCTTCATTCATGCAAAGACTTGTCCATTTCAAGCACCTTTTATTTCTTGCAAGACTTGTCCATTATCAAGCACTATATATCTATCTATTACATTACTATCTTGTCCAAGCTATGAGAAGTTCAATGGTGCCCTCCATACCTTGTATGGAAGAGGTTCTAAACCTAGACACTCATAGACTTGTTGATTGTCATTTACATTCCTTATTCATATAAATGTTATGCTTGTTTGGCCATGATAATCATGAGGGGGGTGGAACCTTAGTGTCCATCATTTTCCTCTTTGGTTTAGCTTCAAAATCCCACTTTTGGGTCATAAAGATTCAATCTTTATGTGTTATTTTGACTCTTGGAAGGATTTTAAGTCATAAAGATGTCATCTTGGTGATAAAGTTCCAATCTTTATTCACCAAATGACCAACTTTGGTCCAAAGGGGACATTCATCAACTTTCTTGATTTTCTCCTATGATTGCTCATGATCACACCCAAATACTTGTTTTGGGGAACCAAGTGATGATCATTTAGCATAGGAATGATGTTATAAAACTTGATTTCTTGCAAACTGGGATCAAAAACAGTTTGTCCAGCTTCAGACAGAATGCCCTGTTTCTGTTCTGAACTGGACTGTTCTTGAGCAAACTGTAAAAACCCCAGAATTGCCTCCTCCAGCCGTACGGCTACTTTAGGTAGGAGGGTAAAATTGCCTGTTTTGCCCTCTGACCTTTGTCTTATCACTCAAGGACCCTTTTTCAGCCAAGTTTCTCAAATAAAATCAACAACATAATTTTTCCGTTAAATACACACACACACATATGCACATTTTAACTAACTTAGGGAGACTCGGCTTTGTCCGAAGCAACTTGAGAGGACGTAAAAACTCCTCCCAAGTTGTAACCTGACCTCCGAACCTTTGAACTCAAACCTTTGTCATTTTGTTGGGTTTAAAATTAACAAAATGTGGCGACTCCGTTAAATTTGATCGGTTCCCGTGTTTGGCGTTTCGCCCCATACATTCCATCGCGTTTCCGCGCGCGGGGGGCGGGATCCTTACAGACCCACACCTGTTTGACCTTAGTATTTTTACGTCCCTTGGCATTGGGTGTGAACCTTAAAAGACAATGACCAGCACCATGACCATAATCAGCACAAATGGCACAATGAATAAATCCAAGTTTTGGTTGCGGTTTTACAAACCCATTACTGACCTTCGGTTTCTCATGTTTTACTGGGTCAACGATTTTGGATTTAACAAAGATTACCTTCTTGAGCTCAACCTTCCTCTTAGGTGCGGCTTTCGGGAAAATGATAGGAATTTCCTTAAACCGACTAGGAGCGGTTTCATCACTCAATACTTCCTTGGTTGCCTCAGCCGCTATGGATTTCTCTTTCCAGTTTGAATCTCTCCCAGTCTGGTTTTTAGGATACTCAAAGAAATAATTTTGCCTTTTAATTTCTTGTTTTGAGCCCTTTTTACCGGCATGATTAACCTTAGGAATTTCTTTGGTTTGTTCAGTAGGTTTCACACCACCTTCGGCACAGAGACAAGGAAACTTACACCCATCATAGGTTTTAAACCCCAATCCACTTTTATCCGAAGTAGGAATTTGTGAATTTAGGATTTGTTCCACGGTGACACCAGACTTAGTCCATACATCGGTCACTTTTTGAAGGTCATCCTTTTGTACGGTAAGCTCATGGATTTGGGTAAGAAGTACCTCGGTTCTGTCCTTCAGACAGCGGTTTTCATCCACAATAGTAGATATCCCATCAATTTGGAGCTTGAGGTTTTCAATTTCCTCCTTGTGGGATTTACATACACGTTGGGATTCTTCAAGTTCCGCAGCCATTAGTTTATATGCCTTTTTAAGCACAGTGTGTTGTTGACATATAATATTAGCACGTTCTAGTACCTGGTCATCATGACTTTGGTCTGCTTGAACCTCAGGAGTGTAGTTTGGTGTTGTAGGAGCTTTGCTTAATCTAGCCTCAGGAGTCTTAGGTGAAACTGACTTCATTTGTTGATTTGGCAGTGGAAGGCTTTCGTCAATTTCAATTCTTTCTTTAAATCCCATGAGGCAGAGATTAGTAGTTTCTTCATCACATTCATCTGAGTCTGAACCCATCCATGTCAGCGGTTGATCTCCTTGGTCAGCTACCATTCCTCTTCTTTTCACGAACTTCTTGTTGAATGGTTTATTTGCTGGCGCGGCTTCATAACGCGGTTTGGGATACCTTGAAGCAAAATGGCATGGCTGTCTGCAGCTATAACAGACCAAGTCATCCCTTGTCTTGGGATCTGCAGTTTTGTTGAGTCTGGTTGGAGGGACAAACTTTGTTGGGCCTTTGGATGGAAATTGAGATCTATTGTTTTTCCTGAACTTGGTGTATTTCTTCACATACAAAGCAAATTCTTTATCATCCATTTCATCAAAATCAACTTGAGTAGAACTTGAGGATTGTGATCCTACACTCTGAGCATAAGAACTTTGAGGAGGAGTGTAAGGTTGATGAGACTGCTGATAAGATTGATAAGGTTGAGGATATGGTTGATGTGATTGAGAATAGGATTGGTGAGACTGCTGGTAATACTCAGGAGGTGCGGTTTGAGGATTGAATCTAGGAGCATTTTGGTCAGGAGAAGCGGTTTGCAAGTGGAGGTGAGGAGCGGTTTGATGATGGTCTGGATTGTAGATAGGAGATGAGGTATTGTTGAATGCAGCTAGAGAGAGTGTCTTAAATCTGCTTTCGGTTTCATGGACCTTTTCAAGTTTGAATTCAAAAACCTTCAGCATGGCATACAAGTGTCGAAGATCAAGAGCTTCTAAGTCCTTGTTGTCTTCAATGTTAGTAGTTTTGATCAGCCATTTGCTACCAAGTGCTTGCATGAATCTCATGTTTAAATCTGTATTAGAATAGACATGTCCAAGAGAAAAACACACATTAACAATATCAATAAACCTCTCATAGCATTGTCTAAGAGATTCCTTAGGATCTTTAATAAAATAGTCAAAGAGTCTTCTCTGTTGATAGAGGCGGTTCTTCTTGGTATCTGAATCTCCTTCCAGAAAGTCAAATATAGCATCCCAGGTAGCCTTTGCGGTTGTGCAGTGAAGCACCTTAGAATGAGTCCTCAAGTCAATAGCTGACACTAGCATAGACATAGCTCTTCCATCAAAATCCACATTGATGCGGTCTGCATCAGTCCATTCACTTTCTAACTTCTTAACTTCAGCTTCTTCTCCTGCGGTTCCTGCACGTGGATTAGCTTTCATAGGAACATATGGTCCATCAGTAACCGCGGTCCACAGTCTACGATCACATGAAATCATGTGTTTCATCATCCTATATTTCTAAAAGATAAAACTATCTTCATCTAGAATCGGTAAGTGATTCGAATTGGATGTTTGCATCATATGGGTGTTTGTGTTTGCCATTGGATCAGCACCCAAGCGGTTAAGCTTGTAAAAACAAGTTTGGTGGATATGCTCTGATACCACTTGTTGGTCCCAGAGGGCAACAAGGGTATAGAACCACTAGAGGGGGGGGGTGAATAGCTGTCTAAAACTTTTTCAAAAATACCCTTAAAATCAACCGAGTACTTATCAGTTTGGCCAACTGCGGTTCAAAGCACAAGAACTGAACTGATAAAATGCACAGCGGAGTTTGCGGTTTGGCCAAATAGGTTAGTTAAAGAGTTGGGAGGTTTGACTCAGGTTGAGAAAACACTATGATGCAACTGAATAGTTAAACTTAAAGTTTAAAGGAAAACACAATTCATCTTTCAAGTCATTTCGTATATGGAGATAAGTTAAAAGACCACAAACAAGAAAGATAAATACCAAGACAGAAAATAAAGATCAAACACACAAATTGAAGAGGTTCGTTCTTAAATGAACTACGTCCTCTACCTAGATGGTTAGTCTAGGATTTTCTAATAGCTACTAGACTTGTATTAATTTAGAGGAGGTTTTACAAGATGAATCTAAACTCTAAACAATAAGTCTAACCTAAGCTATAATAACAACCGGTGTTTTCGAAGTATATAATCTATGTGATCATATAAATCGGGTGTGTGTGTGAAAAGAAATCAAATGCTCTAAGTATCTAAATGATGGTTGAGCAAATGAAAGTCTTTTGGTGTAAAGTCTGAATATGAAAGGTTGTTAGGCTTGAAGCTTTGATAAAGAAAAACTGGGTTTGCTAAGGAGATGGTTTGAAGATATGAATATCTGGGTTTGAATCTTCAAAGCAAACTTGAACACTTGGGAATGAATCTCTTGAAGCTCAGCAACCTTCATTGTTGAATAATGGAGGCTATTTATAGGCAGAGCACCCTTGTGACCGTTGGGTAAATATTTGAATCAAATCTGAAGGGTACAGTGCTGTCGAAATCCCATTGGTTGAGCTGTCATTTTTGTCCTTGGTTTTGTCTTGTAGTCCTAAGTAGTTGTTGCACCACTACCTGATATTTGTCCTTTGTTGCAGAAAGGACTAACGGTAAACAATTCAAACTAATAGACAAACCGACATTCCTTGCAGAAACTCCAAGTTAACTTAGAGTTACTTTGACATGACATAACAACATCCTTTTACGGTTAAAAAGGGAATGTTTGTCTAAGGAATAAATAGCATATCTTTAATTCTTCAATAACTGCTCTGCGGTTTCACCAAGCATAGGAGCGGTTTGAAGGATGATCTTGATGGGCGGTTTCATCAAACATGCAGACTGCAGTTTGATGAAAACTGAAAGACTCCATGCTGGCGGTCTCAAGATGACGGCTTGAGGCACTAAACCGCTAAGGTATAAAACCGAATTATACTCAGCCTAGACAATCAAAAATCTAGAAATGGACTTATCTAAAAATTGAAGTAGAACATCATTACATGCGGTCCTAAAGTCCATAAAAAGACACGTGGCATGGATCAATCAAATTAAGGTGGGTGTACTAACAATGAATCCTAACATGTATACACACCTATACTCCCCTCGAGAAAGAAGGCTTGTCTTTAGGCAGCCTTGCTATTGAGTCCATTTAGTTACACTTCTTTGCGATATGCCTTTAATCATCTCCAAGATGCCCGCCTTCGTTTTTGCTTAGCACCTTTAAGCCAAGTCTTTTATGATATTTTCTTGTTTGAGAACGACACTTTTTCTTTCACATAATACCTACAAGATAGATAAGGGTAGTCATTTGCAAAATCTAAGTATAACCTATTTACTTGACATAAGATGGGAATATATTATGCATCAAGAGGACAAACAAATCACATAAATTTTTCGCAATTTTAATGAAACCATGTTACTTATTCCAAGCGTATCAAAAGAAAAAGCATTATCTCAATATAATCTCTTCAAAATTTCAAGTGTATAACAAGTCATTGTACTCTTTAAATTGTATCAGTTCTTTTTCTCATCACGATATTAGCACATATCTCACAAAATTTCACGTATACACATAATGCATCATAAAGCTTGCACTTTTAATCATTAAACACTATTTTCCCGTGCCACATTTTCCTCTCCACTTCAATCAATATGAAAGCATGCGATTTACTAACTCAACATTTACCACAAGCAAGGATTGAACCAAGTCGCAATTAAATTTTCCACAGTGTACTCGCAACAAGATGCAAACTTTATTCATTAACCAAATATTATCCCAATCATTCCACATATGCCAAATAAATATGTTAATCGTATAAGCCATCATGTAAATTTACTTAAATACATTTTTTATAATGGACACCTACATTCATCTCATGAAGTAGTTTGCTCATATTAATGCATCATATAAATCATATAAATAATCATACATCTTCATTATTTCTATCTACGATTTATTAGAATACAAGTCGCTTGGTTCACTTCAACAATTTTAGAGAGCAGATTTCCAAAGAGTCAACAATCACTCCATTCATTTTCAACAACAAATATTTTCATGATCAAATTGAATGCATAAATAAGCATATTAATAAATCACATAAACCATAAAGGACACATAGAACTTTCAGAAAGAAGATATGGACTTTTGTTCCTTTAGTATTTCTATATTATGTACCTCTTTCTTAAGTAGTCAAGTGTATACTATTTCATACATTGTATATTGCATGATATCATCTTTCATGTTAACAGGCTCATATCCTTGAAATACTTAAGCTCTAACTTAATCACTAATGCATATAGGCTAGTTAATTTCCATATCAAAGCACGCATAATAATATTGTAACTATATACATTAATCTTTCCCAAACATGCACTTTTATTTGTTATGCATTTCCTTTTATGAGCATATAAACATATATTATAACATAAACTTTATAACCATTTTGATAAGCATAGTTTCTAAATAATACCCATGAGGAGGCATAAGTATTCATGTTTTAATTTCAGTCACCCTCTTTTTCTAGCGAAGACACAAATAACCAAGTAACAAAGTTTAGAGGTTTTAAGCATATTCATGTTATCAAATAATGAGGCCACCAATCAAGTATGAATAACAAAAATGGAAAGAAGTGACCTGATGGGAATTTTGATTCTTGCGGGACGATTTTATCGACAGCCCCGTTTAGCGACAAACCAATTCAACAAGTTTTTTCACAAGATTCCTATTTCGTCTTGGCAGGTTGCCATGATTATTGTGACTTGTTGCCCATTCTTTTCCCCGCTCACTTCGTAGGTGTTGATTTCCTGCAATCACCATCTGCTACTGCCGACAAAAGAGGAGGTGGAAGTTTACTTCTGTCTCCGTCTGCCCTATTTCCTTGTGAACATCCATCTCAAATCTGTTATTCTGCATATCTTTTCGTAAATGAGCGAAGCATGTATGATCAGTTGCTCAATACATTGAAACCTGTCGAGAAATATTTTTCAACATTCAAAGCATTAATAACAATTTCAGCTCTTATTCACCTTATCCATTTTTTGTTTAACTACATTATATTTCTGATCTGTATCACCACAATATACGGTCACGCTAGTTCAGAATTATAATAAATGTATAGAAGCAAGGGTATGAAATACTTGACTTGTCTACTAGAACCTTTTATTGAACGGAGAGAGTATTAACAGTTGGTACCCAAACTTTTGTTGTGTCAAACTCAGGAATTACACCTCTGCTTGTGGTACAAAAGTGACCCAGTTGACGGGTTACAATGTAATACTCTCAATAAAATTGTTATGGGGAAGTAGATTGTTATACTCATTACTAAAATTACGGTCATGCAAAGCGCATATCAAAATGGGATCAACCTTCAGGGCACACGAGTATATGCGCAAGCTTACTGCTTGTTGACTATTTTTCTTAGATATCTCAAACAATTTACTAATATAGCAATTTTTCATGATCAAGCAAGCAAATCAAGGTACAACAACTATTGTTACAGGACATGCTTTTCAATCACGTACCCAACTCATACTCCCTCCCCCCCCATTAGTTACTTCGCACTTCCAAAAATAATAAGGCATCTTTATTATTTCACCCACTAATTCTCTCTCCTACTTATAACATTTATTCCATTAACTTTTTTTTTTTTTAATAATTGTGAAGATTGTAGCAGGACGGGGGGAGTACCAGGTAAATGTTCTTCATGTAATAATGAATGGACATATAATCAGATTCATGAATCATATGTATCCCATATAGATAGGCACGGGTTTCATTATTGATCATATTTTCATTTTTGCTTCTATTAACATGGAGGAGATGACCCATAGTGCACAAACAAAGAATCACCGATTCAATCAGTAATTTAGGGAAGCTGTATCACTGCTTAAAAGAACCTCTGTCCTATTATAAAGCAAAATGTGCTATGATATAATTAGCCTACCAACTAACTTCTTAGCAATTTGGTAACTTCTAACATATTATACTTTTCATAGTAAAGATACTTGCTGAATTCTAATTCATACATACGAACTGTTTTCTCACCACCTGTGAATTACTGCTTAAGTGTCAAACTAAAATGGACAAAGATTCTTGTTCGAAAACAATTGGATCAGTTTCAAATCGAATTTGTTAAGCAAAATCCTCCAACAACCAAAAGCTAAGCTAGTGAATTTTGCAGTCGTCCAACAAGATCACCAATCCTAAATCAACATCTGTTTGTGCATGACCTTCGAGAGCATAAAAATGACAACCAAATATGATCTAATTCAATCTATTTTACAAGAAAACATAGAATAGAAGACATCAAGCTCAGCTCCACCAAGTATGTGTCAATACTTATAATGCACATTTAAATGGTATCATGTAACAAGATTGCTAAGCATGCTTTCGAATCTGAGAACACGAATTCATGTATAATCACTTAATAAAGGGTTTAATCGGAAGGAAAACACCTGATAATGATGGAATGAAGGAGGTCGATTCGACCGGAACAGAGCTTTTGTAGAACGAAGCTGCTTCTTGGAAGCAAGAAGCTATGCACACGAGCAAGCCAAGAGAACATAAATGGAAGGAGCACACCTGATTCTCGTCAGCGCCTTCCTTGTGATTCCTCCTTGTGATTCCGCAATCGATTGTTTGTGACTTGTCAGTGCCTTCATTTCCTGGCAATTTCCCTCTCCCGACGAGCGAGCCCAAGGTTAACGGCAACATCTGTTTGTTCCGGCGTGATTATCACCATCCAGGCTTGAAGTCGCGATTTCGAGGCTTCGCCGCGGTGAGATTAACATCGGCGACTTCCAAATCGGATCCCGCCTTTGGGGTTTTGTCGCTGCCAATTTCGCCTGTGATTTCCCTGATGCCGGCGAGATCTGAACAATACAAGATATTTTCCTTTGCGCGTGAACGCGTGTAAAACGTGTTAGATCCACTTCCCCTTTGTCTGGTATCGCGTGTGTAGATCTAGCCGGAATCTGGTTTCGCCGGTGATAGCATCAGACAACATCAGAAAAATGAGGGGGCGGCGATTGTACCAATGATTCCTTCTGATCGATTTTTTCCCTTCGTTCGTATCTGGCCCCATTCTTCATTTTTTGCCTCTGATCCCATTAATGAAGTCCTCTTGCTCTGATCCAGACGGAGAAGAGATGCTGATGCGTCCTCCAAAAAATGGGCTGCAACCGGGTCCGAGCTCGTAGTCTAGAAAGGATAACGGCCTTCTTTTCTGTCATGATCTGCACACACACAACCGTGAGCTAAACGGCTAACGCCCCTCCGGCGTGAGAGTAAGCAACAGGATGTCAAGAATAACAATAGAAAGCACGTATATGTAAATGGTGGCTGTAAGTGTGCTTGTGAACTTACCATTTAGGGTTCAAGATGTCCCTTATATAGCTTCCTCCTCATGTGCCAAGCATGTGATTCCCCCATTTCTTGAGCCCTAAACCCAGATTTCTTCTCCCCCCCTCTTATTTAGATAAGCCTCCTTCATAAATAAAAGCCCATTAGCCACTTTAGTTAAATCAAACTTCATTTTGGGCCTATTCTATAGTCAAGAGCCATTTACCATCAACTTGATCCAAAATTATTTCATTATTGTAGCATCAATTTCCTTTTTGCCCAGCACAAAAAATATTGCGTTTCTAAAATTGGTACTTATTTGTAAACGCACAAACAAAGTACAAACAAATACTCCATTCCAGAAAGATAGTCTCATTTTAACTTTTAATAGTCAATAAAAATGAACTTTGACCAACCATTGACGACGATCTAATTATTCTAGTGAAATTCCAAAATTTGTAATTGATGAATCATTAAGTGATTTATCAATAACAATTTTTAGAATTTCATTGTGATCATTAATTAACACTAATATTTGGTCAAAGTTTATTTTTGTTGACCATAAAAATTCAAAATGAGACTATCTTTTTGGGACAGAGGGAGTAATTAACAATCTTTAAAATATTAACAAGTTAAATGTGACTTTTATAACATTACGAAAGTAGTATTTGTTTTAAAATGTTACTTGTGGATCTTATGTCAAATATCTGAAATTCACGACCTAAAGTGAGAATAATGATTATGGTGAAAATCTTTTGAATATCAGATTAAGCATACTCTCTCCGTCTTTTTAATATGTTCACTTTAGGTCAACGGGAGTAAACTTTGACCAAACATTTAATATCAATCTAATTATGCTAATGAATTTCTAAAAATTGTAATTGATAATAATCATTTAATTTATCAATAATAATCTTTTAAATTTTATTAACATTGTTAGATTGATATTAAATGTTTGGTCAAAGTTTATTCCCGTTGACCAAAAGTAAACAGACTAAAAAGACGGAAGGAGTATTTAGATTTGGCTTAATTTTAAAATGCCTGCTAGAAGATAGGCAGCATCAATATAATTTAGTAAAGGGACAGCCAACTCATAGAGGGGAGTTTTGGAGACAAAATACCATGAAAAGTGTGCATAATGTTTAGGACCATGCATACTTTAATTAGTTGCTAAAATAATATATCTCTGAAGGCTTGTTCAGATAATTGCTTGCATGCCTACCATGTGAGTAAGTCATGGCAAATGCAGTTTGTGTGTGTCTATCTCTTACTAGTTCAGTAGTTGTAAATCGCAATGTGTATTTCCAATGAAAGTGGGAGTTCTCCAACATTCAACTTTACAGTACTTCTTTTTTTCTTGACTAAAACTCATGTGCGAACAGCATAACCCGTCTCATCCATTGACGGGTCGGTTTTTTACCCACCCGCCCGACCCACTGAACCGGTTCCAGGATCTAGGGTCGAACCTGCCACGTGGCAGCCTCTCATAGGCCATTTTTTTTTTAATTTTTATATTTTTTTTTTGTTTTTTTTTGGGTTTGTCAAAAGTAATAGTTACTATAACATAATGTAATGACTGTATATGTTGGGTATGCAAATTTATAAACCACTCCTATTACCTAGATTTGATTGATCCCATGACCTAATTTTATCTTTTGTGGACTTTAGGATATATTGTAAGAAGTGTTAAACTTCATTTTTAGCATAGTCCACTTTGATAGTATAGGCTTTAGATTGATAGGCTGAAAATTTTCTAAGTCTGAAATTTCAGTGGTCAAGACCTTGACCGTGAATTCACTTGACCGTGGTAGACCACCTGACCGTGGAAGACCACTTGACCGTGAATCACTTGACCGGAAGTCAGTGACCGTGAGCTTTGTGGCATACCTTGACAGGTCACATTTGACCCCTCGACCGCAAGCCACTCGACCGTGAGGCCTTGACCGCAAATGAAGAAGTTGTCCAAGAAACCCAAGTTTGTTTAAACTTAACCATGGTCAGACTATGGTTAGTTTAGAACGTTGCAGAACTTGGATCCCAAGTAATTCAAATTTGAGTTCATCTAAGTGGGACCACCTCTTCTCTGCAGAAAGGACAAACTCAGACTGAGCTCCAATCAGAATTCAACAGCTCACTGTCCTTCAACTTGGAGCCCAAGTATTTCCCAACAGCTACTTTCTCATTCAAGGCTATAAATAGCCCTTAAGTTCTTCATTGAAAATAGCTGAGATTTAAAAGAGAGAAATTGCTGTTGAAATACTTGGTGATTGAAGATCATACTCAAGATTTCCAGAATCCTTTGAATCTTCAAAGAACTCACATTCAAACCTTCAAAGATCTCCAGCAACAAACAAGTCATCTCAAGCCTTGTAACACTTAAGATTCATTAGGCTCTACAATCACTTAGATTTTAAAGAGCTTCTGATTCTTACACACACACTCACCCCAATTGATCAATCACATAGATTGAATCAAAAGGGATACACTGGTCTAAGTCTAGGATTTATTCTTCATAGAAAGTAGGTGTTGATTCAAAGCTTCATCTCTGTAATCTGTACACTCAAGAATCAATATATACCTCCATTCAAAATCCAAGACTGACCATCTTGGTAAAAGACGTAGATCTTTTAACAGATCGAACTTTTCCAAATACTTGTGTCATTTTACTTTCTGCAAATTTACTTTCAAGCATTGTTCATCTTGTTCTTTATTGTTCATATTAATCTTGTTTGTCGTTTAGTGTTTGATCTTACAGATATTCAAACTTATTGTGAATTGTGTTTGTTTGTTCTCCACATTGCCTAAGTTAAAATCTGACTAACTTATTTTTTGCCAAAACTTCTAAGACAACAACTTTCAAACTCAACCATATCTTGACCGCAAATCTCTTGACCGCATAACTCTGACCGCATCTCACTCGATCGGAAAACTCTTGACCGTGAGTGAGCTTCTATACTTAGAGATTTTTATCAAAACAACCTTACCTTATTTCTATCGAAAACTTCCGCTGTGCATATTACACCTTGACCGCACGGTTTATTACGTGACCGCAAAACTCAAGATTGTAAGCACTTAGTTGAATTTTGAAAAAGGGTTGAAATTTTAAGTAGGCTATTCACCCCCCTCTAGCCTCCTTTCTCATACCCTTGTTGTGTCTTTGGGACCAACAAGTGGTATCAGAGCATACACCTTTATAAAACCTCTTTTTTTCAAGCTTAACAGCTTGGGTGCCGATTCAAAATGGCAAGTCAGAAAACTATGGCAACGGTTAACTTCATTTACGTTCCAGCGTTCGACGAAGATAATTTTGACGTATGGAAGCACAGCATTCTAACCCAGTTCTACTCCATGGACGAGCAACTTGGTGATTGTCTTACCATTGGACCATACTTCCCAATGAAAGCTAATCCGGATCCAGAAACCAATGGTGCAAATCCGATTATCAAGAAACCAAAAGCTGAATGGACCGATGAAGAGAAAAGACTGGTTGGAATGGATGTGAAAGCAAAGAGCATACTTTTAAGTACCTTGAGTACGTCACACCGTCGACAGATCATGGAATGTTCTACTGCAAAAGAACTTTGGGATGCAATTGAAGATTACATCGAATGAGATCAAGCTTGCAAGGAAAGCAAAAAGTTTGCAATTCAAAGAAGATTCAACAACTTTGCTAAGATCCCCGGTGAATCACTTAGAGCCACTTATGATCATTATTGTGAGATCGTGAGTACTTATACAGCACTCGGAAAGAAGCTTACCAAGAAAGAAATCAATGTTAATTTTCTTGCCGCTCTTGGTTCTCAGTATCTTCACAAAGGAAACACTCTTAAAGATACCAAGCTACTAGATGATATGTCTCTCAGAAGCCTCTATGCCAACCTCAAGGTTTTTGATATCAAGCTCCATAACATTGAAGAAATGGAAGGAAAAACTAAGAATTTATCGTTGGTCGCTCAAAAGAAAGAAGTGATTGAGGAAGAAGATCCAAAAATCTCCACATCTGATCTATTAGATATGGACGATGATGACTTTGCTATGTTCATGAAAAGATTTCAAAAGTTCAAAAAATCAGCAAGGCCCGGATCATCCAGCAAAGCTCCAGCAAGGTTCTCAAGGAGCAGCTCAACAAGTAAGAAAGAGTACTCCAACTTCTCAAAGAAGAAAGAGGATCTCGTTTGTTTTAATTGCAGGAAACCCGGTCATTTCGCTTCAGAATGCCCAATTCCCAAGTATGAGTATATGAAGAAGAAAAACAACTTCAATCCAAGATACTCAAAGCAAAAGGGGATGGTTGCTGAAGAGGACTCTACCACAAAAGAATTAGCTACCTGGATAGAGTCAGATTCTGATGAAAGCGATGAGGATTCTGAAGAAGGTCACATCTGCTTGGTCGTTCGTTCCGATGATGAGGATAATAATCAATTCACACCCAATGTGAAACCCAAACGGAAGAGTTACACGGCTGATGAACTTGCTGACAAAGGATTCCTAACTCCATTTCAAAGGAATGGTGATCTTCTATTTTCAAGATGTGATGTGAGTGCAGCAAAGAAGGCTCTACTAAACCCCAAAGTGAAGGAAGTTCTGTCGACCCCACCTCAAGTCAAGTTTGACATTTCCCCCGATGAACAAGAAAAGATGTTTGCAAAAGCTGAACAGGTAATTAGTAAATTCTCTGGCATGAAGGAAGCTTTAGCACTTTCAACTGAAGAAATTTCCCAGCTTAAGACGGAGAAATCTCTATTAAGATCTGAACTCACCCTTCTTAAGGAGCAGATCAAGAGTATGACTCCTCTTACTGATCGAAACCGTTTCTTAGAAGAACAAAATGCCATATTTAAAGTTAAAAACGAAGAATTGGCTACTGAGATAAACGACCTGAAAAGGATCACTAATGAGTGGACCAATTCTCGTGTCACCATAGAACAAATCTTAGAATCCCAAAAGTCTAGTGGTGATAAGGAAGGCTTAGGATTCCAAACTAGTGACAACTTTAAATGTGCATATTGTTGTGAAAGAGATGAGAAATTTACCAAGCAAACTTTGGAAGGGTCAAAAGCTAAACATCAAGGATCTAAGGGTAAAAGACAAGAACCAAAGAAGAAACTAGAGTTCCATTATGTCTACCCTAAGTATCAAACTGGCAAGGCTTCAAAGTTGAAAGAAAAAGTCATGGAAGATTCTACCGCAGAGGAATACTCTGGTAAGGTACATGAACATGACCGCGCATCAACCTCGAGACCCGGTCGAGCAGCCTTCCGCGGCATGTCGACCGCAGACAAGGGTTATGCGGTCAAGCTCAAGAAATTGAACTTTGTTCAGGAGAGATCTTCCATACCAGTTAACAATGTTGTGCTCAAGACCTCAATGAAGTTTGTTAACCCTCAGTTGGGTGGCTTCCACCATTGTTCTGTGTGTGATGGTTATGGTCACAAGGCTGCTGAATGTCTTTTAAGATTCACACCAAATCCCAGAAGGCTTAAACGCCCTTCTGTGAGGTAAGTGTGGGTTGTTAAAAGTTGCTAACCCTTTGGACCCAAAAGAATAAAAAGGGGACCTCGTTCTTAAATGTTTATTTTGTAGGTCCTCTGCTTAATGGCTGGACACTCCAAGGATAAATCAAGTTTATGGTATTGTGAATACCCCTTTCCGATGAAGCGACGCATGGGAAGTATATTGTGATTATTTTTATTTACAAAAGGAATATTCATAACGACATTAAAATCATGACAGTCGCCACGCCGTTTTAATTAAAGACAAAACATTGAAAAAAACATTTTTAGTGGGTTCGGGGGTCAAATTACAACAAGAGAAGAATATTGAACGTTATCACTCCTATTGCCCGAATTGATCGGTCTTTCTATCATGATGAATGTGTTAGTAGTGTGTTAGTGATTTAGACCGGATCCGAAAATTTCCTACGTTCCTCTCAATGTGAGAAGCTCAGGTCAGCGTAGTTCGCACATAATTAGAATAGGCAGGTGTTAGGTTATTTCCGCAAGTGCACGGGTTATTGTAGTATAGATAGTGCAAGAGCGAGTCGATACCACGAGGACAACTTACTTATAAAAATGTTTTGCTTTGAATAAGAAATTAAAGAAAAGAAAATGATTGGGGGTTATAAAATTGTTTTGTCACTGAACTAGATATATATTGCAAAATACTCTAACTTTGAATGAAAACTCTTATGAAGAAATACTTCCCGGGATTGGGATTCGAACAATCAAACGTTCACCAAGTTAATCATGCTCTTTTGATTAAATGTTCATTTTTTAACAAGGATGGTACGCTATTCATGTTACTTTCTCATTGGTCAAGCTAAGTAACAAATGTATTTTAATACTAACACGGCCTTTCTCTCGAGGGTTCCGTACATTAGTGAAAACCCATTAAGTTCATGAAAAATCCACGTACTTCCACTCAAGGAGCACCCCTAGGCCATTAACCTACTCTCGTGATTAATGAAACCCAGTCTATTCATATGGTTCCGTTAGTCAAGATTCCACTCTCGCTCCATCTCTTGACTAACTAAGATTCATACAAATCATGGAGCTCATCATGGTTGTAGGCGTTTTAGTACAATATGAAGAGATTGTTTAAGATGAAGAGAATAAAAATAGAGCATAATTAAAGTTGATGAACATATGGTGTTGAATTCCAACCCCGAGAAAAAGGGAGAATTACTCACAAGCCATTTGTGAAATCAAAACATGAACAAGATAAAAATAATAAGGAGAGATGAGAAACACTTATTCAGATTTGGATGAAGACAAATGGCTGAGAATAACTCTGTAAGAATATTTATTGCTTTTCCTCAAGAACACCTCCAAAAAGATATAAAATAATAATATTTGAGACTAAAATTTAGTAGAGTAATGTTACAATAAATTCTCCCTCTTTAAACTACTGGTTTCTAGTCTTTTATATAGGCCATGGAGGAAGAGATGTGCTTTTTCCCGGAAGGTTTCTTGAAAAGGTGCCTTTTGGAGAAATCTGAAAAGTTGTTGAACAGGGGTGCTCGGCCGAGTCAAGGAAAAGTGCTCGGCCGAGCAAGCCTTTGAAAATAAATCTGCCTTTCTGATTCCCTATGCTCGGCCGAGTCAAGGGTGGTGCTCGGCCGAGCACCTGGGCGGGTCTTGAACATGGTCCGGGCTGGTTTGACTTGGTTAAATTGTTCCATCTTCAACCTTTTTGCTCCGATTCACTATATGAGTCATATTTTAACCCGAAAGACCTGTTTTAACCACAAAGTAACACCAAGCATCATATCCAAATAAAAGATGTAAATAGAGATAAAAATTGACTAAATAAAGCTAGGAATTGGGATAAAAAAGTATGTAAAATATATCATAAAAGACTACAAAATAGTCGTTTATCAACCCCCCCACACTTAAACCTTGCATGTCCCTAAGCAAGTTAGAAATTGGAAAAAGGGAAGAGAAGAATAAATGACCATACAAGAATAAGTAAAATAAATAACATGCTCTCTTTAAAAAAATAAAAATATGCCTTGATAAAAATTCTTCCTACTTATTTTTCCGTCCCTTCTATAATTCAAGAATTTTGCTCAATAGAAACTAGGATTATATTGGGAAATAGATAGAAAATTATAAGTTTCATATAGCAAGAATAAAATTTATTAAGTAGAAGCATATTGAAATAGCCAAATGAACTTTTGGATCACAAGTATGGTTTTGAAATAAATTCACTCTTTAGAGTGCTTTGTGAAGAATTGCTTCATGCTTGAAATTCATCATTTGAACATTGACTTTTATTCCTTAACTAAGATACTCATAAGTTGTTATGCACCTTGAATCACAAAAATGGAGGCGGAGGATGGTAGTGGAAAAAGCTAGAGATTATATTAGTTATACGTGGCAATTGATTATCTTGACTTGAATTGTTCCACTCTATAATGATTTATTCATTTAGATATTCGAGTGGGCAATTCACAAGAGATTTAAGTTGATTAATAGCCTTGAAAGTGGAAATGGAAAGATGGTTTTAGGTGAAGGTTTTTGTGATTCGGGAATGCATAACAATCATTCATATCTTAAAAGGAGTAAAAATAAAGGTTTTGTGATGTATAAACAAGAATGTTTTTAAAATTTTCACAAGTTAATGTAACCTAACTTAAATGACCCAAAAATCATTAAAAAAAGTAATGCTTGTACTTAATAAAGTTTATAAATTTTATACTTATACATAAAAAATTTCATTTATTCCCAATATATTCCTAACTTCTTTTTATCAAAATTCTCAAAAGATAAAAGTTTCTAAAGAAATAAATAAGAAAAAGTTTTATAAGGATAATTTGATGATGATAAAAAGAGATTTTTTTTTTTTTTTTTTTTTTTTTTTTTTTTTTTTTTGAGAATAAAAGAAAGAGATTCTACCCCCTCCCCCACACTTAAATCAAACATTGTCCTCAATGTTTTAAAATAGGACAACTTTAAAAAAGAAAAAATTGGGGAGGAGAAGAATAAGAAGAGTAAAATAATAATATATAACAACAAAAAAAATAATTCATCGGTTACCATCCCGATGATGCTTGTTTAAGGTCATTAGCTCGACCTCTTTCTTATAATTGGAATGGCTAATGAATGGTATCGTGACGGCCTATTATCTTTGACAATCCGCCATTCCATGCCCATTGGAATGATTGAGCTTCTGCGATCTATGCACATACGACACCCCGGTTTGCTTTCCTTCTTTGGTATCTTACCCTTTAGCATGGATTTTTCAATCTTGTCTCTAGTAGGGCACTTATTTCTAATTTCACATTCCTTGCTCATAGATTCTAACATGTTAACACCAGAGCAAGGGTTCTTAAGATTTGGATTTTTTATTAATTTAAAATTCACTTTCTCATTCCCTACGTTTAAAGAAAGTTTACCATTTTTAACATCAATGATTGCCCCCGCGGTGGCAAGAAATGGTCTACCTAAGATAACGGGAATGTTATTGTCTTCTTCCATCTCAAGAACTAAAAAGTCGACCGGGATTGTTAATTTCCCAACTCGACAAGGGATGTCTTCCATAATACCTACCGGAGTCTTAATGGAACGGTCCGCTAATTGTAAAGTTATTGTGGTGGGTTTGATTTCCCCCACACCTATTCTCTTACTAACTGATAGCGGAATGAGGCTAACACTTGCCCCAAGATCGAGTAATGCGTTCTCAACATTGAAATTACCTATGTTGCAAGGGATAGAGAAAGTGCCGGGATCTTTTAATTTTGGAGGTAGTTTACTTTGTAAAACGGCACTTACCTCTTCCGTTAGTGCAACAGACTCAAACTCCTCAAGTCTCCTCTTATTTGAAAGAATTTCTTTTAAAAATTTTGTGTAAGAGGGCATTTGTTTTAAAACATCAATAAAAGGAACATTGATGTAAATTGATTTTAAAACTTCTAAAAATTTTGAAAATTGTTTATCGAGATTTGCCCTCGCCAACCTTTGAGGGTAAGGTATTGGCGGATCAAAATTCCTAGATGGTTTCGGGGATTCCGTCCCCTTCTCAACTTCCTTATTAGTTTTAAAAATTTGAGGAGTCGGACTATGGTTCTTATCACTAAGGTTTTCTTCTTTTTCACTCCCGCTATTTATCGCATTAGCATGCTCATTAGGCCTTTGCGTTTGACCGGGAAGGCTCCCTTGTGGTCTAGACGAAGCATTGGCTTGTTGAGCAATTTGGTTCTCTAGCATTTTACTATGTGCAGCTAGATTATCGAACCTACTATTTAATGCCTTTAAACTTTCCATAACTTCATTGTTGATCTTATCTTGAGTATTTTTATTTTCGACCATGAAGTCCATTATAAGATCTAACTTAGATTTAGGGGGAGGGAAAGAATTATTATTGTTGAAATTTGATGTGAATCCTGGTGCTTGATTAGAAGAAGGTTGAGTGTTTAAAACATTATTGCTCTTATAGGAAAAATTGGGGTGATTTTTCCATTCGGGATTAAATGTATTTGAATACATACCCCCATTTTTCCCATAAGAGTTTGCAAAATTTGCTTGCTCACTAGGGGTAGTGTCAAGCAATTCACAACCTTGGGTACTATGTGAGTTAAACCCACATAGTTCACAAAAAACGTTCACATTGGCCACGGGATTCATATTAATATTTTCAAATTTTTTTAGAATCGTGTCAACCTTAGAAGAGAGAAGAGTAACAGCATCGATAGTGTACTTACCTGGAGTCCCTTGTGGTTGCTCCTGTTGGGTATGCTTATCACTTAGCCCTCCTACTTTTGTTAGAATTGATTGATACCATAACCTATGAGTATTTTTATGGACTTTAGGACCTCATGTAAAGAAGTTTATAACTTCAAGTTTTAGCTAAGTCCTTGTTATAGTATAGGCTTAGATTATAGGACTTGAAGCTTTAAGATCGAAGATTTCCTAAGCAGGATTCGTTTCACTGCGCAGGATGTTCTCTGCGCAGGTCGCCACTGCGCATAGATATCTTGCGCAGCCCTTGACCCTGCTCAGTTTTTAAGATCTTATTTCCTAAACTCCAAAGAGATCTTTTTGTGACCAAGCATGGTGCGCATGCTGCTCATGCGCTGAATCCATGCGCGCCGGCAATGCGCATGCTTTTTGTGCGCGGACACAACCTTGGTCAAGTTCCTCATCTCCTGATCTCACATTCTAGAAAGTTTGGAAAACGCCTAGAAGATGCACGCTTATTAAAAAGCTGAGGTGTGCACAAACGACAAATTCTGCACACTCAGCATAGCCAACGGTGGAGATGCGCTCAAACATAATATCTCAAGTGAAGACAGCTGTCAACCTTCTAGAAGAAGCTTTTGAATTTGGTCTTCATGCTCAGTCTCCAACGGCTCTAAATCACCTGCGCACCAATTATATTGTGCCAGGTCATCATCTTTGATCAGAGCCCCAACGGCTATAAAGGACACCTGCGTACCAATCATGTTGTGCCAGCTCATTGTCCTTGCTCTGAGCTCCAACGGCTATATTCAAGCTCTCAGCTATAAATAGCCTGCTCATCTTCATTTCCAAGCTGCCTTTGAAGCTACCTTCGAATTCAGCCCTTTTCATCGGCCCTTGATCATCTTCTTTGATCAAGCACCTCTTGTTGGCCATTATGCTTCAGAGCTCGAGTTTCATGCTTCACTGAGAAACCATGAAGATCTGAAGACTGCTGCTTAGTTTTTCCTGATTCTTTAGAACAGCCTTCAAGATCTTCAAACCTTCAAAACTACTGCTCATATCTCAAAGCCTATATCACCAGAATTCTTGGTGCTCTTCATCTTTCATATTCATAGAGCCCAGAATTTCTGTCACACACACACCTCTTGAAGCTTTGATCATTTTGATTGAACTTCTTGAGATACACCGGTTTAGTCTAGGATTTGTTCTTCATAGATAATAGATCTTGAGTTAGTATTGAGCTCAAATGTTGTAATTTGTAATACTCTCTCATATAATAAGATCTCCATTATAAATCCAAGACTAACCATCTTGGTAGAGGATGTAGATCTTTCTTCGATCGAACCTCTCCAAATAGCGTGTTCATTACTTATTGCATATTCCCTGCTTAACTTTTTATGAACTGCTTTGTTTGATCTTTCAGATTGCCACTCTTTGATGCTATAATTGTTATTGCTCATTTTGCCTTAGAATCCCATTTTGCGCCACTCTTTAGCCTCATACTTAGCGCGTGCGTTTTTATCTCTGCGCAGTATACCCTGCGCAGAGCTGCTTTAAATTTCCGCTGTGCATTTCACACTCTTGCTGCGCGCTATACTTAGCCAAAATAAGAGTTGTGCGCATCTGCCATTGAATTGCAAAAGGGTTTGAAAAGAATTTTTAAAATGCTATTCACCCCCCCCTCTAGCGATTTTCACACCCTTGTTGCCCCTTTAGGGACCAACAAGTGGTATCAGAGCTAACACCTTCATAAAACATGTTTCTGTTTTTCAAGCTTAACAGCTTGGGTGCCGATTCAATATGGCTTCAAATCTAGGGCAATGGCTAACTTTTCACATATTCCTCCGCCTACTTAAACATCATCAAATTCAGAAAACTCTCCAAACCTGGTGGATCCTCAAGCAAAGATCCGTATTCTCTTTCATAGAGACTCAAAGAAAGATGACTTGGTTTACTGCAGAAAACCAGGACATTACACTTCAATGCCTCCAAAACTTGAGTACAAGGAAAAGCAACCCTGCGCACAAAGCATCAAAGCAGTGCAGAATGGTTGCTGAGGAGAACTGCGCAGAAAAGGAGCTAAAGACTCGGAGACTTGACACTGAAGACAACGATGCTGATTCTGAGGATGGACTACTCTGCTTAATGGCAAATGCTGACAATGATTCAAAAGTTGTTTCTAAAATGGAACCTGAACATGCGCCAACTTAACAGAAGCTGTATCATCACCAACTCCGCAGCCGCGCAAGGAATCTCTCAAAGTGTGCTGATCTTAAAAGATAACTCTGCTGTAGAACGCAAGTTAATATTTCAACAAGCAGGAAAGATCTACTTCACTGCACTCTCTCAAAGTTCAGTTGATATCGACAGTGGATTCTAGACACTACTAGAGATGTCAACACACTTAAAGGTGCGCACGAAGGAAGAGATCACTCAGTAATATATGGTGACAACAACAAAGGGCACATAATTGGATTTGGACTAATCATAAAAGATTAAGTCTCAAGCAACCTGCTCTCCATATCAATTATGAGATAAAGTTCTGGAATGCCATCTCTTCAACTCTATGTTACTTCAAAAATGGCGTTTCTGGACTAACTTTGCTAACAATGACTCGTAAGACCATCTTCCAATCTATTTGATCTTACCGCTATAATTTCTATTACTAATCCTTGTTTTGTAGCAATGAACCTAAGTGAAAGCAGCTAGCAATGGTGTAAGCACCATGCCAGCTTAGTAAGCAACCTGAGCAGTTTTCCTCCAGCAAGATTGCTCCGATGTTAAAACGCTTACATCCGCTTCACATCATATGTTTGAACCGCCCACTACCGCGAAGCATTGGACCAACCTGTGGTATCTCTAATGATATCCTGGCTGCTCTATTTCTAAATCTCCAAACATAGAAGACGTCAATTGAGTTCAACACTTCAATAGAACAGAATTTATGAACAACGATGTCACTCAATATTGTGAGAACCAACAAGAACCAACAAATGCTATTCTTCACAATTTCTCTGCTGCTGGAGTTCTGCAACAAAATGGCGTTGTGGAAAGAATCACTCGTTGATTGAGGATGTATAAACAATGATAGTAGAAGCAGTACTTCTAAATGTGTTTCTGGGAAAAAGCTGTCATCAGTGCATGCTTTACTCAGAATAAGACTAATCATCAACATAGCCTACATCTACTCCATACGATCTATGGAGAAAGAGAAAGCGCCCAACATTGCTTTCTTCAAGTTCTTTGGCTGCAAACACTATTAAGGTAAAAGTCGACGCCAAAGCAGATGAAGGTATTCTCGTTGGGTATGCCAATCATTCTATAAGATTTTCATGATCTTAATAAGATAAATCTCTAGTTATTTTAGTATCTGTACATGCTACTTTTTGATAAGCATTCTCTCCTTGAGCCACATTTGGCTCCCAATGATTCTGATGACTGCTAAGCTTTCTTAGACAGGTGTGCAGTAATTCTATTCCTGCGCAGGACATAGATCAAGCAGATTCAGAATCAGTCCATCTCATGCGCATACTATAAATGCTGCGCCTGAAGTTACAACTCCTGATGCGCAAACACCTCCTTCTGCGTATGATGTTTCTCCACTTCAACAAATCACCTTTGATGATCGTGATGCTGAAGCAAATGAAATTCCCACTGATCTTCGTATTCCTATCATCACAATATAGGGATTCGCACATCGAGAGCATCAAACTTTGCGGTGTAGCATTCGTTTATCTCTCATGTCGAATCAAAGAAGATTGATAGAGTGCTCCATGTTTTAAGATGGATCGATGCTATGCAAGAAGTGCAAGAAAAGCTCAACCATTATTTAGCACTTCAATGGGTGTTCGGAAACAAGATGGATAAGAATGGAAGAATCACAGAATCAAAGCAAGAAAGCTTTGCACTGTCTTAAGCAAACTCCAAAAGCATGGTACAATACGCTATCAAAATTCCTACTAGAGAAAGGCTTCAAGCGCGGTAAAATCGATACAACTCTTTTATTGCTAAGTATAATGATCATTCTTTACTTGTTCAAATTTATGTCGATGATATTATATTTGGCTCTACTAATGAGTTACTTTGTAAGCGCTTTGAAAAGCAAATGAAAAGCAAGTTTGAGATGAGCATGATGGGAGAAATCACTTTCTTCCTCGGGCTTCAAATCAAGCAATTGAATGATAACATATTCGCAAACCAAGTCAAGTACACTGGGAACTCAATCAAGAAGTTTGGACTTGAATGCTAAAGCATACGACACTCCAATGGCCACAAGCAACAAATTTAACAGACTTAAAAGGTAAAGTTGATCAGACTATATCTAGATTCGAACTTTAAAATTGTAGGTTATTCAGATGCGGACTACGCAGCGTGCACAATTGACAGGAAGAGCAAAAGTGGAACTGGTCATTTCCTTGGAAATCGACTTAGCTTGGGCAAGCAAGAGACAAGCTGCTGTGCCCATCTCCACTACTGAAGCAGAATGTATTGCTGGTGAAAGCTGCTGCTGCAAAATTCTATGGATGAAGCAACAACCTGTGGACAATGGGATTCATGATGAGAATTATCCCACTCTGCGATAATATGTCCACCATAGCAGTTTTCAATCCTGCCAAGCACTATTATCATGCTCATAAACATCTAATATCATTTCTTCAAGAATTAACTAGTGATCTCTTGAAAGGAAAAATGGGTATGCTTAATCTTAGCTAACTTGTCCATATGATTTATTGATACTAATGTATTTGCTTGATAAGTGTGCAAAATAGGTTAAGTTTCATGCGCTCTGTGCAACACCTGCGCAAACAACTGTTTGCGCATGAAACAACAGTTCTGAGATTTACAGAATCTCTGCGCTATCAATGCGCTGCACATAACTATCCATGCGCAATTCATCGTGGACCGCAGGTAAGTGTTCTATTCATTAGATTTTATCACATAGGTCCTTGACTGAAAAGTCAACGCTAAGTCACAAGGATACTTGTGTAAATTCTTATTTTCCCGCGCCTTTATTTTTTGAATTTTCTTGGGAAATTACTTTTTTACCCTTGCGCATATCCAAGTGTCATCAATGCAAATTGCGATTGTGACAGCGCCTGCTTTCGTATGCCTGCTCACCATTTAATGAGGAAGGTGATGCGACAGCCGTCAGCCTCTTTTCGCTGACACACGCGCGCGCAAAGACTGCGCACGCGCATTCCCCATTCGGCCACGTCACCCTGCTAACGTGCGCCCGTCCTTTCACTGACTCACCATTTATGAGGAAGTCGACTTGACAGTGACCGGCTTAGAGCTTTACGCACACGCGCGCATAGGCCTGCGCACGCGCGTTCCCTTTTGTGACACGTGGTATTGCTATCCTGCGCCACTGCACATTTTCTCAAACATTTCGTAGCTATCGTGCGCCTAACTTCTCCTTCCCTACTTAAACCACTTCTCTTTCTACTTCTCTCTCTTCCCTCTAAACTTTCTCACTCCCTTTCTAACTTCTGCTCTAAACCCTCTTCTCTCATTTCCTGTTCTTTTCTTCAACCTCAACCTTCCTTCTTTCTAAACCATTTCAATGGCTCCCAAGAAAACCAAAACTCAACCAGAAATTATCATCTCTGACTCTTCTTCGCACTCTGGAAACTCTCACAAAGAAGAAGTAGAACGACAATCCAGCCATCCCACCGTTAAAGACATGGTATGTTTCACTATAACTTCTTTTTTTTCCTCGCCATTGTTGTTCTTGGAAGTCTCAAGACTCCCTTTTTCGATTTCTCCCTTATTTACTAATTTTTTTGAAACCGATCGTTGTGTTGTGTTCGTATTTGCCTGATCTATTCTTTCATGTAGTTTATTTCTTGATCAATGGTCGTTACATATGTTTTTCGTCAATTTCTGAGCTTCGTAACTTCCTTAGCAGTCGAACCATTTTTCTGAATTTCTGGGTTTGTTTTAACATCGTTGACCTTACTTTTTACATGGTTGACTTCGTCCTGTTCTCGCCGTCATTTCGATGTACTTTTTGTTGAATTTTGTCAACTTTTGTTTTTCAGTGTTCTTGGGTGTTCATGTTCTTAAATATTTTTTATTATTTTATTTAATATATTTTTCATCCCCCCATCTTTGTGCTCTGCGCACAGTTTCCTGCGCATAGCTTTCTGCGCATATAGGTGTATCTATTTCTCTGCGCACACTTCTTTACCAGTATTTATTTTCTGTGCGCACGATCCCTCTGCGTATGCTTTCTTATTTCATGCGCACCCTCTTCCTATTTTTCTGCTCATAATTTTGTTTATCATGGAACTTGTGCCAAGGTATATCTGCATTCCTTGCATATGCGCACAGCTCCATAAGCAATAGGTTGTCTAATTCTATCTATTGTTTTAGCAGGGACACGTTTATTTCATTCTGGGTTGGGAACTTATTCAGGCAGATCTCTCTTTAGATGCGATTGGTCGTCATCTGCTTCATCTTCTCAGCACCTCCGGCATTCTTCCATTATTCACTCTTGAGCAATCCTTCATAGTGCCTGCGCTGTTAGATGAATTCTTCAAGACAGCAAGAGTTGTTCCTGCGCAACTTGAAGGCAAGACAACTGAAATGATCATGGCCACCGTTCAGCGCTGTGATATAATGGTTCACCCCAATCACATTCGCAGCCTCCTAAACTTCAATGTTGATAGCTCTTCCGTCAACTATGATGAGGCTCATCAAAATGCGCTTGCAAAGAAGCTCATTGGCATCCCCTCTCTTAACAAGAAGTGGCCAATGTATAACCGAAAGGAATTTGGTGAGGTGATGTATCACCTGTGCACCCTAATTGGAGATTCCCTCAACTGCAAGAATGGAAATAATGGACATTTCATCTCTAAGCAGTGGGAATACTGCGCAGCCATCTTCAACGAAGATCAACTAGACTGGCCGCAGATAATATTCAATGAGATTGTGAAGGGGATGACAAGCTATGAGAAGAAGCTGAACGCAGGGAAGACCAAGTACCGAACTCACTGCAGACTGCTAACAAAACTCCTATTGACTTATGGTGAATTGGCCACCTATGTTGAAGAAAAGTCAATCAAGAAGCAGTCTTGCGACGCAAAGTACTATTCTAGAGTACACCTTCAGAATTTGCGCAGTGAGATAGGCAACGCCGATTACTATGAAATCTGGCTGTCTGATGCAGCTCCCAACAAGGAACCCTGGATAGGCCCAATTCCTGTGGTCAAATCCAAGAAGAGTGCAGGAAGATCTTCAACAGATGCTGCGCAAGAGACCGTAGAAGAAGCGTACAATCGCAAGGGGAAGGGCATTGCTCCGCCCAGTAGCAAAAAGCTCAAAGATATTCCTTTAGTTCAATCCACCAAAGGGATTTCTATCAAAGAGGCTGATCCTACCATCATTCCAGCGCCTGCTCCCTCAAAGCCAACCTCTATGAAGCGCAAGTCTGCTTTCCGTGGTGATTCAGATGATGATGCTGTTGAGGGGGAGCAAATGCACAAAGCCTCTCAAGAAGCCATCCCCAGTGCTGATATCGCACTTACCTCTTCTCGTCTCAAGCAGAAGGTGCGCAGCAGCGCCAAAGGATTGAAGAGGCGCCGCACTAGTTCCGCAGCCACCGACAGCAGTGATTCTTCTCCAGTTCAATCTCCATCTTCAGCCCCTGAGACTCCTACCTCTTCAGCTGAGCTGCGCCAGATCATGCAGAGCTTGCATTCTGTTCAAGTGAATCAAGTCGCTACGCAGCTGCAGCTTAATCAACTCCTTACTGCTCAAACTGCTTTATTATATCGTCTTGATATGCAACGTTTGGAGATTGATACCATTAAGGGGGAGAAAGCTGCCAAAGAAGAAGCAAAGGCAAGCACAGAGAGTGCTAAAGCAAAGGCAAGTCCATCTGAGACTGCGCAAAAAAAAGTTCCTATCACTTTGGAACATCTTATCCTGGACTCCCTGAAATCCATCAGTGCTCAGCTTGAAAATGTCAGCGCACAACTCAAAAATGTGTGCACCTTTGGAGCACTTGATGGTGGACTCAGGGACATTCTGAAAAAGCTCAAGAAAACCCTTGCAGATGGGTTACATAGAGGATTTGATGACCTTCAAGCGCAGATGGTGGCTCAGATAGAGAAGATTGAACAAGGAGGCTCTGCGCATAATATTGAAGAAATGCGTCGATGCATTGCCAAGTCCATAACAGATTTTTCCGTGGCGTTCAACGACAAATTGGACTACGCAATGTTAGACATTCAGGCAAGCGTCAACACTCAGCGCCTCCATACTGACTCAAGATTAGAAGCTACGCAAACTGCCATCCTGTCGGACAGCAGAGCAAGGTTCAGAGAGCTAGTGGATGACAACGCTGATATGCGCAGAGGAATGAACACTTATGTTGGAAAAGCTGTGGAGTTCCAGGACAAATTTCAAAATTTAAAGGTGGAACTCATGAACAAATTCAACGGTCTTCAGAATGAGATGCGCGAAGCCCTACAACGGATCAACATAGATTAGATTTCCTTTGTAAGTAATTTGTTTTTCTTTTGACTTTTTAATTCTCGTTTGTGCATTATGTTTCATGCGCTTTCATTTCGTGCGCTTTTGTTTTTGTGCGCACCTCTCTTTTGTTTTTTCCTCGATTAAAACTTGTAATCTGTAAACAGTCAATCTTTCAAAGTTTTAATGAGAAGAATGCATCATAAAGCTTTCACAAAAACCTTGTTAAATTCAAATCATTCGTTTGTGGAACATTGAATGCATTATTACTTAAACACATGCGCATAATCTTAACTGCTCATGTCTTCTACGCATGATGTTTAAACATTCAGTTTAAACGCATACTTAAAACTTCATCTCACATTATTTGTATGCTCTGAATGACATTTCTATCTTTCCTATCTTGTAAGTTTTTAATCTTTTGGATAGATTAGAAATCTATAGCACTGGCTAGTGTGTGCATTGACTTGAGGCATGATTTACCATTCGCATTTTTATGGACATGTTATTATCAAGTACAATGAATTGCCTTTGCTATAGTAGGTAATGGCATCAATCATTTAGGGGGAGATTGTTGGGTATGCTTATCACTTAGCCCTCCTACTTTTGTTAGAATTGATTGATACCATAACCTATGAGTATTTTTATGGACTTTAGGACCTCATGTAAAGAAGTTTATAACTTCAAGTTTTAGCTAAGTCCTTGTTATAGTATAGGCTTAGATTATAGGACTTGAAGCTTTAAGATCGAAGATTTCCTAAGCAGGATTCGTTTCACTGCGCAGGATGTTCTCTGCGCAGGTCGCCACTGCGCATAGATATCTTGCGCAGCCCTTGACCCTGCTCAGTTTTTAAGATCTTATTTCCTAAACTCCAAAGAGATCTTTTTGTGACCAAGCATGGTGCGCATGCTGCTCATGCGCTGAATCCATGCGCGCCGGCAATGCGCATGCCTTTTGTGCGCGGACACAACCTTGGTCAAGTTCCTCATCTCCTGATCTCACATTCTAGAAAGTTTGGAAAACGCCTAGAAGATGCACGCTTATTAAAAAGCTGAGGTGTGCACAAACGACAAATTCTGCACACTCAGCATAGCCAACGGTGGAGATGCGCTCAAACATAATATCTCAAGTGAAGACAGCTGTCAACCTTCTAGAAGAAGCTTTTGAATTTGGTCTTCATGCTCAGTCTCCAACGGCTCTAAATCACCTGCGCACCAATTATATTGTGCCAGGTCATCATCTTTGATCAGAGCCCCAACGGCTATAAAGGACACCTGCGCACCAATCATGTTGTGCCAGCTCATTGTCCTTGCTCTGAGCTCCAACGGCTATATTCAAGCTCTCAGCTATAAATAGCCTGCTCATCTTCATTTCCAAGCTGCCTTTGAAGCTACCTTCGAATTCAGCCCTTTTCATCGGCCCTTGATCATCTTCTTTGATCAAGCACCTCTTGTTGGCCATTATGCTTCAGAGCTCGAGTTTCATGCTTCACTGAGAAACCATGAAGATCTGAAGACTGCTGCTTAGTTTTTCCTGATTCTTTAGAACAGCCTTCAAGATCTTCAAACCTTCAAAACTCCTGCTCATATCTCAAAGCCTATATCACCAGAATTCTTGGTGCTCTTCATCTTTCATATTCATAGAGCCCAGAATTTCTGTCACACACACACCTCTTGAAGCTTTGATCATTTTGATTGAACTTCTTGAGATACACCGGTTTAGTCTAGGATTTGTTCTTCATAGATAATAGATCTTGAGTTAGTATTGAGCTCAAATGTTGTAATTTGTAATACTCTCTCATATAATAAGATCTCCATTAGAAATCCAAGACTAACCATCTTGGTAGAGGATGTAGATCTTTCTTCGATCGAACCTCTCCAAATAGCGTGTTCATTACTTATTGCATATTCCCTGCTTAACTTTTTATGAACTGCTTTGTTTGATCTTTCAGATTGCCACTCTTTAATGCTATAATTGTTATTGCTCATTTTGCCTTAGAATCCCATTTTGCGCCACTCTTTAGCCTCATGCTTAGCGCGTGCGTTTTTATCTCTGCGCAGTATACCCTGCGCAGAGCTGCTTTAAATTTCCGCTGTGCATTTCACACTCTTGCTGCGCGCTATACTTAGCCGAAATAAGAGTTGTGCGCATTTGCCATTGAATTGCAAAAGGGTTTGAAAAGAATTTTTAAAACGCTATTCACCCCCCCCCTCTAGCGATTTTCACACCCTTGTTGCCCCTTTAGGGACCAACAGCTCCCTTTCATTGGACCATTGATAATGGTTTAAAGCTATATTCTCGATCAAGTCATAGGCTTCGTCCACCGTTTTATTCATTAATGCCCCTCCTGCTGCGGCATCTATGGTCTCCCTTGTCTTGAACATGAGACCGTTGTAGAATGTGTGCATGATCAACCACTTTTCAAGCCCGTGGTGAGGGCACATTCTCAAGAGTTCCTTATAACGTTCCCAAGCATCATAGAGTGACTCATTTCCGTTTTGACTAAAATTTGTGATCTTAGTCCGGATTTGGGCGGTCTTGCTTGGAGGGAAGAAACGCCCAAGGAAAGCTTCCTGAACTTGGTCCCAAGTTGTTAATGAATTGTGGGGGACCGAGTTCAACCATTGTTTCGCCTTATCCCTTAATGAGAATGGGAAAAGGCGCATCCGAATAGCCTCCGGAGTGACACCGAGAACTCGGGTGGTGTCACAATACTCCCAGAAGGATTGGATGTGAAGGTGGGGATCTTCAAGTGCCGAGCCACCGAATTGGTTATTCATAACCATATGCAAAAGTTGTGGGTTGATCTCAAAGTGGGCTGCATCGGCATTTGGTATGATGATGGGTGTCCTAGTCCCCGGGGTACTTGGATTGACAAAGTCCCGAAGGGTCCTAGGTAGGGGTCTAGCGGGATCTCCTTCTCCGTTCTGTGCCATGTTTCCTTCTAGCACTTCTCTAAGTCTTCTTAACCTTTCGTGAAAGGTTCTTTCAGGTTCCGGATCAAACTCTTCAAGTATGATTCGGGCTCTTTTCATATACTCCGAGAGTACCGAAAGAAAAAAATTCAAAGACACAAATTCTTCGAAGGGATGTTAAATAATAAAAATAAATAAAATTAAAACTAAAGACTTAAAAACACAAAGCAAAAAATTCAGAAAGTAAACCGTTGTCCCCGGCAGCGGCGCCAAAAACTTGTTAGGTTATTTCCGCAAGTGTACGGGTTATTGTAGTATAGATAGTGCAAGAGCGAGTCGATCCCACGAGGACAACTTACTTATAAAATGTTTTGCTTTGAATAAGAAATTAAAGAAAAGAAAATGATTGGGGGTTATAAAATTGTTTTGTCACTGAACTAGATATATATTGCAAAATACTCTAACTTTGAATGAAAACTCTTATGAAGAAATACTTCCCGGGATTGGGATTCGAACAATCAAACGTTCACCAAGTTAATCATGCTATTTTGATTAAATGTTCATTTTTTAACAAGGATGGTACGCTATTCATGTTACTTTCTCATTGGTCAAGCTAAGTAACAAATGTATTTTAATACTAACACGGCCTTTCTCTCGAGGGTTCCGTACATTAGTAAAAACCCATTAAGTTCATGAAAAATCCACGTACTTCCACTCAAGGAGCACCCCTAGGCCATTAACCTACTCTCGTGATTAATGAAACCCAGTCTATTCATATGGTTCCGTTAGTCAAGATTCCACTCTCGCTCCATCTCTTGACTAACTAAGATTCATACAAATCATGGAGCTCATCATGGTTGTAGGCGTTTTAGTACAATATGAAGAGATTGTTTAAGATGAAGAGAATAAAAATAGAGCATAATTAAAGTTGATGAACATATGGTGTTGAATTCCAACCTCGAGAAAAAGGGAGAATTACTCACAAGCCATTTGTGAAATCAAAACATGAACAAGATAAAAATAATAAGGAGAGATGAGAAACACTTATTCAGATTTGGATGAAGACAAAGGGCTGAGAATAACTCTGTAAGAATATTTATTGCTTTTCCTCAAGAACACCTCCAAAAAGATATAAAATAATAATATTTGAGACTAAAATTTAGTAGAGTAATGTTACAATAAATTCTCCCTCTTTAAACTACTGGTTTCTAGTCTTTTATATAGGCCATGGAGGAAGAGATGTGCTTTTTCCCCGAAGGTTTCTTGAAAAGGTGCCTTTTGGAGAAATCTGAAAAGTTGCTGAACAGGGGGTGCTCGGCCGAGTCAAGGAAAAGTGCTCGGCCGAGCAAGCCTTTGAAAATAAATCTACCTTTCTGATTCCCTATGCTCGGCCGAGTCAAGGGTGGTGCTCGGCCGAGCACCTGGGCGGGTCTTGAACATGGTCCGGGCTGGTTTGACTTGGTTAAATTGTTCCATCTTCAACCTTTTTGCTCCGATTCACTATATGAGTCATATTTTAACCCGAAAGACCTGTTTTAACCACAAAGTAACACCAAGCATCATATCTAAATAAAAGATGTAAATAGAGATAAAAATTGACTAAATAAAGCTAGGAATTGGGATAAAAAAGTATGTAAAATATATCATAAAAGACTATAAAATAGTCGTTTATCAGCAGGAGAATCGGGATCATGCATAATGAGGGGGAATTACCTAAGGATTAGGGTTTAGAAGTAGTTCCTAGATCTTCCTCGGGTTGATGAACCCTAGATCATCATCGGCTATGAAATAACATGTAATTATGAAGATCACAACCCTAAATATAGCATAAATAAGGTTTTAATCTATGAACACGAAGAACATGCGAAGAACATATTAGGCACATATGAATGAACATGCAAAGCACATGAAGAAACTATGAATAAACATGTAAGAACATGAATATAAAAGATCTACATTAAAAATGATGCAAGAACATGAAGAAAAAAGTTAGAAGACTTACCTATGTTGGCAAGAAATAAACCTTTGATCTCCTTGAGTGTTTGAATGCTTAATTAGGGATAAAATTGTGTTTAAGAACTCCAAAATTCAGACTTAGAGCTCTCAAAATCGGATCCCAAACCAATAGGCTGAGATTGGTTTATATAGTAAACTGAGGGGAAGATCTGACGGCTGAGATCATCCGGAGCAAGGTTGGCCGCCTGGCCATGACTTAAGCCGGTGACAAGAGTGGCCGCATGGCCAAGGTCGACGCGCAGCAAGGTTGGCCGCGTGGCCAAGGATGCAGGCTGACGTGATTTTCAAGCTAGGGTTTCTGCATGGTTTTAAGGAAACCATTTATTACCTATTTTGATAGATTTTGTCATAAATGAGGTATTTCGGGAATCTGGGACAAGTCTTTGCAAGGTTTCTAATTCCTATAAAGTCCTTGTATTTTTGGGAAAGTCCTAATAAACTCATTTTCAGGTCGGGTACGAACAGTAGCCCCTCGGCGACGCTTCTTGCAAGGCAATATGGGGTCGACGATAAAAGAAGGATCCGTCTGAAACATGAGTTTCAAAACAGATGAAAGGTAAGGGAACGGCTGAACCTTGGCAGGCGACCTACGTATCCGCGGGGGAATCAAGCCAAACGTAGTTCAAATCTGATGGGAAATTGGGAATAACTGTCCTCTGATGGGGAGCAACGTCTCATGCTGGGGAAAATGCACCTGCTGGGGATGATAGATGACTGCGTCGGTCGGGTGGCTGAACCTTTTCAGGTTTCCTACGTATCCTCGGAGGAATCAAGCCAAACGTATTTCAGAGATATTGGGGAAAGACGAAATCGAACTTCTGCTGCGGATAATAAACCTACGGATACTATGAAGAACGAACATTCGTAAGCAATGAAGTTATTTGGGAAAAATAAAGACTACGTCGTCTAAATAATCCCAAGGTGGAATGGTAAACGCAATCAGGATCGCCAGGGTTCCTGCCGATCGCGCTAAAGTAATAGATGCTGGATCTCTCGTAATTAGAAACGCCAAGGTTTCTGCCAATCACGATCGATCTAGGATGCGTATGACAAAGAGGCGCCGAAGTCTCTGCAATCATACGAACCCTAAGCAAATGTTTGGAAATTTTAAACGCAATCAGAAATGCCCGGGTTTCTGCCGATCGCGTTAAAATAATAGATGCTGGATCTCTCGTAATTAGAAACGCCCGGGTATCTGCCAATCACGATCGATCTAGGATGCGTATGACATAGAGGCTCCGAAGTCTCGGTAATCATACGAACCCTAAGCAAATATTTGGTGAAGAATGGAAATTTTAAGGGGCTTTCCGTACCGAACGGTAACGAATATCAGTCAAAGTAGTTCTAAGGGCACCTAAAATGAATCAAAGGGAAAAGATCAGGGGCAAAAATGGAATTTTATCTGAAGGGATAAGGTTGGCCGCGTGGCCAAACTCACTGAATTGCAATAGTGGCCGCGTGGCCAAGAACGCTGAATGGTCAGATCTCCTTCACGCGGATCGCTGATCTGACGGCTGGGATTGCGATGGCATAAGTGGCCGCGTGGCCAAGGTCGCCGTCGGGCTGACTCCTTGGTCACATCACCAGAAACACTCCCTCTTCTCCTTCTTTTCTTCTTTCTTCTTCTTCCTTCCTCCATCGTTGATGAGTTAGAGAGAGAAAATTGAGTTTTTAGAGAGATAAAGCTTAGATTTTGATAATTTTGAAGACTTCATTTCACATATTTCTTGAAGCTATGGCAGATTGGATCAATGAGGCATTATTTAGGGATTTTCCGGGCCAAGGTGGGTATATGCTTCCACAACAAGAGCAACAAGGAGAGGGGCACGGTGATGCTCAGGGCGAGGGAAATGTAGGGGCTGACCCATCAGCGGGTTTTGAAGCGGCGCCCTTGATACCACGGGGCGGTTTGAGACCACGAGCGGCGACTCGGAACTTCCGCGACGGCCTTCTTCGGTCAACATTTGATCAAGACTACAATTTCTACATCGACTCAGAGCGTCACTGGTCGATGGGCCTTCCGGAGACACGAGAGGTAAATTTCAAATTTTCGCTCCTCTCATTTTTACATTTTTCGCACTTTTGTACAAATATATATTGCTAGAATCATAATTTGCTAGAAATGTAGATTGCTAGAAATGTAAATTGCTAGGAGTGTAACATACCTGTGCTGTGTTTACCTGCAGAGGATCAAGGCTCGTGGGTCCACAGTGATTGTGGGCAAACTGTGGGCGTCTCTGCCGGAGGGACCGGGCGGTTTGCGTGCTCGGATCGAGGCTATGGGATTTAGCCCCTTCTTTGACAGTGTTCGCATGGTTGGGGGCACCTTGAAGGTGGCGGCGGTGATAGAGGTGTACAGGGATTTCTGGTGGGACACCACCCATACCTTCCACTTTAGTTGGGGAGAGATTACCATCACGCCGACGGATTTCGCGGCTATCACGGGGTTGAGGTTCACTGCTACCCCTTTGCCTTTTGATGAGAGCTTGGCGGAGCGGCGGGACTATAGGCAGGCTCTGTTGGGAGTTGACACTGATCTGGGAGGAGGTGTCAAGGGTTATGGAGTGGAGGCCGGGAAGGTGAACCGTTTGGTAGAGATGGCTATCGAGGCCTTTGGTAGGGGGAGTATGATTTGGATTGCTTGGTCCGGCTATTCTTGTGGTACAGCTTTTCCGAGATCTTGTTTCCCAGTGGGGCTACTGTTTGCAGGTACTCACTGTTAGGGGCTCTTGTGGACTTGGACCTAGTCGGCGGGATTTCTTGGGGTGGAGCCGGTTTGGCTGAGATTTACCGGGCATTGGACCATTGCTCGAGGGCTAGCTCGTCGGCCTTTGACGGGTTTCAGTTCGCCTTTGAGGTATGCTCTTGGCTACCCTTCTTTTTACTTATTGATATTTCTGCTCTATCTTTTGGTCTGAAATGTCTCTCTCATTATATGCACAGGCGTGGGTGTACGAGATCTTTGGTGTCGCCCCTTTTCAGTTGGTGACGAGTGCCAACAAGGTTGTTCCCATCATGTCGTACTGGTGCAAGGGCAACAGGGCTCCTCCCCGCAGGAACCGGGACATGAAGACGGTGGATGCCGCCGATCTGAGGAGGGCTTTTGCGATGTCTGAGCCTGTCGGGGTTAGATTTTACCCATGGAGTCTGGCCAATGAGGCTTCGGTGGGTCCCTATGTAGTGGAGTTGACCGCTTCTAGGGTTCTGCTTGTGGGTCTCACCGGGGAGGCCATGTATCTCGGAGACAGAGTGGTTCGTCAGCACAGGGCTGATGCGTTACCGTGGGCTCCTTATGACCCTCCTCGGGATATGCTCCATCCTACGAGGTTGGCGACTTTCTTGGCTCCCACTCCGGCAGAGCATTACAGAGGGAGTGACGACTATGTCGGCTACGTGCGGACACGGCTGATCAGCCCTCAGGTTCGGGCTAGGATGTTATCGGGAGAGGGATCGAGCTCGGCCCGGTATGTTGGTCGGAGTCGGCCTTTGGTTGACATGCCCCTTCGCTCGAGTAGCGTGAGAGTGATGAGGGGCGGCCGGGAGGTGGAGCTTAGCTTGGAGCCGACTGATGCAGATTTTGTTGAGGAGATATTCATTCCTCCGCCCGACGCTGGGGTACGACTTTGTGCTTTATATTAGTCATGTTTGCACACACTTATTTCTTTCTGTATTGTAATCATTTGCCTTGGTTTTCTTTTCAGGTGACTCGGGAGGCATATATCCGTTTAGCTCGGCGGGAGAACGTGTTGATGCGCTTACTGAGGGAGGCGTACCATTCATGTACTTGTCAGAGAGACGACGTTGCGTCACCCCAGCATCGGGAGCGGTCTCCGAATGGTGCGGGCTCTTCTCACACTGGTGGTCGAGCGGTCCGGGGATGGAGTTCGGGTGCCGGTAGCTCTCGAGCTTTAGCGCGGCGTGGAGACACCACGGAGGAAGATTCTGATTAGGCGGGGCCCATCTTTCCATCTTTATTTCCTACAGTGTTAGCTAGTATAGAGCAGAGGGATATGTATGTATAGAACAGATGTACAAGATGCATGTATGTATATTATGTTCTAAAATGCAATTTTTTTGTGGGAGCCTACTTGTGCAAACTAGTTATTTTACAAATGTTCCTAATTTTATACAATGCATGAGCCACGGGACGGGGCAGGTACGTAGTTGCATGGATCCGTTACAGAGTGGGAGGAAACAAACTAGATTTCTGCATGGAGCGATGTTGGCCGCATGGCCATGGCAAGGCCCGGAGCAATGTTGGCCGCATGGCCATGGCAAGGCCCGGAGCAATGTTGGCCGCGTGGCCATATCTTCCAAGATCACAAGTGGCCGCGTGGCCAAGTCTGTAGTCGGCTGTGCTTTTCCTTTTCTTGGCAAGAGTGGGAGTCCGTACCCTATTTAATGAACCCTTTGTAGCCACAAAAACGTACCAGCAACCTTTTGAGAAGTTTTTTGAGTTCCTTTTAGCCAATTTGCTTGCTCTTTGCCATGGATCAAGAGGCTAGGATCACAAGTCTTGAGAAAAAAGTCTTTATAACCTCTTTGGAGAAGTGGGTTGCCAAACTCTCTGGTTCGAGTCGTAGGAAACTTGATGAACGGTATGGGATAAAGTGTCTTTGGTCACTTTTGCACATGAACTCCAATACCAACCTCTTGCAAGCTTGTGGTAAATTTTGGAATAATACCCTCCATGTCTTCAAATTTTCATTCAACGAGATAACACCCACTTATGAGGACATCGCGGCATTATGTGGCTACGAAGGGAAGGGTAAAGTTGCCTTGCCTTTTGACTTCGTTTGCTTGAGGGACAAGTTGATGACCTTTGGCGTGCCCGCGGATGACTTTGATAGGTATGCTAGGGGCGGTTATATCGACCTTTCTTGGATGCCACAACACTTTATACACATGGATGTGGCCTCTGACCGTTCCTTAGACCATCTTGCGCTATGTCTGTTTGCCTTTATTCTTTTCCCTTCTGAGGTTGGATTTGCTAGTGAGGGGTGTTTGGGCATGGTGAATTCGGCTTAGGTTATGACATTGTACCGGCCATTCTTGGGGAGATGCTCTGTGGGATTCCCTATCTCGCGGCTTATGGTGGGATGCCTTGTGGTAGTGATAGGCTTTTGACCATGTGGTTGCAAGAGAGGCTTCGAGTGAATAAACCAGCGGCTTCTCTGAAGGTGGCCCCATGGATGCACCGCATTAGAGGCATGGCGGAGCGGTTTGAGGGCATGACTCTCAAAGGTTGGGAAAATTATTTGGCGGAGATGGTGACCGACGACATTCAGTGGGTGGTGCCCCATTGGCACATTCACTCCGTGAGGGAGAAACAAGTGGGACTTCACATGATTAAAGTTCCGACCCTTTCTGGGACTACCTTTTACTATCCCTCTAGAGTGCTTCGTCAGTATGGTTTGGTGCAGACCATCCCGGAGGGTTGGGACGAGGAGAGAGATGATTTTCCTTTTGGGATACTTCAGTTGGATGATAGTGCCTCAGTCCTTCTTTCTCAGATGTGGGGCGAGGCCGGCTTTAGTCGTAGGACCTTCATCACACGCTCTAGCAACACCTTCCTGTCACGCGAGTATTTGGATTGGTATATGGGGAGACTTGGGCATGCGGAGCAGACTCTAGAGACCCTAAGGGGCACTATCTTGGGATCCTGTGCTCCAAGCTTTTCATTGAGAATTAAGGAAGCTGAGGCTTATGAGAGGAGGATGAGTAAGATCGTGGCTAACGGAGGTGGAGAAGAAGTGGGGACGTCAAAGAAGAGGAAGGGCGAAGAGGCTCCTAATGGCAAGGCTAAAGGTGTTAGTGAGTTCGAAAGAAGATTTTGTGAGAATCCTACCAAGAAGAAAGTTCGCCGTGGGCAAAGCAAGAAGAAAGAGACCGAGGGCACAAATGGCACTAAGGAGTAATCCCGAGCGTCTCTCCATAGTCTTTGCGGACACATTAGTTTTAATTTAGTTTACTTTTGTTTTAGTCTACATTTCAGAATAGGTTATTTATTCAAAAAGTATGTCAAGCTTAGACTCATCAAATAAGTGTTAACATGCAATGACTATGGAAATAAAAGTTTTTGCTTTCAGAAAATACAACTTCTATCTTTATTGCTTTGTGACAGGATTTGGATGTTTATTTATTTTTTAGACCGCACCTTTTGAAAGGCTGCCTACGTTCCCCTTTTACAAATAGGACTAAGGGGCTCAGGTCACTGTAGTTCATTAAGTCGGACTAGAATGATTTTAGAGAAAGGGGAGATAGAAGGGGGAATGCTCTAACTTTTACCTAGACCGCCCTTGCGGGTTTTCGATCTAGCGAACTTTGTACGCACCCTTATTTTGCATAGACCGCCCTTTGCAGGTTTTCAGTCTATCGGGCTTCTTTTTGCGTAGTAAACATTTTTTTTTTGTAGAAAGGGAGTCTAGTCATAGTAGCGTCTGAGCTTGCTGATGTTGACTGGTTCTTTGAGCGGGCTGCCATCCAAATCTGCCATTCTGTCTAGTCTTGTGGCGCGCCTCGGGCTTTGGTCATTGCGTCGACGCGTTGCTTCAAATCCTCTATTTCTCTTAAGATGTCTTGAATCGTTTCTGCAGTCAGGTGCGAGAGTACCTCTGGGCCGTTCCTCACATAAGGCTCGATTTCGTAGCAACCGAGGAGTTCTAAGTTTTCGCTTTCCCTATAGAACCAAAATCCTCTCACGCCGGTGAGCATGTTCTCGTCCATCAAGCTTTGAATTCTCCTTTGTAGAGAGACACAGTCGTTGGTGTCGTGGCCTTCGTCTTGGTGGTAAGAGCAACTTTTGGTAGGTTCAAAGGGTTGAAGGGGTGGTAATTCGGAGAGGGGTGAATGTTCTCCTAGAGGCTGCATCTTGCCCATTTGTCTCAGTTGGTCGAACAATTTTGCAAAAGGGGTCCCTATTCTTGTGTACCGGTGGACTGAGAGGGGGTATTTTTCCAAAAATCTTTGCATTTTTTCACTGATTTCCTTTTCCTGGCGCGAGGGCCTCGTTGGTGTTGGGGTCTGAAGTTCATTCCCATGTGCCAGGTGCAGGATTGGGGTATTCGCGAGGTACTCCTTGAGGCAGCATAATGCGAACTCACATCTCGAACTCCATTCTTGGTCGCAGGCCCTTTCTATTTCTCTGAGTGTCGGTTCCCCCACTGTTGTAAAATGGTTGAGGTATTGCAGTAACTTGATGAGTTCTTCCTTTTCGGATTTGTTCCGAGGAGACTGCATTCTCAACACGGCTCGAACTCGCCGACTGATGGTCCTCCCCGAGGTTGTGGAGGGGGTCGTTTCTTGGTCCTTCTCGGTTGTCTCGACTTGGTTATAGCCGGCAAACCCATCAACGAACGACTTGACCTCATAATGGGTGGTCGCATCCACCAACATGTCGATATTTGGCAGGGGGAAGTCATCCTTCGGCGTAGCTTTGTTGAGATCCCGAAAATCCGCACACACTCTGACTTTACCATTGGATTTTCTGACAGTCACCAAATTTGATAACCAAGTTGGATACTCGATCACCCTGATGAAACCCACACGGAGTAGCTTCTCAATCTCTTCTTTCACTTGCAAAGACCATTCCGGCTTAATGCGGCGCAGCTTCTGTTTGACTGGCTTAGCGTCTGGTGCTGTCGGGATTCTGTGTTCTACGATCGAGTTGTCGAGCCCCGGCATGTCTTTATATGACCATGCGAACACATCCACATATTCTTTGAGTAGCTCAATCAGTGCTTCCTTTCCGGGTCCGCTGAAGAAGCTTCCAATATGCGTTTCCTTAGGCTCGGCTTCGGTTCCCAAATTCACGCACGTTAACACCTCATCGGAAGCTTGGGCTCGAGATTCTTTTTGATTAATAACCTGTTCTGAAATTCCTTTAATGTATTCATCATTTAATTGGTCTGTGTCTGCCTCTTCTAATGAATCATTATTAACTAAGTGTATATCATTAGTTTGATTATTAGCAAATTTATCAGTTAAAAGAGTGACTATGGAGGGATACTCGGAAAGGTCGAGGGTTTCATTCATGGCAAAAGGGAATATAACGTTTGCAACAAGATCATAGTCTTCGAACGTAAGGTCGTCAGACTTAGAGGAAGACTCAAATTCAAAATGTAAAACACTAGACTCTGGGGACGGGGATTTTGGGTGAGTGACAGGAGATGCTGCAGGAGTGGTGACAGGAGAAGGAGTAAGCCCCAGTGTCCCCACCATAAATTCCGGAGTAGCTATAGGTCCCCCAATGATGCACCAATTCTTGAGCTTGTCCCCCATGGGTACCACCAATGTCCTCGGATCCACGTCCTTCTCTGATTCATCCCCAATAGCGGCTACCATGTCGTCGTCCAGCCCCAGACTACCCAAATGTTGAAGCAGATATTGGCCGTCCCACATCTCAGTCAAACTCGGAGTTTCTGCGTGTTCTGTTGTTTCTGCTGTCGGCTTGTCAAGGGTTGCGGCTTCAAGTTGATCTGCCAAGTCATCTGCAACCTTGGCGGAGTACTCATGCCTGATGGTTCTAACTCTGCCTGTGGCTTTGTCATATTCCATGTAAGTCAGCTTCATGTTGGACCGATCGAATTCCACATCTCTGAAAATCTAGAACCCTTTCTGCAACTTCCCGGTGTGGTCAATCCATGGCTCGGCGAACTCGAAACACGAAAATTCCTCGCCTTCCCTGACAAAGTAGCTATTCAGGGACAGGCGGTATGGCCGCATTTCAGGCTTTTTGTAGGGAAGTTTCATCTTTTTAAGTAAATCTATCCTTTTTTTCTCCATCTTGTCTTCAGGAGTAAGGGTGTATCCAAGACCGAACAATCCTCGGTGATCAATTTCTTTAACCAGACTAGTGGGACCTTGCAAGTTCTTACCTAGCCCCAGCTCCGGTATGAAGCCCATATTACGCAGTATCTTGACAACAGGTGCCACTTTATCCGTTGTTTTGGTGAGGTCGATGGTGCAGATCTGTGCTTGAGCGACTATTTCGAAGCCATTGAAGAGTCGGCTCTCTTCCCCATGCTGAATCTGTAAGACAGGAGCGCCCTTGGTGTCCGTCCCTTGGGCAGTTACGAGATCGCTGTAGATGATCGTCACCTCATTACCAGATTGAAACTTCACATACTGGTGCAGGGAAGATGGGACAGCGCCCGACTGATGTAACCATGGCCGGCCAAGGAGGAGTGAGAAGGTTGCGGGGATGTCTATGACGTGGAAGTCGGTCGGTAGAATCTTTGTTCTGATGGTAATGGGCAAGGTGGCTTCGCCTATCACAGCGCGGCATGTAGAGTCATAAGGTTTGATGGTTTTCTTAGATGGGCGTAAATCAACACCATGAACGCCAACCACATCCATCATCCTTGAAGGCAGGATATTAATAGCAGAACCATTATCAATGAATACACGGGGAATTTTCTTGCCATTTACCTCGACAGTGATGTATAAAGGCTCATTATGATCAACTCCGAACACTGGCTTGTCTAGCTCCGAGAAAGTGATGATGTTTCTATAGTGGATATTACCAATCATGTGGGTGATGTCCTCCGGGGTAGTAGTGGATGGTACCATGGTGGCGGCGAGGTTTTTCTCGAGCGTGAGGAGATGGGCTAGGGAGGAGGTGAGTAGGGACCATAGTGAAATATGGGCTTGGATTTGTTTGAGTTGAGTGAGGATAGGGTCTTCTTTGTCTAGGTCGGCTTGCTCGGGTTCCTTCCCAAAGATTTTCTTTGCACCCTTTGGGTCGGATTGGTACACTTGACCGGATCTTGTAAGGAGACAAACTTCTGCACGTAGCTCTTCCAAAGACAATGGCGTGTCATGACAAGGGGGTGAAACTTCGGTCTTTTCGGCCTCCTCGAAGATTTCGGCCCAAGAAAGAGGTTGAGAGGGTTTGGGACTCTCTTCCTCTAGAGATTCGACTTCACTTACTAGTTCTTCTAAAGACAACAAGTAGCAAGAAGGTTCTTTATTATTAGTCATTGAAATACAACCCATCTCATCACAGTCCGCCACAATAGGCTCGGCCGGATCAGTGATCTCACTAAGTTCTACCATGAGTACATTGCTAGCTACATAATCTCTAGGGTCTTCGACAACTCCCTTATGGATGAGCTCTTGTACGGCTTTCTTGAGTTCAAAGCATTCTTCGGTAGTGTGACCGGTGCACTTGTGGTAGTGGTAAAACTTTGACAAATCGCAACCAAGACGGGGGAGGTGTCCTTCTAATGGTTCGAGAATTTCTAACGTCACTAATGCCATGAAGATATCCACCATCGTGAGTCCTAACTTATCGAAGGCATCCATGAGTTCTAGGATACTGATCTCTCCTATTTGCACCATATTCACCCCACCCCCATTGTTAGGAAGAGGGTTATTCACCACATTAGGACCCTTCGGCTTCTCAATCTTCTTGTCATTGATCAACCCTTGAACTACGCGTTTCAGTTGAATACAACTATCCGTTGTGTGCCCGATGTGCTTGTGATACTTGCAGAACTTGGAGGCGTCCAAATCAGTTCTTGGGTAGGCAGGTTGGTAATTCTCTAAAGGCTTGATAAGACCTCTCTTGACTAACACGTCAAAGACCTTCCCCATGGGCATACCAAAATCATCAAAATGCTCCCTCTGTTGTGGAGCCCCATTCCTTGTTACGGCTTGGACATCTAGCGGGACCTCTTTCTGGACCATATTCACTTGGCCGACGGCCTCCTTTCCTCCCCTAGGAGGCGCAGGCGCAGTAGAAGCCTTGTAGCGGAAGGAGTTGTTGTTGTTGGTCTTTGGACTTTCCTTTGGCGGCACAATCCCAGTGAACCCTGCTTCGTACCTTACTCCGGCGTCAACCATTTCCTGCAAGTCAGGGAAATAACCATTACCTATAGCTGCTTTCATCTTCGGTAGCAAGCATTTGTAGAAAATCTGCTTCTGTTCCTTTGCTTTTGGTGGGTATTGGACCTCGCACAACCGATGGTTCCACCTTTTGTAGAAATCATAAATGGCCTCGCCAGGCTTCTGCATAGTGTTCTCAAGGTCGGTTCGATTCACATGCCAATCCAAGTTAGCTTGATACTTCTCACAGAAAATGGCACAGAATGTGACTACCTAGCCTAAAGCCTAGGTAGTCACCTTCTATCCGAAGCCTAGCCTTAAGCCTAGGTAGTCACCTTCTATTCGAACCTAGCCTTAAACCTAGGTAATCGCATTCCCTCTAAACCCTAGCCTCAAGCCTAGGTAATCGCCTTCTCTCTAAACCCTAGCCTCAAGCCTAGGTAGTCACATTCTCTCCAAACCCTAGCCTCAAGCCTAGGTAGTCACCTTCTATTCAAAGCCTAGCCTTAAACCTAGGTAATCGCATTCCCTCTAAACCCTAGTCCCAAACCTAGGTAATCGGCTTCTCTCCAAACCCTAGCCTCAAGCCTAGATAGTCACCTTCTATTCAAAGCCTAGCCTTAAACCTAGGTAATCGCATTCCCTCTAAACCCTAGTCCCAAACCTAGGCAATCGCCTTCTATCCGAAGCCTAGCCTTAAACCTAGGCAATCACATTCTCTCAACCCTAGCCTCAAGCCTAGGTGGCCACATCCTTCCTAAACCCTACCCTCGAGCCTAGGTAGTCGCATTCTCTCCAAACCCTAACCCCAAGCCTAGGTAATTACATCCTTCTAAACCCTAGCCTAAAGCCTAGGAAGTTACATCCTTCTTAAGCCCTAGCCTTGATCCTAGGTAGCCACATCCTCTCTAAACCCTAGCCTTAAGCCTAGGAAACCACAACATCCTCTTTAACCCTAGCCCAAGTTCTAGGGAATTTCCAATGCCCCGTATGCAACATCATTTCCAAATTCCCGAAACCCTAGTCTCGAAACCTAGGAAATTTACAATCTCAATCCCCCGTCTTATTGAACCCTAGTCCTAAACCTAGGATACAATGCCCTGTCCAAAACTTAATCAACCCTAGCGTCGAGCCTAGGTAGTCGCATTCTCTCCAAACCCTAGCCTCAAGCCTAGGAAGCCGCATTTGCTCTAAACCCTAGCCTCAAGCCTAGGAAGTCGCATTCGCTCTAAACCCTAGCCTCAAGCCTAGGAAGCCGCATTCGCTCTAAACCCTAGCCTCGAGCCTAGGTAGTCGCATTCGCTCCAAACCCTAGCCTCAAGCTTAGGTAGTCGCACTCTTTCTAAACCTTAGCCGTCGGGCCTAGGAGACTATATCCTCATTAAACCCTAGTCCTAGACTTAGGAAATTCCTTCACCTTAGTCTCAAAATATAGGAAGTTTATAGTCCTTAGCCTTAAAACCTAGCCTAAAGCCTAGGTTACCACGAACATTTCCAAGCCATAGTCACCAATCCCAGAAAATGGTGAACCCTAACATCAAGCTTAGTGGACCTGTCACAAAAGTAATCCCTCTTCCCAACGGTCCATGGTCTCAAGCCTAGGAAGTCACAACCTTTCCAACTCCCAGCCTTATGTCTAAAAGCCAACGCCTTTGCAACCTCTATGCCTACCACAACTCCAAGCCCTAGCCTCGAAGCCTAGGATATTTCTAAACCCTAGGAGAGTCATGGTCCTTAAACACCAGTTTCCAAACCCTTGTTCGAAACCCTAACATCTAGGAAGTTCTCAAATCTCAACCTCTCCAAGCCCTAGCACTAAGCCTAGGATAGAATACTCTCCTCATGCTTAATGAACTCCAATCCCTAGCTCGTAAGCCTAGGAAACCCACATTGTCTCCGAGACATAATCCCAAGCCTAAGAAACCGTAACATCTTTAGGCATTCCTATCTCAAGACTAGGAGGATACCCCTTTCCTTAAAAGCCCTAGGTCCTACCCTAAGCAACCAAGCAAAATGTCCCTTACCTAACGCCTTGGTATCAATGGCTCGTAGCCTCATTCCCTCCTAAATTAGGATAAGTGGAACCCAGACACTATGCTTCCATATTAGCGACTCCCTTAGAGTCCATCTCCTTTGCGACTCCCTGAAAGTCCTTGTGACTCCCTGAGAGTCCATCGCTTTTGTGACTCCCCGAGAGTCTGTCACTTTTTGTGACTCCCCGAGAGTCTATCACCTTCATGACTCCCTGAGAGTTCATCCCATTTACGACTTCATAACAATCTATCAACCTTGTCCCTTCAGACAAGATCCCATTTTTACCTCTGATCTTTTTCTCTTTGTTCATTTTAGGTGCCCTTAACACTATTTTGACTGATATTCGTTACCTTTGGGTACAGAAAGCCCCTTAAAATTTCCATTTTTCACCAAATATTTGCTTAGGATTCGTATGATTGCAGAGACCTCGGCGCCTCTATGTCATACGCATCCTAAATCGATCGTGATTGGCAGAAGCCCGGGCGTTTCTAATTGCGAGAGATCCAGCATCTATTATTTTAGCGCGATCGGCAGAAACCCGGGCGTTTCTGATTGCGTTTATTATTACATTCTTCACCAAATATTTGCTTAGGATTCGTATGATTGCAGAGACTTAGGCGCCTCTATGTCATACGCATCCTAGATCGATCGTGATTGGCAGAAGCCCGGGCGTTTCTAATTGCGAGAGATCCATCATCTATTATTTTAGTGCGATCGGCAGAAACCCGGGCGTTTCTGATTGCGTTTACCCCAGCACCCTAGATCGACCGTGATTGGCAGAGACCCGGGCGTTTCTAATTGCGAGAGATCCAGCATCTATTATTTTAGCGCAATCGGCAGGAACCCGGGCTTGCGTTTACCCCAGCGCTTATTATTCCATCTTGGGATTATTTAGACGACGTAGTCTTTATTGTCCCACTATCCCTCTTACTTCCTTTCCCCAAATGACTTCATTGCTTACGAATGTTCGTTCTTCATACAGGATAGTAGGATTGTTATCCCTAGCAGAAGTCCGATGTCTCATTTATTTCCCCAATATCTCTAAACTACGACCGGCTTGATTCCTCCGAGGATACGTAGGAAACCTGAAAAGGTTCAGCCACCCGACCGACATGGTCATCTATCATCCCCAGCAGGTGCATTTTCCCCAGCAGAAGACATTGTTTCCCATCAGAGGACAATCATTCTCAATTTCCCCATCAGATTTGAACTACGTTTGACTTGATTCCCCCACGGATACGTAGGTCGCCTGCCAACGTTCAGCCGTCCCATCACCCTTCATCTGTTTTGAAACTCATGTTTCAGAACGGATCCTTCTTTTATCGCCGACCCCCCATTGCCTTGCAAGAAGTGTCGTCGAGGGGCTACTGTTAGTACCCGATCTGATAATGAGTTTATTAGGGCTTTACCACATATACAAGGACTTTATAGGGATTAGAAACCTTGCAAAAGACTTGTCCCGGATTCCCAAAATATAGCTCATTATTTTAGGAATATCTAGAATGACTTAAATTACAGTCGGCACGAAAACAGTCATAACTTTTGACTCCGGATGAATTACGGAATGCACCGCATATCAAATCGAACGCGAGAGAAAAAAGAACAAGGAAAAAATGACCTTGACCACGCGGCCACATTCCTCCATGGCCAGGCGTCCATGTTTGTCCTTGGCCACGCGGCCATCTTTGCTTCTGACGCGTTTTCCAGTTACCAAACTTGCCAAATCTTGATTTCCACGCCAAGAAACAACCTTGGCCATGCGGCCATGTTTTCCCTACTCACAAAAACTATATATAGGAGTCCTCCCCTCCTCAAAAAGGGGACCAATTATCATCCTGCGAGTTCCTAACTCAAAACCTCTCTAAAACTCTCCAAAAACACTCTCAAGAATCCCAAGAAGATCCAAGGTTATTTCTTGCCAACAAAGGTAAGTTTTATAACTTTTTCTTCATGTTCTTGCATTATTTTTAATGTAGATCTTTGATATTCATATTCTTAATATGTTTATTCATGTTTTCTTCATAATATTCATGTTCTTGCATGTTTCTTCATATGCTTTGCATGTTCATTCATATGTTCATAATATGTTCTTCATATGTTCATCGTGTTCATAGATTAAAACCTTATTTATGCTATATTTAGGGTTGCGATCTTCATGTTTGCATGTAATTTCATAGCCGATGATGATCTAGGGTTCATCAACCCAAGGATGATCTAGGAACTATTTCTAAACCCTAAACTTTAGGTAATTACTTCCATGATCAATAATCCTCCCATGATGAATGTGATGAATGTTCATTGAGATCTCATTGATGGCATAGTCATTATTCTAGGATGTGATCATCCTGCATGTTTCTTTATCCTCCCTCTTCATTATGCATGATCCCTATTCTCTCTCCACATTCTAATTATGTGCGAACTACGCTGACCTGAGCTTCTCACATTGAGAGGAACGTAGGCAATCTTAGGATCCGGTCTAAATCACTAACACACTACTAACACATTCATCATGATAGAAAGACCGATCAATTCGGGCAATAGGAGTGATAACGTTCAATATTCTTCTCTTGTTGTAATTTGACCCCCGAACCCACTAAAAATGCTTTTTTCAATGTTTTGGCTTTAATTAAAATGGCGTGGCGACTCTCATAATTTTAATGTCGTTAAGAATATTCCTTTTGTAAATAAAAATAATCACAAGATACTTCCCATGCGTCGCTTCATCGGAAAGGGGTATTCACAGTGGCGACTCTACCTCTCTTGACTAACACGTCAAAGACCTTCCCCATGGGCATACCAAAATCATCAAAATGCTCCCTCTATTGTGGAGCCCCATTCCTTGTTACGGCTTGGACATCTAGCGGGACCTCTTTCTGGACCATATTCACTTGGCCGACGGCCTCCTTTCCTCCCCTAGGAGGCGCAGGCGCAGTAGGAGCCTTGTAGCGGAAGGAGTTGTTGTTGTTGGTCTTTGGACTTTCCTTTGGCGGCACAATCCCAGTGAACCCTGCTTCGTACCTTACTCCGGCGTCAACCATTTCCCGCAAGCCAGGGAAATAACCATTACCTATAGCTGCTTTCATCTCCGGTAGCAAGCATTTGTAGAAAATCTGCTTCTGTTCCTTTGCTTTTGGTGGGTATTGGACCTCGCACAACCGATGGTTCCATCTCTTGTAGAAATCATAAATGGCCTCGCCAGGCTTCTGCATAGTGTTCTCAAGGTCGGTTCGATTCACATGCCAATCCAAGTTAGCTTGATATTTCTCACAGAAAATGGCACTGATTTGATCCCACGTTTGCCTTTCGCTTGGTTCTAGCCCCAAGAACCAACGCAGAGCGATACCATCCAACGTGCTATGGAATACGCGAGCCATTTGTTCGTTGGTGCAGTCACGAGCCCTCATGGCCAACACATAACTATCCAAATGAGTCTTAGGACACGAGTCACCATGAAACATCGCCACTTTAGGCATCTTGAAATCCTTGAGGAGAGCCCCCACTTGGCTAGGGTTGATTGTCTTGGTGGAAGTAGTAGCAGCAGCCATCCCAACACTCAGAGGCAACGAGGGTGCAGGTAGTTTGCTAGCAGAGAGGTAGCCACCAAGAAGTTCAGGGGAAGGTTCATAGATAGCCTTGTTCTTGCTCATGGTAGTGAAACGTTGTTGGGTGTAGAGAGAAGGAGGTGGAACATTGCGGTAGCTTGGGAACGGGAAGGTAGTGGCATTGGTGTTTGGGGGACAGTTGGTATTGACCTCTTCATCCTCGACATAAATAAAATTCTCACCATCGGGGACCAGTTTAGTTCCCTTTTGTTGAATGTGGCCCTTCAACTGTTGGTTCTGGTCTTCCAACATCTTGTTGCTTTCTTCGAGATTCTTGATCTTGGCTTCGAGACCGGCGAGGAAGTTCTGGAGGCTTGGGGGGAATACCATTGAGAGTGGTCTTGGTGTTGAGTTCGGCGGCACTAGCAGGAGGAGCAGAGGCTGAAGATGAAGCGGGAGTTGACATTGCTGATGACGAGACGGAGAACGTGGACGGAGTAGAAGCTTCACGTTATAGTCAACCACCCGAACGGATCCAAACTTGCTTTGCTAAAAGGTTGAAGGGAAATGAAGCTTTAGGAGAGGGGGAAGGCTCATGCAAAGTATATTTTAATTTACAAAAACATACATTATTTACATCCTAATTGGTTGAAAGGGGTACCCCTTTTTCGCAACTAGTTAGAAGACTACGATTAGTGGAGGCCATCACTGTAGATACCCCGGGGAGCCACGGCTTGGCTAGAGCGCGTGAATTATCCTAGGATGTCTAACTTGTTTTAGATTGTTTAGAGTCGCCACCTATGTTGAGGAACATAAGAAAAACCTATTGATTATAGCCTAAGTTTGATTACGAAAACAGAGATTCTTTGTTTTGAGGTTCGGGGGTTAGATTACGAGATGGGAAGTACCGAAACACCCATCTCGCCCAACTAAAGTTGGTCTTGCTTGATCAAAATCTACATGAATGATAACGTTCTTCTTCTTCTTCTTTAAGTCATAAAAAGGGGGGGGGGGTTTAAAATAGAGTTTGGAATGTAGGAGATAACTCTTTAACCAACCTCAATGAGATGAGGTGATCATTAGAGTCATGTCCCAAAATGATTTGGGTGATTGCACATTTTATTAGAGTAAAAGAGAGAGAGGAGATGAAGTAGAAAAGAAAGGAAAAGATGGACTTTTACCTACAATTTGAAGACCTTCAAATATTGCTTGATGAGATCCTTGGAGAACCTTTAGAAAGTGATTTTGGTATAGTTTTTGTAAGTTCAATTTTCGGTCCTTGAAAATGGAGGTAAAGAGAGGTTTTTATAGGTGAAAGAGGGGTGTTTTTGGTGCTAAAACTCAGTCACAAAGAAATCCTTCCTGGGCAAAATCCTGTAAATTGAGCAAGGGAGAGAATCCTGGCCAGAAATCTGTAACTGACGCCAAGAGGCACGCGCTTCCTGCTTTGGGGGCGGGAGGCGCGCGCGCCTGGCTCCTCCTGTCAGAGGCGCGCGACTCAGAGAAGGCAATTTTGACAGAATGGACTAGAAAGTCAGCCCTGTCATTCAGTTTAGTCCCTGGACTTAACGAAGTCAGTCAGGAACTTAATGGAAGTGACAGAAACTAACGAGAAACACTTAAAATGGGGAGAAACACAAGATCAAATGTGCAATCGGGGTGAGCGGTCCAAGGCGGGGTGTCTACAGAGCCCCTCGGCGACGTGGATTGCAAAGCAAAACGCGTCGACGAAAGTTAAAAACACCCGCCGAGGACATCACCAAGAAAAAACAAAGACTCGATGAAAGCAGGAATTTGAAATTGCGAGAGGTACTGGTGCGCTCCCTGTGTGAGCGGATTTTGTTGATAGAGGGGGTGGCATGATCCGTTAGGTGAACCTGCCGGCTGAATGTTTTGAATGAGGCCGTTAGTGAACCTTTTGAACGAGGCCGTTGGTGAACCTTTGGAGAGGCCGTTAGTGAACCCTTGAGGACGAATCCGTTAGTGAAATCCGTTGATGAGGCCGTTAGTGAACCTTTGGAGAGGCCGTTAGTGAACCTTTGAAGAGGCCGTTAGTGTACCTTTGGAGAGGCCGTTAGTGAACCTTTGGAGAGGCCGTTAGTGAACCTTTGAGGACGAATCCGTTAGTGAAATCCGTTGATGAGGCCGTTAGTGAACCTTTGAAGAGGCCGTTGGTGAACCTTTGGAGAGGCCGTTAGTGAACCTTTTGAGGACGAATCCGTTAGTGAAATCCGTTGATGAGGCCGTTAGTGAACCTTTGGAAAGGCCGTTAGTGAACCTTTGAAGAGGCCGTTAGTGAACCTTCGAGGACGAATCCGTTAGTGAAATCCGTTGGTGAGGCCGTTAGTGAACCTTTGAAGACGAATCCGTTAGTGAAATCCGTTGATGAGGCCGTTAGTGAACCTTTGAAGACGAATCCGTTAGTGAAATCCGTTGATGAGGCCGTTAGTGAACCTTTGAGGACGAATCCATTAGTGAAATCCGTCGATGAGGCTGTTAGTGAACCTTTGAGGACGAATCCGTTAGTGAAATTCGTTGATGAGTTATTGCTTTGAAGTCTCGTGCCACTTGGAGTTACACCTGACTTTTTGAATTGTGGGGTGCGGGCACAGTTGACCGCGACCAGAAAATGTTCCTGCTGGGGGATGAAATGTTGAGATTGACCCTTGAGGGGGTATTGTAGATACCCCGGGGGAACCACGGCTTGGCTAGAGCGCGTGAATTATCCTAGGATGTCTAACTTGTTTTAGAGTCGCCACCTATGTTTTGAGGAACATAAGAAAAACCTATTGATTGTAGCCTAAGTTTGATTACGAAAACAGAGATTCTTTGTTTTGAGGTTCGGGGGTTAGATTACGAGATGGGAAGTACCGAATCACCCATCTCGCCCAACTAAAGTTGGTCTTGCTTGATCAAAATCTACATGAATAATAACGTTCTTCTTCTTCTTCTTTAAGTCATGAAAAGGGGGTTTAAAATAGAGTTTGGAATGTAGGAGATAACTCCTTAACCTACCTCAATGAGATGAGGTGATCATTAGAGTCATGTCCCAAAATGATTTGGGTGATTGCACATTTGATTAGAGTAAAAGAGAGAGAGGAGATGAAGTAGAAAAGAAAGGAAAAGATAGACTTTTACCTACAATTTGAAGAACTTCAAATATTGCTTGAAGAAATCCTTGGAGAACCTTTAGAAAGTGATTTTGGTATAGTTTTTGTAAGTTCAATCTTCGGTCCCAGTTTTTGATCCCTGAAAATGGAGGTAAAGAGAGGTTTTTATAGGTGAAAGATGGGTGTTTTTGGTGCCAAAACTTAGTCACCAAGAAATCCTTCCCGGGCAAAATCCTGTAAATTGAGCAAGGGAGGGAATCCTGGCCAGAAATCTGTAACTGACGCCCAGAGGCGCGCGCTTCCTGCTTTGGGGGCAGGAGGCGCGCGCTCCTGGCTCCTCCTGTCGGAGGCGCGCGACTCAGAGAAGGCAATTTTGACAGAATGGACTAGAAAGTCAACCCTGTCATTCATTTTAGTCCCTGGACTTAACGAAGTCAGTCAGGAACTTAACTGAAGTGACAGAAACTAACGAGAAACACTTAAAATAGGGATGAACACAAGATCAACTGTGCAATCGGGGTGAGTGGTCCAAGGCGGGGTGTCTACAGAGCCCCTCGGCGACGTGGATTGCAAAGCAAAACGCGTCGACGAAAGTTAAAAACACCCGCCGAGGACATCACCAAGAAAAAGCAAAGACTCGATGAAAGCAGGAATTTGAAATTGCGAGAGATAGTGGTGCGCTCCCTGTGTGAGCGGCTTTTGTTGATAGAGGGGGTGGCATGATCCGTTAGGTGATCCTGCCGGCTGAATGTTCTGAATGAGGCCGTTAGTGAACCGGTTTGATGAATCCGTTAGTGAATCCCTTGAATGAGTCCGTTGGTGAACCCTTGTTGACGAATCCGTTAGTGAATCCATTTGATGAATCCGTTAGTGAATCCCTTGGATGAGTCCGTTGGTGAACCCTTGTTGACGAATCCGTTAGTGAATCCGTTTGATGAATCCGTTAGTGAATCCCTTGGATGAGTCCGTTGGTGAACCCTTGTTGACGAATCCGTTAGTGAATCCGTTTGATGAATCCGTTAGTGAATCCCTTGGATGAGTCCGTTGGTGAACCCTTGTTGACGAATCCGTTAGTGAATCCGTTTGATGAATCCGTTAGTGAATCCCTTGGATGAGTCCGTTGGTGAACCCTTGTTGACGAATCCGTTAGTGAATCCGTTTGATGAATCCGTTAGTGAATCCCTTGGATGAGTCCGTTGGTGAACCCTTGTTGACGAATCCGTTAGTGAATCCGTTTGATGAATCCGTTAGTGAATCCTTTGGATGAGTCCGTTGGTGAACCCTTATTGACGAATCCGTTAGTGAATCCGTTTGATGAATCCGTTAGTGAATCCCTTGGATGAGTCCGTTGGTGAACCCTTGTTGACGAATCTGTTAGTGAATCCGTTAGTGAATCCCTTGGATGAGTCTGTTGGTGAACCCTTGTTGACGAATCCGTTAGTGAATCCGTTGGATGAGTCCGTTGGTGAACCCTTGTTGACGAATCCGTTAGTGAATCCGTTTGATGAATCCGTTAGTGAATCCCTTGGATGAGTCCGTTGGTGAACCCTTGTTGACGAATCCGTTAGTGAATCCGTTTGATGAATCCGTTAGTGAATCCCTTGGATGAGTCCGTTGGTGAACCCTTGTTGACGAATCCGTTAGTGAATCCGTTTGATGAATCCGTTAGTGAATCCCTTGGATGAGTCCGTTGGTGAACCCTTGTTGACGAATCCGTTAGTGAATCCGTTTGATGAATCCGTTAGTGAATCCCTTGGATGAGTCCGTTGGTGAACCCTTGTTGACGAATCCGTTAGTGAATCCGTTTGATGAATCCGTTAGTGAATCCCTTGGATGAGTCCGTTGGTGAACCCTTGTTGACGAATCCGTTAGTGAATCCGTTTGATGAATCCGTTAGTGAATCCTTTGGATGAGTCCGTTGGTGAACCCTTATTGACGAATCCGTTAGTGAATCCGTTTGATGAATCCGTTAGTGAATCCCTTGGATGAGTCCGTTGGTGAACCCTTGTTGACGAATCTGTTAGTGAATCCGTTAGTGAATCCCTTGGATGAGTCTGTTGGTGAACCCTTGTTGACGAATCCGTTAGTGAATCCGTTGGATGAGTCCGTTGGTGAACCCTTGTTGACGAATCCGTTAGTGAATCCGTTTGATGAATCCGTTAGTGAATCCCTTGGATGAGTCCGTTGGTGAACCCTTGTTGACGAATCCGTTAGTGAATCCGTTTGATGAATCCGTTAGTGAATCCCTTGGATGAGTCCGTTGGTGAACCCTTGTTGACGAATCCGTTAGTGAATCCGTTTGATGAATCCGTTAGTGAATCCCTTGGATGAGTCCGTTGGTGAACCCTTGTTGACGAATCCGTTAGTGAAATTCGTTGATGAAATATTGCTTTGAAGTCTCGTGCCACTTGGAGTCACATTTGACTTTTTGAATTGTGGGGTGCGGGCACAGTTGACCGCGACCAGAAAAATGTTCCTGCTGGGGATGAAATGTTGAGATTGACTCTTGAGGGGGGTGTGGCACCCGTGACAGAACTTAGGGAGTTCGGAATCCGTGAGGAAACCTTGATACGATGCATAGATTCTTGCATGGGAGACTGCTTCTGAACCTGCCTGATGATGGGAAGAGCGCGCGTCCGGGCCTCGTTGTGGGATGCGCGCGCCTCAGATGAGTATGTCGGGAGGCGCGCGCCTGGCGCATAAGTTCAGCATATTTAAACAGGCTGTTCGCTGCTTTCGGCCAGTTTTCAAAAATTTGAAGAACCCTCCAAATTCCAAGCCCAATTTTCGTAGAGAAATCACACCAAAACACTTTCTTGCTGCTCTAGGATCAATTCCGTCAAAGAAACGATGTCGGATCGTCAGCAATCACCTCCGTTTGAGATGCCACAGGGCGAGGAGCCCGAAATTGGGGTTGAAGCTATGGACCCGAGCTTGCTTACTTTCTGGCCTCATACCCACATTTCTCACTTCGTGACTTCGGGTTTGGTAAGAATGCCTCACCCTTCTTGTCGATTTCGGGTTTCATGAAGTTCTGTTTTCTTTACCCGAAATATTGCTGCAGCAGCTTTATTGATCATTCTTTGCATGTTGTTTGTTGTTGATGATTTTTTGTAAGAAACATGTTGGGATGTTTATTTTCATGTTCACACACTTGCTTGTACATTGTTCTGCCATTGAAATCTCTGTGTTGAGTTCATCCGTTTTTTCTAGCAGTCATGCTGATGAAATTTTTGTTGTTCCTTGTTCTTTTTCAGGAGTGGAGCCGCCTATCGGAGATTCGAGGCGGAGCTCTTGGTCCAGTGGCCATTTGGAACAAATTGCCCGAAAATGTGAGGGCTCGAGTTCAGGCTACCCACTTTGGCCTTTTTATCATTAGTCTGCCGGCACTGAAGAATGACCCGGACGTTATTCAGGCTTTGAGAGAGAGATGGTGGGACACCACCCTTACTTTTCATTTACCCATGGGAGGGGTCACGATGACGCCCACAGACTTTACGGCATTGACTGGTCTGCCGTTTGCGGGGGAGCCTGTCCCTTGCGTTTTGAGGGGGACCCTTAGGACTGCCGATGAGCTGTTGGCTCTCGTTGACTGTGGCTTCCCGGTGAAGAATTTCCGGGTCACTTGGGGGAGCATCCGCCGATATTTTAGCATTCTTGCAGCTGAGCCTCTGGGTGTCACTGCTGAGCGGGTAGATGCTGTGGCCCGTTGTTTTATATGGTACTTGCGGTATCATACCCTGTTTGCTAGTGGAGGGTCCTCGGCCTCTTTGGCTTTGCTTGACTTGTTGGTAGACTTGGACCAGGCCGGTCATTACAACTGGGGTGCAGCGGGCTTGGCTGCTTGTTATCATGGTATGGATCTGACTAGCCGCTCGACCACCAGCTCGGTCACGGGTTTCAGCCTGTTGTGGGAGGTATACTGCTTTCCCTTTTCTTTTCGGCCTTCTTGTCATTGCTTTACTGTATCTTTGAACTGTCATTTAATTCTGCTCTTGCCTCTGTTTTGCAGCTATGGGCCTTTGCTATTTTGGAGCTGAGGGACTTTAAGATCAACAGAGAAGGTCAGCCCCAGTATCCGGACTGCGTGAGGTGGTCATATAGGGAGAGGAACGTGAGGACCGGCACTGCTCCCATCAGCCTGCTTTCAGCTCGGCGCCACATGGATTCTTTGAGGCTGGAGGCTGTCGCCTTTTCTTTGTTTCCGTGGAGAGCTATCTATGCCTTTGTTGAGCATACCCTGATTCCCACCCGTTCGAGGCTCCTGATGAGCTCAGTGGAGTGTATGGCGATGTACCTTGGAGAGAGAGTGTTTTGGCAGCATGGTGTTCAGGTGACGGACTTCCACCACCCTCCTAGGCCAGCGGTTCCTGATGTTCCGCCTTTCTGTCCTCGTAATTGGAGGGCTCTTTCAGAGGCAGACCGGGCAGTCTATCTTGCGGGGGTTGATGCTGTCCCTTTCATTCATCTGGAGCAGGATTACGGTTTATTCCGGGAGCACAACCTCCAGCAGGGTTTCATGTTCACTGATCCGAGGGAGACACATGTTGCTCCGCAGACTTCGGCCCGATTTTATCCCACCGGTGCTGGATATTGCTTCGATCCTCCTTTGCCTCCTCCCTACTACACTTATTCAAACTTCGGGGTCTTTGAGGAGCAGAGGGAGATTGTTCCCGAGGATATGTCACCGGAGAGAGAGCCTCCCGCTCAGGCTGCTGTGGTATGTTTTTCTGACCATCTTTGCATTTTCTCAGTTCCAGTCTTGTTTTTCTGTCCTTTGTATCGATGTAATTTCTTTTCCCTGTTCTTTGTTGGAACAGGTGCCCGTAGCTGCTTATAGGCACTTGGGTAGGCAGAACAAAGGAATGAGGCGGAGGCTCCGCCAGCTGGAGGAGAGGGTACTGGAGCTGTGCAGGGATATTGCTGCCATGACTAGAGGTGCTGCCGGTGCTGTCTCTGGTGCTGCGAGAGGAGATGCCCGAGGTGCTCGGGGCATGGGAAGAGGCTGCAGGGATGCTGCACTGGACATTGATGAGGCTGTCTCTTCAGCGAGGCAGTCGCTGAGCAGGAGTCTGAGCCACGGAGGTAGCCATAGTAGGAGCCTGAGCCGAGAGGGTAGCCAGAGCCGGGGCGGCGCCAGTTCATCAGGGAGAGCTGCCAAGAGGACCCGTCCTGATGTTGTGATTGAGACATCTGAGTCTGAGGATGATGATGACGATGATGAGGATGATGATGACGATGAGGAGACCGAGAGTGGTAGCAGGGGGTGAGCACAGTGTTGGTGATGACGTGCCCGAGCTGTTGTGGCTGAGAGGATGAGGGATTGAAACATTTTTACTTTTGCCTGTAATAACATTTAACATGTATTTACACTCCTAGTTATCTTACTACTCATTTTATGTTCTATTAGCGACTCGATCTTAGATGTCAACTCTTTACAAACAAATGTGTGCCCAAAAGGATGCCTATTGTCAATGCTTGAACTCCTTTTTGTTGCTGGGATCTGATTTTGCTGCAGGTTGGATATGTTGGAGTGCTTGGGTTCTGTTCTGAACTGACAAGGGTTGTTTTTGTCTGAACTGCTGTCAAAGACGCGCGCGTTGGGCCTTGCTTGTGGGAGGCGCGCGCGTTGTGCAGCCCTGGTCGGAGGCGCGCGCTTCTGGCCTGCTGAATTACAGCCCCTTTCTTTTTCTGATCAGAATGTTCCAACAGCTATGTGTGGAAGCGTCCCATGGTTGTCCACGCTAAGGCTCCGCTCGATAAAGGCAAAGGGAAAGCCGTTGATGAAGGTCCATCCCGTCCTAGCGTTTTCTCCCGTCTTGGCGGTCCCAAGAATGTTCCGTCCCCATCCAAGAAGACTAAAGGAAATAACAAGAAGCAATGGGTTCCCAAACCTAAGAAAGATTAGATTTTTCTTTGTACCCCAAGAGATTGCAATTAGACCACTTTGTTTTAGGATTTAATATTTTGATGTCTTTTGTTGCTCAATAAATCCGTTGTAATGGTTTGAATAATTCATTGAATGAATAAGAATTGCATTTTGTTATTTGAAGTGAATTGGGTATTTTTGATATGTTTTAGACCACACCCGAAGGTTGCCTACGTTCCTCCAGTTGGGAGGCTCAGGTCTCCGTAGTTCAAACAAAGACCATTTTTTTTTTGTGCACCCTGTTTTTTGCCTAGACCGCCCTCTCGGGTTTTCAATCTAGCGGGCTTCTTTTTTGCACGTGCTCTAATTTTTGCCTAGGCCGCCCTTGCGGGTTTTCAACCTAGCGAGCGATTTTTTATTTTTTTTTATTTTTTTATTAAGCGTAGAACCTCTTGAGCTTGTCGAGGTTGACCTCCTTTGGCAGCTGGTCACCATCCAAATCCACGAGCCGGACTGCACCGCCGCTTAGTATCTTCTTGACCACGTACGGACCGATCCATCGGGGTCCCCATTTCCCCAGGGGATTCATGGCGTTAGGAGGATGTTGTCTTAAGACCAAATCTCCCACATTGATGTTTCGAGGCTTCACCTTTTTGTAGAAAGCTCTTGCCATCCTTTGCTGATATGCCCTCGTGCGTTCGAGTGCTCTTAACCTTTTCTCGTCGAGTAAGGCTAGTTGTTCGTATCGACTTTGCATCCAGTTGACCTCGTTGACTTGATTCTCGAGGAGGACCCGCAGAGATGGGACTTCAAGTTCGATAGGGAGTACGGCTTCAGAACCATAGACTAATGCATAAGGAGTTTCTCCTGTTGCGGACCGTATTGATGTGCGGTAGCCCCACAATGCTAATGGTAGCTTCTCAGGCCAATCCCTTCCTGTTGAGGCCATTTTCTTAACGATGGTCTCGATGGTTTTATTTGCTGCTTCAACCGCGCCATTTGCTTGGGGACGGTAAGGAGATGACTTGTGCTTGGTGATCTTGTATTCTACCAAAAGTGCATCCATTTCCTTCTCAAAGTGAGAGCCGTTGTCGGAAATGATTTCATGAGGCACGCCGTATCGGCACATGATATTAATCTTTACAAATTCGGCCACTTTCTTTGCGTTGAGGGTCCGATAGGCTTGTGCTTCGACCCACTTTGTAAAGTAGTCGACTGCCACTAGGACGAATGACTGCCCATTGCTCCCGGCAGGATGAACTTTACCGATGATGTCTATCCCCCAACAAGAGAAAGGCCAAGGTGTGACCATGTTGTAAAGTTGCGAGGGTGGAGCATGTTGCGGATTAGCGTGGAATTGGCACTTGGCACACCTTTTGACTTTCTAGATACAGTCTCGTTCCATAGTGCTCCAATAGTAACCAATGAGAAGTATCTTCTTGACTAGCATAAACCCATTCATGTGGGGTCCACACTCTCCTTCGTGCACTTCACACATTATCTCTTGAGCTTCGGCCTCATTGGCGCATAAGAGATTGATCCCGTCGTGGTGCCTTTTATAGACTCGGTCCCCAATCAGTACGTACCGAGAGGCTAGCCTTTGCAGAGCTGCTTGAGACTTCTTATTGTTATTCTCAGGATAAGTGCCATCTTTGAGGAAATTCATGATATCCGAATACCACGGAGAGTTTGTCTGAACCTCGTTGATCTCGATACTCATGCAATATGCCGGACTGTTCCTTCGGGCAATTTTGAAAGGCTTCACCATTTTCCCTTTGGGCATTTCGACTAATGAAGCTATGGTGGCCAATGCATCGGCGAAGCGATTTTTATCCCTTGGCAGGTAGTTGAAAGTGATCTCTTAGAATTGTTCAACCAGTTCCTCAAGGTGCTGACCATACTGTTGGAGAGTCGGGTCTTGGGTTCGCCATTTACCCGATTGATGATTGATAAGGAGCAAAGAGTCGCCGAATACTTCTAGTTCCGTGACGTTTCTTTCGAGAGCTTCTTCGAGCCCTGCTATGCATGCTTCGTACTCGGCAATGTTGTTGGTAGCTTCGAATTCCAGACGGATGGGAGTGTAGATGTCTTTTGGATCAACAAGCAATATTCCTATACCAAAGCCGTGTTTATTGGCGGCGCCATCGAAAAAAAGTTGCCACTTAATTTCCTCAGTTGCAGTACAAATTAAATGCTCGTCGGGGAACTGTACATCTTCCCCCTTCACTTCGTCACACGGGAATTCGGCAAGCTGGTCACTGAACACTTTCCCCCTGACGGATTTTAGTGTGACGTAAGTGATATCATAGCCGGCGAGCATGAAGTACCATTTGGCTATTCTTGTTGACATGAAAGGCTTCTCGAAGATGTAGCGGAGCGGGTCCACCTTTGCTACTAGCTTGACCGAAAAAGCTTCCATGTAGTGTTTGAGCTTTTGAGTGACCCAAACCAATGCTGCACATGACTTCTCTAAGACAGAGTAGTTCTTTTCGCCTCCTTGGAATCGGCGACTGACAAAGTAAATGGCATTCTCCTTTGTGGACTCCCGTTGCTCTTGTGCTAACATAGCCCCTAGGGCTTCATCATTGACAGTGAGATAGAGCAAAAGAGGTTTCTCCTTGTGCGGCGGAACTAGAACAGGAGGGCACGTCAAGTAATGCTTCACTTGATCGAAGGCTTCTTGGCACGCGTCGGTCCATTCTAGAGCCACATTCTTTTTGAGTAGCTTGAAGATTGGCTCGCACATGGAAGTGAGTTGGTGCACAAACCGACTGATGTACTGCAGTCTGCCCATGAAACCTTTGATCTCTTTCTGCGTCTTTGGAGGAGGCATGTCAATGATTGCCTTGATTTTGGAGGGGTCTACTTCAATTACCCTTTCAGTGACCATATAACCAAGGACTTTGCCTCGGATAACCCCAAACGTGCACTTTGCAGGGTTGAGCCTCATCTTGTGTTGACGAAGCCTTTCGAAGAACTTGCGGAGATCGATTAAATGTTGACCATCGGTCCCTTTGGAGTGAATGATCATGTCGTCCACATAGACCTCGATTTCTTTGTGAATCATATCGTGGAACAAGTCTGTCACGGCTCTTTGGTAGGAAGCCCCAGCGTTTCTTAACCCAAACGGCATGACTGTGTAGCAAAAGGTACCCCACAGTGTTGTGAAGGCTGTCTTATGTTGATCTTCTTCGGCCATGAGAATCTGATTGTACCCAGCGAACCCATCCACGAATGAGCGAACCTCGTAGGCAGCAGTGGAGTCGACTAGCATGTCGATATTACGGAGTGAAAAATCATCCTTTAGGGAAGCTTTGTTCAGATCCCGGAAGCCACGCAAACTCGAACCTTGCCGTTTGCCTTTCTGACTGTCATGATATTGGCTAACCATGTCGGATACTCGATAACCTTGATGAAACCCACACTGAGGAGCTTCTCAATCTCTTCCTTGACTTGCAGAGACCATTCTGGCTTGATCTTTCTGAGCTTCTGCTTTACTGGCCTGGCATCTTCTCTGATCGGAATGCTGTGCTCCGCTACCTTTCTGTCCAAACCCGGCATGTCTTTGTATGACCATGCGAACACATCCACAAACTCCCGTAGTAGTGCAGTCAATCTGTCTCTGTCTTCCCCCTTGAAGAAGCTTCCAATCTTAGTCTCTCTTGGTTCTTCTTCGGTACCCAGATTAACAACATGCAATTCTTCGTCAGCCTTTGGACCATTTTCACCACGACTACGGACTTGTTGAGCAAGTTCATTTAAATATGTTGTGTTTTCGTGGTCTATTTCATCATAATTTGAATCATTATTAACTTGTTCGTTAAGTTCATTATTAGTTAATTCATCATTTATGATGTTTGCAATCTCAGGGTACTCAGAAATATCAAATTTTTCATTAGCAAAGAAAGGAAACACACGCTCGGCTATGGCCTCCAAATCCTCTTGGGTGAGGGTATTAGAGACACTCTCGGACTCGAAAGTAAGTGTGAGCCGCTCTTCCTTTGTTGCTGTGCGGGGTATGCAACCCATTTCTTGGACTAAGAATTCTTCAGATACCACGGGCCCTTTCGTAGAATACCAATTGTTGATCGGCTCGGAGCTTGGCGGGATCTCACTGATAGTCTCGTTCATGATGACGGTGTCATGGATGGCGTTGACTTGGCATTCATTCATTATGGCAAGCTCTTCGAACATGGAGGCTAAATCTGTTAGTTCTTCCCCCATGGTGATTTCTGTCTCGGATTCTATAGTCACCTTCCTTCCCCACCATTCACGGGGCGATATGGGAGTTGGTTCCCTTTCGGATTTCTGGATCTCACAATCGGAGAAAATTTCGAGACCGGGCTTTTTGACACCCTTATTGTTAACCCATGGCTCGGGAAAGATCATGTATGGAACGTCTTCCCCTTGGCGGACAAAATAGCCATTCAAATTCTTGCGGTAAGGCTTTAGATTAGGGACCTCGTAACGACGGCCTTCTTTACGAGCTCGGGCCTTTTCGTTCTTGATCGCTTGTTCTTGCTTCAAGTCTTCTTTGGAAGGCTCGTACCCCAAACCGAAGGTGTCTTTGACGAATGGGACTTGCACAGGATGTAGGATTCCTTGTTGATATTTCCCTAGGCCTAAACCAGGGAAGTAGTCCATATTCCTCATTATGCGGAGGACTTTGTGATTGCTGGGGGTCCATGATCCGTTTCCCCCTTCTTTGTCAATGGCGTTGATTGAGACGCCGGAGAGAGTGGAGTCTGGTAAACCATGCTAAACTTGGTGGACGGGCTCACCTTTTCTGTGGATAGTGACGTTTTCAGCCATGACGGTCACTATTTCATCACCATTTCGGATCTTGACACATTGGTGGAGAGTTGACGGTACGACATTAGCAATGTGAATCCATGGTCGACCCAAAAGTAAGTTGAACGAGGCCGGGATATCAAGTACTTGGAATGGAACGGACATGACCATGCTCCCAAACTCAATGTCTATTTCGATCATACCCATGACTGTACGGGCGGTGCTGTCATAACCTCGGATTACTTGAGTAGAAGGCTTCAAATCGGAATCCTTAAGCCCCAGTATGCCCATGATTCTGCCAGGCATGAGATTGAGTGCGGAACCACCGTCCACTAAGACTCTTGAGATGGGCCTCCCCCTTGCTCGTATCTTGAGGTAAATAGCCTCGTTGTGGTCGGAACCAAATGGTGGAAGGTCTATATCGGCAAAGGTGATGACGTTGCCAAAATGAATGTGACCGATCATTGCCGTGAGGTCCTCGGGAGTAGTATTGGGGGAAACTGATGTATCATCGAGATTGCGGATGACAAGATCTCGGTGTTTCTTTGAGGATGTAATGAGGTCCCAAATAGAGATGTTGGCTTGAGTTTTCTTGAGTTGGACAAGTAGAGGATCTTCGGGAGTGTCGCGAGCTTGCGGCCTTTGAGAAGCGGAGCTTGGTGCGGAAGTGGAAGGGTTGCTTGCTATGACTCGACCGGATCGAGTTAGCATGTTGACATTCCCATCTTGCTTCTTTTTCCTATTCTCTAGTACTTCCCTCATTACCTCATCGTAAGTCACTACATAACAATAATTGTCAAGTTTATTCATAACATTGGGGCCCCCATTCACAATTGGGATTGAATGGGTGGTCCCCTCGAGTTCTCCTATCTCTATTACATTGACATGTTCGTCATTAGTCACTACAAATTCTTTCTTATCTATGAGATCTTGAATGACATTGCAGAGAACGAAGCAATCCTCGGTGGTGTGGCCACTATATTGGTGGTAGCCACAATATTTGTGGTTAGCATGATTGGGGTGGACCGTCTTGGATTGGTACCCTTGCACGGGTGTGACTTGACCCTTTGCTTTGAGGACCTCGAACACTTCGGTTTGAGTCATGCCTTGGAGAGGCGTGTAGACACGGTCATTTCGAGACTTCTTCCCTTGGGGCGGAGGAACCTTTTTGTAATTCCCCTTATCGATAGTGACGGCGTTGACCGAGGCCTCTTTTGTGGAGTTGGAAGCGGCCTTGTAGCGGTATCTAGGAGTGGCCTTCTTAATCTCCTTGAGCAAGTCATCCATGCTTACCCCCGCCTCATACATTTGGGAGAAGTCGGAGTAGCAAGCCCCACTTAGGTGGGTGCGGAGATCAATCTTGAGACACTTGCGAAAGATGTCCATTTGCTCTTTTGTGTTCGGCCTCTCAACAATTTCAGAGAGTTTGTCATTCCATCTCCTTGTGAAGTCGATGAAGGACTCGTTGTCTCTTTGAGTAGTGTTCTCTAGCTCTTTCCTTGTGGGCCGGTGAGTGGTGTTGCCTTGGTATTGGTTCTTGAAGGCAAGCATGGCGGAGTCCCAATCAAGACGGACAGTGAGCGGGAGAGTAGCATACCAATCTTTTGCCGCCCCCTCGAGAGTGAGAGGAAAGCATTGAGCCATCACCTTGGGGGAGACCTTCTTCGGAACCATTGCCCAAATATAAGTCTCAATGTGAGCCATAGGACAAGAGTTGCCCTTGAATTTGCTTATGTCGGGCATCTTGAACTTATCGGGAAGAGCGGCCATAGTACTCATGAGGATGGATGATTGATAAAGGCTTGTGTCGGAGCCTTTCACCATGTTGAGCCCGTTGAATTTTTGGTCGATGTAGGCCATGATAGAATCCACCATTTTGGGCTCATTGTTCTCGGAACTTGGTTCTCCCATTTTCTTGGTGCGGGTGTTGACATAAGGACTTTTGAACAAACCCTCGGTCCATTCGGATTCATCATCTTTATTCTTGTTCTTCCCCTTGGCAAGGTTAGTGAGCTTTTCTTTCATTAGCTCCATCTCGGCCTCGTGGGCCTCCCTTTGGCTGTCGAGGTGGGATTGCCAAATGTCGTCTTTGCTTTATGCCTCCTTATTAAGGGTGGAGACTTGCTCTTGGAGGTGTTGGACCATGGTTGAGAGCTGTTCGAGAGACATGGTGTTGCTGCTGCCGGTCATAGTTGATGTAGGAGCTGTTGGAGTGATCTCTTCACGGACTAACCGATTTTCCGAATCCCGGTAGACTCTGTAAGTACCAATTGAACCTATATTGCAGAAAAGGCCCTTGTCAGCCTTGAGTAACACTTGTGGTCCATGGAGAGGTTTAGAACACACAGTTGGGCACACGACTCGAACCACATAAGAAAAGACTCTTTTTTTTTTTTTTTTTTAAGTCGGAGGGAATGGATCCCTTTTGGGGTTTCTAAGAAAATAATGGAATCGTCACACTAGTATATAGACCATCTCGCGGTCCCATATACTCATCGGATTCCATCGCGCTTGTGAATCCTACATGTATCGGGATTAAACTAAATTAATGTAGTAAAGCATACATGCGGGGACGGATTTTTATTTTCGTCCAAAATAACCACTTTTGGGGACGGATTTTTATTGCGTCCATTTCAACAAGTTGGCATGTATGATTTGAAGACATTAGTTTAGGGAAATCTCGGTACATGGAAACCGACTTGAGTCACGGAGTGTTAGACCCTAACTAGAATTGTGTGGCTTATGCTTGGCTTGAATATGAGGCTCAAAGGTCACCCCCGGCATGTAGTCTTGAACTACGCCACGGGCTGAGGTTTACCGCTTCGAAAGAGCCAGGGTCTGGTGGAGCTTGAAACTTTCTAGGACGGGCCTCGACGGGTTTGGGGTTGGACTTGTGCGACTCGATAGTGAGCAGTTCATAGGAATATGTAATTGTAGTGTGAGGTCTAACAAGTGAATTTTTTTTTTTTTTTTTTTTTTTTTTAAAAGAAAGAAAAACACACAAAACACATAAGCACATAATTTACAACTCCCGAATCACCCGTGTGACCGGTAAATAAAACACAAAATTAAAACAGTCCGAGGGTCCAATTCTGTTCTGATGCAGGCAACTGTGCCCACACCCCACTGTTCTACTCAGTCACTGAAACCTGTTTCTGTTCTGGGAACCAACCCAGAAGCGTGCGCCTCTGAGTGTTGATGTGAGACGCGCGCGCATGGCGCAATGCTATTAGGAGGCGCGCGCTTCTGGGCACACCTGTCAGAATGTCAGATTTTGGACTCAGGGGATTGCCCTGGTCCTATGTGCGTATTGTAACCCCTGCAGAAATGATTAGTGCAGAATAGCAGAAGAAGAAGATGAAGAGCATGAAGAAGTGGGCGATTCAGGTCCTTGATGCGGGATGCGCGCGCCTTAGGCTGAATAGGCCAAAAGCGCGCGCCTCCCCCATCAGGAATCAGAATGCCAGAAAAGATGTAGATTTCGATCAGAATGCAAGTTTAACCCTCAAATAGTCCCCAGCAGAGTCGCCACTGTAGATACCCCGGGGAGCCACGGCTTGGCTAGAGCGCGTGAATTATCCTAGGATGTCTAACTTGTTTTAGATTGTTTAGAGTCGCCACCTATGTTTTGAGGAACATAAGAAAAACCTATTGATTATAGCCTAAGTTTGATTACGAAAACAGAGATTCTTTGTTTTGAGGTTCGGGGATTAGATTACGAGATGGGAAGTACCGAAACACCCATCTCGCCCAACTAAAGTTGGTCTTGCTTGATCAAAATCTACATGAATGATAACGTTCTTCTTCTTCTTCTTTAAGTCATAAAAAGGGGGGTTTTAAAATAGAGTTTGGAATGTAGGAGATAACTCCTTAACCAACCTCAATGAGATGAGGTGATCATTAGAGTCATGTCCCAAAATGATTTGGGTGATTGCACATTTGATTGGAGTAAAAGAGAGAGAGGAGATGAAGTAGAAAAGAAAGGAAAAGATGGACTTTTACCTACAATTTGAAGACCTTCAAATATTGCTTGATGAGATCCTTGGAGAACCTTTAGAAAGTGATTTTGGTATAGTTTTTGTAAGTTCAATTTTCGGTCCTTGAAAATGGAGGTAAAGAGAGGTTTTTATAGGTGAAAGAGGGGTGTTTTTTGTGCCAAAACTCAGTCACCAAGAAATCCTTCCCGGGCAAAATCCTGTAAATTGAGCAAGGGAGAGAATCCTGGCCAGAAATCTGTAACTGACGCCCAGAGGCGCGCGCTTCCTGCTTTGGGGGCGGGAGGCGCGCGCGCCTGGCTCCTCCTGTCGGAGGCGCGCGAGGAAATTTTGACAGAATGGACTAGAAAGTCAGCCCTGTCATTCAGTTTAGTCCCTGGACTTAACGAAGTCAGTCAGGAACTTAACGGAAGTGACAGAAACTAACGAGAAACACTTAAAATGGGGAGAAACACAAGATCAAATGTGCAATCGGGGTGAGCGGTCCAAGGAGGGGTGTCTACAATCACTACGTCTATGGACCCCTCGTTTTTCACCTGCATTGCACACCCCTAAACGGACAATTTGGGTGAGGGTCCTATAGGGCAAGCGGCTTCCACCAACCATCGGATCCTACGACTAACCCTTCCTTAAAGGCATTTAACGTGATGTCTATGTTGCATCCTACGCAAGTTAACGATGAGCGGAGATCTTGACAACAAACACTCATCTCACCATGGCACGTCCCTTGTAGGGAAATCAATTTTTTGTGCACTTTCTCTCAAAGATCTCGATTCATCATTGACTTGGGGATGACTCGAAAAGAGTGCGACAGTAGCGCACAAATTCCTGCACATCGAATACTCCGGGTAATGGGGACCTGTGCAGTGCTGACACGGACTGTGGTAGTGTGTGGTAAAAACTAATTCTTTTTTTAGGGAGAAAAGAGAGAAGTTTTTAATGTTAGGATGATGCAATGCAATGCATGAGAGAGAGATAGAGAGAGAGAGAGAGAATAATGTACAAGGGAGCATAGCAGAGTTTTGTTTGACCCTAATACTAAAGCGAAGATGACAAGGGTACATGGTACAAGGTACAAGTATTAACATGGAGGAGTGCGCGGGTGCATGTGTAAACATGGCAGGTGTGTGCATGTGTGCACATGGCAGGTGTGTGCATGTGTGAACATGGCAGGTGGGTGCATGTGTAAACATGGCAGGTGTGTTCATGTGTAAACATGGCAGGTGTGTGCATGTGTAAACATGGCAAGTGTGTGCATGTGTAAACATGGCAAGCATCATGATGTGACGAAAGTTAGACCCACTAAGTTTGAAAAAGTTTCAAAGCAGTCCCCAGCAGAGTCGCCACTGTGAATACCCCTTTCCGATGAAGCGACGCATGGGAAGTATCTTGTGATTATTTTTATTTACAAAAGGAATATTCATAACGACATTAAAATCATGAGAGTCGCCACGCCGTTTTAATTAAAGCCAAAACATTGAAAAAAGCATTTTTAGTGGGTTCGGGGGTCAAATTACAACAAGAGAAGAATATTGAACGTTATCACTCCTATTGCCCGAATTGATCGGTCTTTCTATCATGATGAATGTGTTAGTAGTGTGTTAGTGATTTAGACCGGATCCGAAGATTGCCTACGTTCCTCTCAATGTGAGAAGCTCAGGTCAGCGTAGTTCGCACATAATTAGAATAGGCAGGAGAATCGGGATCATGCATAATGAGGGGGAATTACCTAAGTATTAGGGTTTAGAAGTAGTTCCTAGATCTTCCTCGGGTTGATGAACCCTAGATCATCATCGGCTATGAAATAACATGTAATTATGAAAATCACAACCCTAAATATAGCATAAATAAGGTTTTAATCTATGAACATGAAGAACATGCGAAGAACATATTAGGCACATATGAATGAACATGCAAAGCACATGAAGAAACTATGAATAAACATGTAAGAACATGAATATAAAAGATCTACATTAAAAATGATGCAAGAACATGAAGAAAAAAGTTAGAAGACTTACCTATGTTGGCAAGAAATAAACCTTTGATCTCCTTGAGTGTTTGAATGCTTAATTAGGGAGAAAATTGTGTTTAAGAACTCCAAAATTCGGACTTAGAGCTCTCAAAATCGGATCCCAAACCAATAGGCTGAGATTGGTTTATATAGTAAACTGAGGGGAAGATCTGACGGCTGAGATCATCCGGAGCAAGGTTGGCTGCCTGGCCATAACTTAAGACGGTGACAAGAGTGTCCGCGTGGCCAAGGTCGACGCGCAGCAAGGTTGGCCGCGTGGCCAAGGATGCAGGCTAACGTGATTTTTAAGCTAGGGTTTCTGCATGGTTTTAAGGAAACCATTTATTACCTATTTTGATAGATTTTGTCATAAATGAGGTATTTCGGGAATCCGGGACAAGTCTTTGCAAGGTTTTTAATTCCTATAAAGTCCTTGTATTTTTGGGAAAGTCCTAATAAACTCATTTTCAGGTCGGGTACTAACAGGTATCTCGATAGTGGCTGCTCAAGGCACATGACCGGAGATATCAACTTATTGGAAGATGTCCGTGAAGAGAAAGGTCCATCAGTAACCTTCGGAGATAATAACAAAGGAAAGACTGTAGGATATGGAGTCATACGAAAAGGAAAAATCACCATCCAAGAAGTCTCTCTGGTTATTGGTCTACAACACAATTTACTCTCAATATCTCAGTTCTGTGACAAAGGATTGCAATGCCACTTCACTTCAAATTTCTGTCTCATCAAAGATGGCACATCCGGCGTCACCTTGCTTAAAGGGATTTGTAAGAAAAATGTTTATATTGTTGATTTTACTTCATCTTGTATTTCTTCTAATCTCTGTTTTGTAGCAAAGAATGTTAGCGAAAATAGTTGGCTGTGGCACAAAAGACTAAGTCACTTAAACTTCAAGTATCTATCCAAGATTGGAAGAGAAAATCTAGTTCGTGGTCTACCCAAAGTAGCTGATCACCACGATGAGAAGTGCACAGCATGTCAACTAGGAAAACAACCAAAGGCATCTTTCTCCAGCAAGACGACACCTTCAACTTCAAGATGTTTGCAGCTGCTACATATGGATTTGTTTGGACCTGTTACTACCGCAAGTATTGGTGGAAATAGATATACCTTAGTTGTGGTAGACGATTATTCAAGATATACGTGGGTTGAAATGATGATCTCAAAGGATGATTGCTATGACATTTTGACCGCACTCTTTACACAGCTCCAAACACAAAAGGAAGATGACATCGTTAGTGTTCGATCCGATAACGGTACAGAATTCAAGAACAACGGTGTAGCTCAGTACTGTGATGACCATGGTATTGACCACAACTTCTCTGCTGCTGGAGTTCCTCAACAAAATGGTGTTGTGGAAAGGAAGAACAGAACGTTGATAGAGGCTGGAAAGACATTGATTGCTGAAGGAAAGCTACCTCAATACTTTTGGGCTGAAGCCGTCAACACAGCATGCTTCACTCAAAATAGATCCCTCATCAACAAGACCTACAACAAAACTCCTTATGAACTTTGGAGAGGAAGAATCCCCAACATAGCATACTTCAAGATATTTGGATGCAAATGCTTCATACTCTACAACGGTAAAGAACATCGAGGTAAATTTGCTCCTAAGGCCGATGAAGGTATATTTATTGGGTATGATAAACACTCAAAAGCTTTTCGTGTATTTAATAAAACCACTCTTAAGATAATTGAATCTGTCCATGTTACTTTTGATGAACATTCTCTCCTTGAGCCATATATGGCTCCAAATGTTGCTGATGATTTTGTTGAGCTTAATGAGACAGGTACAAATCAACCGCAAAATCAATCAACTGAAGGAAACCCATCTACCTCAACTGCACCTCCATCTATCTCAAATGAAGCACCAGAAGCTACCACATCTGCTGCTACCTCAAATGGAGTTGAAGTTGAATCACCCATCAATGTGGAAGAACCTATCCCTCAAATTACTTATGATTGGGATGGCACAAATGATGTACCACTAGAAGATTTTCAACCACCATCAACTCAACCTGATATACCTCAAGAAGTTCGTGAGGTCAGAGATCACCCAATTCAGAATATCATTAGTGATTTGCATTCTGGTGTTCGAACAAGAAGATCAAACTATGATGCACTTACCGCATTTATATCTCAAGTTTAACCCAAGAAAGTTGATGAAGCACTCCAAGACTCAAGTTGGGTTGTTGCTATGCAAGAAGAGCTCAACCAATTTGAAAGATGCAAAGTTTGGACCTTGGTTTCAAGGCCTCAAGATCAAGGAGTGATTGGTACAAAGTGGGTGTTCCGAAACAATATAGATGAGAATGGAAGCATCACAAGGAACAAAGCTAGGTTGGTTGCACAAGGATACAGACAAGAAGAAGGCATTGATTACGATGAAACATTTGCCCCCATTGCAAGACTTGAAGCTATAAGGATATTTCTAGCTTATGCTTCTTACAAAAGATTAAAGTTATATCAAATGGATGTGAAGAGTTCATTCCTCAACGGTGAACTTCAAGAAACAGTCTTTGTTGCTCAACCACCCGGATTTGAAGATCCCAAATTTCCAAATCATGTCTACAAACTCCGTAAAGCTTTATATGGACTCAAACAAGCTCCAAGTGCATGGTATGATACTCTATCTAAATTTCTCTTATAGAAAGGCTTCAAGCGTAGTAAGATCGAAACAACTCTATTCATTGCTAAATATCATGATCATACTTTATTAGTTCAAATATATGGATGATATTATTTTTGGTTCTACTAATGAATTGTTGTGTAAGCGATTTGAGAAGCTAATGAAAAGAAAATTTGAGATGAGCATGATGGGAGAATTAACATTCTTCCTTGGGCTTCAAATTAAACAATGTGCTGAAGACATCTTCCTCAATTAAGCAAAGTACACAAAGGACCTTATCAAGAAATTTGGACTTGAAAATGCAAAGGCATATGACACTCCTATGGCTGCTGGTAACAAGTTAGATAAAGACTTGAAAGGTAAGAAGGTTGATCAAACCTTATACCGAGGTATGATTGGTTCTCTTCTTTACTTAACTGCTAGTAGGCCAGATATCATGTTTAGTGTTTGTGTTTGTGCTCGTTATCAAGCGGATCGTAGAGAAGCACATCTTATTGCTGTTAAACGTATTATTCGATATCTATCTGAGACTATTAACCTTGGACTTTGGTACTCCAAAGAGTCACATTTTGATCTTATAGGTTACTCATATGCAGATTATGCAGCATGTACAATAGACAGGAAAAGCACGAGTGGAACTTGTCATTTCCTTGGAAATCGACTTGTCTCATGGGAAAGCAAGAAACAAGCCTCAGTCTCTGTATCTACCACAGAAGCTGAATATATAGCTGCTGGAAGCTGCTGCTGCCAAGTGCTCTGGATGAAGCAACAATTGGTTGACTACGGAATCAACGAAGAAAATTGTCCAATCTATTGTGACAATACATCTACCATTTCTGTCTCCAACAATCCTGTCATGCATTCAAAGATCAAACACATTGATATCAAATACCACTTTCTCAAGGATCATGTGGAAAAATGTAATATCCATCTAGAGTATGTGAGTACTGACAATCAAATTGCAGATATTCTCACCAAGGCTCTTGATTCGAAGAGATTTAGGTACCTTAGAGGAGAAATGGGCATGCTAGAACTTTAATTACTTGTCCATATATTTTGATTGTGCTAATGTCTTATGTTTTATCCAAGTTCAAAATCAAGTAGGTCACGGTCAACACCCTTAACGGTAAAGCAATCACGGTCGATGCATTAAAATCCATCAGGTATACCGACCGCATCCTTGTTGACCGCAAAATGCTCCGACCGCATGAAAGAATGAAATTTGTTTAAAGGCTTTGGAGAAGCCTACCGCATGGAAAATGATGACATTGGTTCACTGCTTTATAGAAGCTTTTCTTGGCCAAGGTAACACTCTTGACCGCAAAACCCACGGTCAAGCATCTGACCGCAAAAAGCTAGGTGACCAGGTAAGTGTTTCTAACTTAGCAAATTTTTAGGATCAACTTAGTCATTCAAAGGGGTAATTCCGTAATTTCCTCTTTTCCCTCATTTTCATTTAATTCAAATCATTTGCAATTAATTTTATTTCTTATTTATGTCCGCCGTCACTATCCATGCATTTAATGTGAAAGGACAATCAAGGTCAATCTCCTGTACATTTGCAGAGTTAACCTCCCACCTCCACTCTGCCCCCTTCTTACAAAACGGTTCCACTACCCCTCAACTCCACCTCTCTGCAACCTACTTTTCTCAAAAACCCTTCTCTCTACTTTCTCTCTCTACTCTCTGACTCTCTCAATTTCTCTCATTTAATTCTCTCTATTTTCCTCTATATAAATGGCCCCCAAATCAACTCAACCTACAAAATCTTCTAAGAAATCACAAGAACAAATCTCTGAAGACACAATGGTATGATTTCTTGACCCAAAACTTTACATTTTTGAGTTCTATATTTTAATTTTGGCGGGTTAAACCCATGTGATATTTTTGTCTAAATTCTTTATATTCCTGGGTTATTTTGGTTCTGATTATGCTTATTAATTGTTCCTTTGATGATTTCGAGTTCTCTAACATGTTTAGATTCGAATTTGGCTTGATATTTCTATTTATGCCATAAATGTTTTTGAAGTTTTTTTGGTTAACTATGCCCTTTCATATTCTGAGTTTAATACGTTTTTGATGTTGAAATTGATGATATTTTCGTGTTTAATCAATTTCTGTGCTCATTCTGGTATAATTTTTATGGATTTTCATGCTCTGAATCGTTGTCTGGGTTTTCGCCATGTACAGTATTCTTGGTGTTCTTATGGTGTTCTTATGGTGTTCTTCATGTTCTTGAGTGCATCACTTTTTGATCTTTAAAATCTGTTACACATAGTCATATGGTGTTTGTGTGTATTTTAGATATCTCATTGAATATTTCCAAGTGTTTTCGTTTACCGCCGTTTCTGTCTACCGTGTACAAGTCGACCGCATCCTCTCGGTCCTTCGACCACATACTGGTTGACCGCACCAGTGTTACTAACATCTAAATTTCTTTAGGAGGAGCAATCATTTATTCCTGGATGCGTTATTGATTATGAAGACCTCTAGAAAGATGCTATTGGGAGGCACTTGACCAAAAGAATGAAGAAATCAGACATACTTCACTACTTCACAATAAATCAACCTGATCACTACCTTGCCGCAGTTGGAGAATTTTATTCTACCGCGAAGGAAATCAAAGGAAGAGATGAGCAAAACAACTCTCATAACTGGATTGCTGCAGAAGTATACGATCACAAGATAGAGATTGACTACACTGATATTGCCTCCACCCTTGGTCTCGACATTGACAATGAGGCTCCTATCTCTCTATCTGATGATGAGTATGATGGATTGGCTATGAGATTGATTGGATCTACTGACGTGTACAATCCCTACCGCAAAACCTTTCCTGAGGTGATGTATTACATTGGTCACTTGGTTGGCCACGGTCTGCTCTGCAAGAGTGGTAACCATGGCAATTTCAATACCACTCAATGGAGGCTGTCTACAGCAATCTATCTGGGCAGGAAGATGAACTGGACCAAGATTCTATATGATCTCTTGTTAGATCACATTTCTGATTACAAGAAGCTGTTATCTGAAAAGGCCGCCACCAAATACAAGAAAAACTCAAGGTTCCTCTCTCTATTGTTCAAATTCATTCCTGAACTTCGAAGGGATATCAACAGAGATAAAGATGCCAAAGTTCCCATCTGTCTATCCAAGGTCTTTGATATCAAGACCATGAGATCTACCTACAACAACCGGTTTGGTGATGATCTGTTAGTAATGATGCCCTAGGCACGTTTAATAAACGTTTTAATTGTTATCATTTATTTCATATCAATAAAGAGATGTTTTGATTATTATTGTTGTTCATGTTTACTTATAATAATCTCCGTCCCTAGTACTTGTTAAGCACTAGTATAAAGGCTAAATGATCATGGGATGATCATGTTAGATTTATGGGTACTTGTTTGGAACAAGGTACTGGACATGACCCGCTTTATGAGATTTATGTCATGGTCTATGTCATACATATATCTCATATTAGTTATGTCATTTGAATCCTTAGACATGAAGTTATTATAGTCTTCCACTTGATGAACATTATGTTTGACATATTCAAACGCTACTTTTAACCGAGTAGTTATAAAGGGTATGATTGACATAATCGGATTCACGTAGGGAAGAATAATAAGCTAAATGGATTTATCCCTCCTCGGAGAGATGTCAAGCTTGGGCCTCTCGTAGGAATGATGTTGATGAAATGTTCGGCCGGACTCAAATGAATTGATTGGATCAATGTCATTTGGATTATCAACATATTCGGAATCGAGAAAGTATTGAACAAAACAAGTTGACTCTTTGACCATGACTTGTGTTCAATGACATCGTAGACAAAAGGATTATGACATATTCTAAGAGGAATGCGAACTTGTATCTAGTTATACTAATTGGGTAGGTATGACGGTTTGCTAGAACCTAATCATATCTTATGGTTTCATGTTTGAACCCATTGCCAACTTAGTATAATCCTAGAGGGTCACACACAATAGAACGAATCTTTAAAAGGACTACATTGGAATTTTGGAAATTCTGGACTTTCTGGGGAAGTGGGCGACCGCACAGTATGGACTGGGCGGCCGCACACTTAGCCCATTTTTGTACCAGTTTTGTTTCAGATAGTTGTGCGACCGCACAGTGCATTCTGGGCGGCCGCACAGTACTGTCGGGTGGCAGATTCCTAATTTGATTAGGAAACGAATTTTGGACGGATTTTGACACAAGTTTTCTGTTTGGAATAGGTCATACTTGTGTGTAAAAGACCAAATTCGGCCAGCACTCTAAGCTAATGATTTTGTGAGTCTCAAAGAGTTTGAGAGAGGGTTTATTTTGTTCCAAGACATTCTTGGTTGAAGAACAAAATAATACACAAAATAAATTCCATATAGTTCTTTTGATTGTGAAAAAGTGTTTCACAATTTGGTCTAGCAACCAAGATCAAAGAAGATCCTTTGATATTCGTTCGAAGTGTGGATACCGCTAGAGGGTAAAAATCATCATCTTCAAAGTTCGTGTTCAAGCTTTGTGATCGTGATCAAGTCTTCAAACCTCCACCAAAGACCAAGAGAATTTGATAGCCATCAAGGGTTAGTTTATTCCTTTATTCTTATATCGTATTTGATTTAATCATATGAACGGATCCATGGCTTTGGGTTTCAAAATTTTAAATGCTAAATTCCGCTGCGCATGTTTGATCGAAACCCAACAGTGGTATCAGAGCCTCGTTCATGTTGATTAATTCAATACTTGGATATGTTATGTGTATATAAATTGTTTATGTGCCTTGCATGATATGAATATTGGAATATGTGTGTTATGTGATTTTATGTGCTTTATTGTTTTGCAACTTTAATCGCACGATTCAATCACAATAAATAAATTATGGTGGATTCAGAATTGTTGGTTATTAATTTTTGATTGGATCAAAGTTTTAATAATCGGGGAAAAACAATTTTGAGACAAAATTTTCGAACTTAAAAATTCTGCACATTCTGATGGCACTGGGCGACCGCACAAAACTCCTTGGGCGACCGCACAGTTTTGGGCGACCGCACAAAGGTTTTTTGGGTGGCCGCACAAGGTGATCAGAAGGTCTGATTTTGGTTGAAAACCAGAATATGGAATTTTTCGAAAGATTCAACGGAACCAGTAACAGAACCAGTCCAGACTTGCTGATCTGGAATGGGTTTTGGGTAGTTGGTTTGTGTGTGGATTTTGGGGTTTGATTTTCCTATTTGTTTTAGTCTTGTGATTCTAAGATTGGTTCAAGGTTTGGATGGCTAATCTGCGTTCATCGAGATTGTGTTTCCCAAACTTGATCGCAATCAAAGTTTCAAAGATAAAACGAAGTTAGAATTATGAAGAGTTCATAATTGCTAAAATTGAGAAACAAAGTTCTTGATTCAATGATTGGAGATCCATGTGGAATTGTGAATGCAATTGGCCTACGTTCATCGAGACCATCTATTGCTTAGTTTCGGCCACATGGACTACTTTCTTGGTTTCTTGAATTAGTGCGGGATTGTGGTTGCCTGATGGCTTAGTTCGACCGCACTTCTTGTTGTCTTGATTTGGAAATAATAACCAAAGTTGAAATAGTCTCATCCTCATAATTATAGAGAAACTAATGACACATAAATACCATGCTTAAATTAATGGGGATTAATTTAGGGGTTAAACTTGATGTGTAACATGTTTATATTATGTGCTCATAAGTGTGTTATATGCTATATGTGATGAACCTTCAAAGAAAGTTTTAAGTCTTTTATTGCCATGCCATGATTAAAACACATGATTGGTACATAAGTGAATCTAATGTAGATTCGCCCTAGCGAGGTGCATTAAATTTATTTATGTATGAGCAAGATAGATAATGTGGGCACGCCCTAGCGGGACACATTAACTATGCGTTTAAAATGGTTAGACTTAATTGGGCGTCAAAACAGTTTTGGGCCTAGGCAAAGATGAGGTTTAACATGCTTTTTGAAATTGGATTTCTTAAAAGAATCTCATAAAAGGAACTAAGAGTCATATGAGATATGATTGACAAGAGTTGTCTACCTAATTAATTTGATTTTGTGTAATCCGCCTTAGCGGACTTGAAATTAAATTAAAGTTGGATCTTAACCCATTTAAATTATATTATACATTGGATGTATATGAAGGTTATATAATTTAGTGGGAGTATTTTGTTTGAAAAATACATTATTTATCTCTTTAATGAAAATCGGTACTTATTAAATTTTGAAATTTTTTGCATATTTGTAGATAATGACTAATAACACTCAATCAATGTCGTTGCGATCGATCCTTGAGAAGGATAAGCTCGAAGAGAATGGTACCAACTTTATGGATTGGATCCGTAGCATAAGAATCGTTCTTAGGCAAGAAGATAAGTTGTACATTCTCGATGGGCCTCTCCCCGCTGAACCACCGCCTACTGCCCCTAGGGTAGAAAGAGACAATTACAAGAAACATCGTAATGATTCTAGAGATGTAAGTTGTCTCATGCTTGCCGCTATGTGTTCAAAACTCCAACAAAGTTTGGAACATTTGGAAGCCTATGAGATAGGCGTGGAGTTGAGGACCATGTTTCAAGAGCAAGCTAGGCAAGAGAGGTACAAGACCATTGTTGCATTCACTACTAGTAAAATGAATGAAGGGCAACAAGTGAGTCCTCACTTTCTTAAAATAAAAGGTTATGTAGAGCACCTTGAGAAACTTGGCTATCCAATCCCATTGGAGCTAGCCACGGATCTCATTCTTAATTCATTGCCTAAAAGTTATAATCAGTTTGTAATGAATTATGACATGCATGGAATGGATAAGAATCTCTTTGAGTTGCATGGGATGCTCAAAACTGCAGAGATGAAAATTGTGGAGAAAGGTTCTCCCGTGTTCTTGGTTCATGATGGGAAGAAGCCTGGTGCCAAAGGCAAGGGTAAGGCAAAAGTTGTCAAACCCAAGATAAGCAAGGCAAAGGTTGCCAAGGCTTCTGAGGCAAAACCCGATTCACAAAAGGATGCAATCTGTTTCCATTGTCAAGAAATTGGTCATTGGAAACGTAATTGCAAGGCTTTCTTGGAAGAGCAAAAGAAAAAGAAGAGCAGCAAGGCTGCGTCGACTTCAGGTATCTATATGATAGATATTCTCCTTTCTACCACTGATTCTTGGGTATTGGATACCGGATGTGGTTGTCACATTTGTCTAAATGTGCAGGGACTAAAGAATAGGAGACTGCTTAAAGAAGGTGAAGTAGATCTACGCGTGGGGAATGGAGCAAGAGTTGCTGCATTAGCCGTAGGGACTTATGAAGTCACTTTACCTTCCGGATTAATTCTTGTTTTGAACAATTGTTATTATGTTCCGGATTTAAGCAGAAATATTATTTCAATTTCTTGTTTGGATAATGAAGGTTTTAAGTTTCTTATTGAGAATAAGAAATTTTCTATTTATTTAAATGATGTGCTTTATGGTATTGCTAATTCATTTAATGGCCTTTATATCTTGGATGTCAAGAATGAAAATAATGTCTATCATGTAAATAAGAAATCTAAACCTAATGATGTAAATCATACTTATTTGTGGCATTGCCGTCTTGGTCATATTAATGAGAAGCGTATCTCAAAACTCCATGGGGACGGACTTTTGGGTTCATGTGACTTAGAGTCATATGATACTTGTGAGTCATGTCTTCTTGGAAAAATGACTAAGACACCTTTTACCAAGTTTGGTGAAAGGGCAAGCGACTTATTGGGGTTGATACATTCCGATGTATGCGGACCATTAAGTAGCAATGCTAGGGGAGGATTTTCAATACTTCATAACCTTCACTGATGATTATAGTATATTTGGGTATGTTTACCTAATGAAACATAAAAGTGAAGCATTTGAGATATTTAGAATATTTCAAAATGAAGTAGAAAAACAACTTGGCAAAAGTATAAAGGCACTTCGATCAGATCGAGGTGGTGAATACTTAAGTCAAGAATTTGATGATCATCTAAAGAATTGTGGAATAGTTTCACAATTGACTCCGCCCGGAACACCACAATGGAATGGGGTGTCTGAGAGGAGAAATCGGATCTTGTTAGACATGGTTTGATCAATGATGAGTCAAGTTGATCTTCCAATATCCTTTTGGGGTTACGCCCTAGAAACCGCTGCTTTCACACTAAATCAAGTTCCAACTAAATCGGTTCCAAAGACTCCATATGAGATGTGGAGTGGAAAGAAACCTAGTTTATCTTTCATGAGGATTTGGGGTTACGAAGTTTATGTCAAGAGACTTATCTCTGACAAACTAGCACACAAATCTGATAAATGTATTTTCGTGGGATATCCTAAGGAAACTAAAGGATATTACTTTTACAACCGAGAGGACAACAAAGTGTTTGTTGCCCGAACTGGTGTCTTTCTAGAGAAAGAGTTTCTCTCCAAAGAAATCAGTGGGAGTAAAATAAATCTTGAAGAAATTCGAGACCCAGAAAATAACATTGAACCAATAGTGGAACAAGAACAAGAACCACAAGGAGTTGTGGAACCTGTTCAAAATACACAAGCATCTCGCAGATCTAGTAGGTTACGATCCGAGCCCGAGAGATATGGATTTCTCGTAACGGATAGTAATGAGGTAGAAATCATTGAGAATGATGAACCGTCAACCTACCAAGAGGCGATGTCTTCTCCTGATTCGGACAAGTGGCTTGGAGCCATGGAATCCGAATTGCAATCCTGCAAGACAATCAAGTTTGGAATTTGATTGATGCGCCCGAAGGTGTAAAAACCATAGGATGCAAATGGTCTTCAAGAAGAAGACTGACATGGATGGGAAGGTGCATACTTACAAAGCTAGGCTTGTAGCGAAGGGTTATAGGCAAGTTCATGGTATTGACTATGATGAGACCTTTTCACCCGTAGCAATGATCAAGTCTATAAGAATTTTGCTTGCCATTGCCGCATATCATGACTATGAAATATGGCAGATGGACGTCAAAACCGCTTTCCTGAATGGAAAACTCCAAGAGGATGTGTATATGACACAACCAGAAGGTTTTGAACAAGATTCTAAGGTATGCAAATTGCAAAGATCCATCTATGGGTTGAAGCAAGCTTCAAGGAGTTGGAATCTCCGTTTTGATGAATCGGTCAAAGAGTTTGGTTTCATCAAGAACGAAGATGAGCCTTGTGTATACAAGAAGATTAGTGGGAGCATAGTGCTATTCCTTATTTTATACGTGGATGACATATTGCTCATTGGAAACGACATTCCTACACTTCAGTCTGTGAAGACTTGGTTAGGAAAGTGCTTCGCAATGAAAGATATGGGTGAAGCCGCATATATACTTGGCATTAAGATCTATAGAGATAGATCAAGGAGGCTACTTGGTTTAAGCCAAAGTACATACATTGACAAGGTCATTAGAAGATTCCGTATGAAAAATTCTAAGAGAGGCACCTTGCCCGTGTTACATGGAGTTTCTCTAAGCAAGACTCAATGTCCTAAGACAAAAGATGAGCGTGAGAAAATGAATGATGTTCCATATGCTTCGGCAATTGGGTCCATCATGTATGCCATGATTTGTACTAGGCCGGATGTGTCTTATGCTTTGAGCATGACAAGTAGATACCAATCCGACCCTGGCGAAAATCACTGGATAGCTGTAAAAGCGATTCTTAAGTACTTGAGAAGGAATAAAAACTCGTTTTTGGTCTATGGAGGAATGGAAGATGATCTCGTTGTAAATGCTTACACGGATGAAAGCTTCCAAACTGACAAAGATGATAGCCGATCGCAATCGGGTTTTGTGTTTATGTTAAATGGTGGAGCTGTAAGCTGGAAGAGTTCCAAGCAAAGTACAACTGCTGATTCTACAACAGAAGCTGAGTATATTGCTGCATCGGATGCTGCAAAGGAAACTGTTTGGATTAAGAAGTTCATAACTGAACTTGAAGTGGTTCCTAGTATTGCTAGTCCAATAGACCTTTATTGCGACAATAATGGTGCTATTGCTCAAGCAAAGGAACCAAGAGCACATCAGAAATCCAAACACATACTTAGGCGTTTTCATATCATTCGAGAGATCGTTGATAGGGGAGACGTAAATATATGCAGAGTACCTACTGATGACAATGTTGCGGACCCGCTAACAAAGGGACTTCCACAAGCTAACATGATGGTCATGTTAGGTCCATGGGTATTAGATACATGGGAGATTGGGCCTAGGGCAAGTGGGAGATTGTTAGTAATGGTGCCCTAGGCACGTTTAATAAACGTTTTAATTGTTATCATTTATTTCATATCAATAAAGAGATGTTTTGATTATTATTGTTGTTCATGTTTACTTATAATAATCTCCGTCCCTAGTACTTGTTAAGCACTAGTATAAAGGCTAAATGATCATGGGATGATCATGTTAGATTTATGGGTACTTGTTTGGAACAAGGTACTGGACACGACCCGCTTTATGAGATTTATGTCATGGTCTATGTCATACATATATCTCATATTAGTTATGTCATTTGAATCCTTAGACATGAAGTTATTATAGTCTTCCACTTGATGAACATTATGTTTGACATATTCAAATGCTACTTTTAACCGAGTAGTTATAAAGGGTATGATTGGCATAATCGGATTCACGTAGGGAAGAATAATAAGCTAAATGGATTTGTCCCTCCTCGGAGAGATGTCAAGCTTGGGCCTCTCGTAGGAATGATGTTGATGAAATGTTCGGCCGGACTCAAATGAATTGATTGGATCAATGTCATTTGGATTATCAACATATTCGGAATCGAGAAAGTATTGAACAAAACAAGTTGACTCTTTGACCATGACTTGTGTTCAATGACATCGTAGACAAAAGGATTATGACATATTCTAAGAGGAATGCGAACTTGTATCTAGTTATACTAATTGGGTAGGTATGACGGTTTGCTAGAACCTAATCATATCTTATGGTTTCATGTTTGAACCCATTGCCAACTTAGTATAATCCTAGAGGGTCACACACAATAGAATGAATCTTTAAAAGGACTACATTGGAATTTTGGAAATTCTGGACTTTCTGGGGAAGTGGGCGACCGCACAGTATGGACTGGGCGGCCGCACACTTAGCCCATTTTTGTACCAGTTTTGTTTCAGATAGTTGTGCGAGCGCACAGTGCATTCTGGGCGGCCGCACAGTACTGTCGGGTGGCAGATTCCTAATTTGATTAGGAAACAAATTTTGGATGGATTTTGACACAAGTTTCATGTTTGGAATAGGTCATACTTGTGTATAAAAGACCAAATTCGGCCAGCACTCTAAGCTAATGATTTTGTGAGTCTCAAAGAGTTTGAGAGAGGGTTTATTTTGTTCCAAGACATTCTTGGTTGAAGAACAAAATAATACACAAAATAAATTCCATATAGTTCTTTTGATTGTGAAAAAGTGTTTCACAATTTGGTCTAGCAACCAAGATCAAAGAAGATCCTTTGATATTCGTTCGAAGTGTGGATACCGCTAGAGGGTGAAAATCATCATCTTCAAAGTTCGTGTTCAAGCTTTGTGATCGTGATCAAGTCTTCAAACCTCCACCAAAGACCAAGAGAATTTGATAGCCATCAAGGGTTAGTTTATTCCTTTATTCTTATGTCGTATTTGATTTAATCATATGAACGGATCCATGGCTTTGGGTTTCAAAATTTTAAATGCTAAATTCCGCTGCGCATGTTTGATCGAAACCCAACATGATCAATATCAGGAATACAGAAACCGTGAACCTGAGCACAAAAGAGAAAAATACATCCCTCCTACCTACACCAAGGCTGCCAAAATAGCTTTAGGACTTGACGCACCGAGGAAGTCCTCATCTGTCCATGATGATGATGATGATGAAGAAGCTGAGGATGAAAAAGTGTCAAGAAGAATCAAAGGCAAAGGAATTGCCAGTGCCTCGACCACTCCTTTCCAAACCAAACCAGTAACTGGAGTTGTTATCAAAGAACCTTCAACCATTAAGCCTCCTTCCAGAATTCCTCCTGCCGCACCATTGAAAACCAAGTCTACCGCTCCCATCTCTAAATCAACGGTCTCCAAGCCAACTGTGTCCTCTCCGACCGTTCCATCTAAATCCTTCAAAACAAAGTCTTCTGCACTCCCCACTTCGTCTCAGGGGGAGAGATCCAAGAAAAGGGATCTTTCTCTAAGTCCCGTTCAAACCGCAAAGAAATCCAAGGTTGCAAGACCACCTCCTTCGACCGCATCTCCAGTATTCACTCCATCCGGTTCACCTATGAAGAGTGACCGTGATAATGATGTTGAAATAGCTCCTACTCAACCGCAACGTCAAAGGGTCAAGCATACTCTTGAATTAGTTGATGAACCAGATGATGTGGAATTGGTAGAATCAAGTAGTGAATCTGGTAATCAAGATGTTGAAGCTGGTGTAGGAATTGAAGCTAGTGGTGGTAAAAATGCTGAGAAAACTGTTGATGTTGATAGTCCTGATTTCAGTGATGAAAAGGTTGATGACCAAACTGTTGATAAGGCTGAGTTTCAGGGTCACGGTCAAGATGTCGACCGTGTACCCAGTGATCATGATGATAATGTGTTGGTTAAATCTCCTGCTCTCTCTCCTCCTAGAACTACTCAAGCCACGACCGCAGTTGAGACTTTAACACAAATCAATCTTGATACTCAGAGTGAGGTTGCGAAGCTTGCTGCAAACCAAGTTAAGTTACAAAATGAGGTTGATCTGCTCAAAGCTTCAGTTGTTGAGACCATTAAGGGGGAGAGTCAGAATATTACAAAGGCTATTCTTGAAAGCCTAGCTACCGTGAACCCCAACATTGCCTCGACCGCATCCTCATCAACCGCTCCTCTTACCCATACTGACCTCAAGGAAGAACTCGAGTCACAATCTTTCACTATTGACCGTTCTGTGGTCAAGATTATTGAAGGAGCTGGGTTGGAGCTAACCAAGACAATGACCCATGATAAGAGTTTTTTGTTTGAAAAAATGGATAAAGTAAAATCCTCTCTCAAGGTAGAGATCAATGCCTGCATTTCTGTAGGATTGCTATCGGTCGCCGATAAGTTTGTACCAAAGATAGAAGCTATGAGGAAAGCCATGCAAGTCCACACTCAGAGGCTGGAAGGTCAAACCTCAAAAATTGATAGGGTTTATGAAATTTCTAACACTAATGTGCAGGAAGTGATAAGCAAAATTTCAACTCTTCAATTAACCGTGGACAACATTGCTGGATCTCAAGGCTCCTCCTCTCAAAATCAAGCGACTGGGCATGGAAACAGGATTGCTAGAGAAGAGGAAGATGAAGGTGAAGATAGCTTTGAATTTCCAACCGTGAACAGCCTTGACTTCCTGGAGATCAATGACCTCAACAATCCCATCATCATTCCTGGAGTTGGGTTCTCAAAGAAATTTTAAAGAACTTGTCCTACCATTTGAACTGACCGTGTGTGGTCATGTTAAAACAAACCGATGTCTTAAAACAATTTACTTTTTGTGTCTTTTATTTGGGTCTGTAAAACTTTAATCTCTCTTTTGTCTGCACTCCTCTCACTTTAATGGTTATATTTTTGTGGAGTGCCTTTTGAATGTTTGTTTGATGCATTTGCATACTTATTGTTATTTTCTCTAAAAATGCATTCAAATCTTTTATGTCTATCTTGCTAGGATTAGTATTTTTTTTAGGCTGATAGAAATCTATGACACTGGCTTAGAGTGTGCATTGACTTGGCGCATGAAATTAATAAAATATTATTTTCTTGAAAACATGTTATTACCAAGTACAATGAATTAGTCTTTGTTATAGTAGGTAATGGTCTCAATCAAATAGGGGGAGATTGTTGGGTATGCAAATTTATAAACCACTCCTATTACCTAGATTTGATTGATCCCATGACCTAATTTTATCTTTTGTGGACTTTAGGATATATTGTAAGAAGTGTTAAACTTCATTTTTAGCATAGTCCACTTTGATAGTATAGGCTTTAGATTGATAGGCTGAAAATTTTCTAAGTCTGGAATTTCAGTGGTCAAGACCTTGACCGTGAATTCACTTGACCGTGGTAGACCACCTGACCGTGGAAGACCACTTGACCGTGAATCACTTGAGCGGAAGTCAGTGGCCGTGAGCTTTGTGGCATACCTTGACAGGTCACATTTGACCCCTCGACCGCAAGCCACTCGACCGTGAGGCCTTGACCGCAAATGAAGAAGTTGTCCAAGAAACCCAAGTTTGTTTAAACTTAACCATGGTCAGACTATGGTTAGTTTAGAACGTTGCAGAACTTGGATCCCAAGTAATTCAAATTTGAGTTCATCTAAGTGGGACCATCTCTTCTCTGCAGAAAGGACAAACTCAGACTGAGCTTCAATCAGAATTCAACAGCTCACTGTCCTTCAACTTGGAGCCCAAGTATTTCCCAACAGCTACTTTCTCATTCAAGGCTATAAATAGCCCTTAAGTTCTTCATTGAAAATAGCTGAGATTTAAAAGAGAGAAATTGCTGTTGAAATACTTGGTGATTGAAGATCATACTCAAGATTTCCAGAATCCTTTGAATCTTCAAAGAACTCACATTCAAACCTTCAAAGATCTCCAGCAACAAACAAGTCATCTCAAGCCTTGTAACACTTAAGATTCATTAGGCTCTACAATCACTTAGATTTTAAAGAGCTTCTGATTCTTACACACACACTCACCCCAATTGATCAAGCACATAGATTGAATCAAAAGGGATACACTGGTCTAAGTCTAGGATTTATTCTTCATAGAAAGTAGGTGTTGATTCAAAGCTTCATCTCTGTAATCTGTACACTCAAGAATCAATATATACCTCCATTCAAAATCCAAGACTGACTATCTTGGTAAAGGACGTAGATCTTTTAACAGATCGAACCTTTCCAAATACTTGTGTCATTTTACTTTCTGCAAATTTACTTTCAAGCATTGTTCATCTTGTTCTTTATTGTTCATATTAATCTTGTTTGTCGTTTAGTGTTTGATCTTACAGATATTCAAACGTATTGTGAATTGTTTTTGTTTGTTCTCCACATTGCCTAAGTTAAAATCTGACTAACTTATTTTTTGCCAAAACTTCTAAGACAACAACTTTCAAACTCAACCATATCTTGACCGCAAATCTCTTGACCGCATAACTCTGACCGCATCTCACTCGACCGGAAAACTCTTGACCGTGAGTGAGCTTCTATACTTAGAGATTTTTATCAAAACAACCTTACCTTATTTCTATCGAAAACTTCCGCTGTGCATATTACACCTTGACCGCACGGTTTATTACGTGACCGCAAAACTCAAGATTGTAAGCACTTGGTTGAATTTTGAAAAAATGTTGAAATTTTAAGTAGGCTATTCACCCCCCCTCTAGCCTCCTTTCTCATACCCTTGTTGTGTCTTTGGGACCAACAGTATACATATAAAGTAACAGTTTGTATACATAAAAGTAATACATATATATAGAAAAGTAACAGTGTTTTTTTTTTATGTTTTCTTCGTTTGCCAAAAGTAATACTTATTACAACTAAAATGTAACGAACGTGTTGCTTATATGTAATAATGTTTATACATAATTGTAACACATAGGTATAGAAAAAGTAATAATCAACCATTTACATTTTTAGAGCTAAAAACACTTGATTAGCGCTACATGTAAAAGTATTACATTATCTATAAAAATATGTTATAATTTCTTTTACTTTTATTAAAGTGTTACATTTACTTGTACAAACAATTACATTCATATATGCGTTGTTACTTTTCAAATGTTACTTTCTTTCAAAAAATTAAATCAAAATACACAATATTTTACATTTTTGCAAAAGCATTATTACATTTCAGTATAAATGATAATTACATTTAGATATTGTTTGGGTTACATGTAATTATAGTTAGTATTACATTTAAAAAAATGGGTAAAACGAGCTTTTGTTTTTGTAAAACAGGTGTTACGTTTACTTATGAACAATGTTACTTTATATGTATACAGTCATTACATTAAGTTATGGTAAATATTACTTTTGGTGAACGGCTGAAAAGCCGAAAAAATAATATAAAAACTCAAAAAAAAACCAAAAAAAAAAAAAATAAATAAAAATTTGACCTCTGGGAGGCTGCCACATGGCGGGTCATGCCCCATGGGTCCTGGGTCGACCCGTCTCATACATGAGACGGATCCCCTTGTTCTCATGGGAGACCACCTCTTTTTTCTTTACTCCATCCGTTCCAAAGTTGATATAAAAGATACTTTTTCTGTCTCAGAAAGATAGTTTCTTTTATCGTTGTTACTACGAAGAAACTTTGAGCAATATTTAAGACTACTTTTAATTATACTAATTAGAATATAAAATTAGTATTGATAGTAATAATAATGGTGTATCAATAACAATTTTTAAATTTTTCGTTAGGATAACTAAAAGTTGAATTAAATATTGCTCAAAGTTCCTTCGTACGTAGTAACAATGAAAAAAGAGGACCATCTTTCTGGGACATAGGGAGTAGCTCATAATTAATGAATGAGGTTATAATAAGTAAACAAGAGAAAATATTCCTTGGTTATAACAAACGTCAAGTATTTTAAAATAAAAATTAAGTATTTTAAAATAAAAATTAACTTTACATGTATTTTGAAACGGAAAAATAACCTTCTTCCACTTTATATGCCCTTTCTCTTGTCTTGGTACTGTTAATTAAGGATATTAGTGTTGGAGTAGAGATCCCTCAAAGGAACAAGGAGAAGAAAATCTGGAGCAGTGTTCCAGGCGGGCGCCTGGTATTGACCAGGCGGGCGCCCGGTTTGGACAGAAGGTCCGGTTCCTGGAATTGGTATGTAAGCGGGCCCCTGGTCCCCTTCAAGCGGGCCCCTGGAATGCCGAGAAAATGCAGATTTTCAGGATTTCTCTTATGTTTAGGTTTAGGTCTTACTCTTGGTTTGCTATATATAAACAATGTGCCGCCCCCATACTCATTGTAACTCAGATTTAACATATTATAGTGCAAGATCCTGGCTTGGTAGTGCCCCCAGACGTAGTCAAACATATTGACGAACTGGGTAAACAATTTCTGTGTCTTTTCTTGCTTTGATTTCTTGTGCTTTGTTTGTGTGCTCTTATTGTTCTTGTGGGTTTTCTTGGGTAGTGGAGGGCCAAATTCACAACAACTGGTATCAAGAGCTCTGGTTGGAGATCAGGTTTAATCGTAAGATTGGTTTATCAAGCGATTGGGAGTTGTCAAGCAATCAAGAATGGGCAAGGACAAACAGGCGGTTGAGAAATTTGATGGTTCTGACTACGGGTTTTGGAGGATGCAAATAGAGGATCTCTTGTACAACAAGGATCTCTATAAGCCTCTAAAGGGTGTCAAACCGGAAGGAGAAAAGCAAGAAGATTGGGATCTCATGGATCGGAAGGCCCTAGGGGTGGTTAGATCTACTTTGTCAAAGTGGATCGCGAAGACTACCAAGAAGGCGAAGACCACAAATGAGCTATTGGATTATCTTACTGAGAGATTTGAAACTCCATCTGCTGCAAACAAAGTTGATTTGATACGCAAGATGGGTAGTCTCAAGATGCAAGAGGGAGGATCCTTAGCTAAGCACATCGATGAGTTTATGGATGTTATAGACTCATTGACTGCGCTGGATATTACGTTTGATGATGAGGTTCATGCGTGCTTGTTGCTAGCGTCTTTACCAGGAAGTTGGAGTGGAACGGTGACAGATATCAATGCTTCAGCGGGTAAGAACAAGTTAAAGTATGATGATATTAAGGATTTCTTGTTGGGTGAGGAAAATCGTTTGAAGAAGTTGGGGACATCGTCTACCTCGGGATCGGCCTCAGCTACTACTAGCAGGGGAAGGACGGGTACTAGCAATAAGGGGAGAACTGAATCAAGGGAAAACGTAGTGGGTGGTAAGGGTAAGGCCGTGGAGATCAGAGATAAACCAAGGGTTGCGAAAGGATCGGTGCAGTGTTATCATTGCAAGGAGTTAGGACACTACAAAAAGGATTGTCCCAATCGTGGGGGCAATTCGGTGAATGTGACAGTCGAAGGTGATGATGTACTGGTTCTGAGTGTTAGTAGTGCACTAGAATCATGGGTGCTGGATTCGGGGGCATCATTCCACTCTTGCGGGCATACAGAAGAGATGGAAAGTTATACTTCCGGTGATTTCGGTAAGGTCTATCTGGCGGATGGCGAGCCTTTGGAAATCAAGGGGAAGGGGGATGTCAGAATAGGAGCATCGGACGGGAAGGTCTTACATCTGAACGGGGTCAGGCACATTCCGGGTTTGAAAAAGAACCTATTATCAGTTGGGCAGTTGGACGAAGAAGGTTACAAGGTAACATTCGACTGCAGGAACTGGGTTATTACCAAGGAGGATCGTGAGATCGCTCGGGGTGATAAGGAGGGGACACTGTATTTGGCGAATAACACCAAGGATAGTATCGCGGTGGCGTCAGCCAAGGGTGATACTGATTTGTGGCACTGTCGATTGGGTCACATGAGTGAGAAGGGGATGAAGATACTTTGTTCAAAGGGACTACTACCGGGTTTGAAGACAGTCGACGTGGGGATCTGTGAAGATTGTGTGTTTGGCAAACAGGCGAGAAGTAATTTCTCGAGGACAGGTAGGGCTTTGAGGGAAGCAAAGTTAGAACTGGTTCACACGGATTTGTGGGGACCATCTTCGGTAACTTCTCTGGGTGGTGCGTCATATTACATGACCTTCATTGATGATTCAACAAGGAAGGTCTGGGTTTATTTCTTGAAACATAAAGATGAGGCATTCGAGGTGTTTAACAATGGAGGGCCTTGGTGGAGAATCAGACGGGACTTAAGCTTAAGTGCTTGAGGTCAGATAACGGAGGGGAGTATGAGCTCGGGGAGTTCAAGGAATATTGTGCAGCGAATGGCATTCGCATGGAGAAGACTCCAAAGGGCACACCACAACACAACAGGGTTGTAGAGAGGATGAACAGGACATTGAACGAGCGGGCTAGAAGTATGAGGTTGAAGTGTGGACTTCCGAAGACGTTTTGGGCATATGCAGTTGACACGGCGGCTTTCTTGATCAATAGGGGACCATGGGTACCATTGGGGAATGGAATTCCAGAGGAAGCATGGAGTGGCAAGCAGGTAAATCTGTCCTTTCTTCGCATATTTGGCTGCGTTTCATATGTTCATATTGATTCTGCTGATAGAACTAAGTTAGATGCAAAATCTGTAAAATGTACGTTTATTGGGTATGGTGGGGATGACTTCGGGTATAAGTTTTGGGATGACCAAAACCATAAAATTATTCGTAGTCGAGATGTGGTATTCAATGAATAGGTATTGTACAAGGACAGAAAGGGGGCATCTGATGATATTAGTTCGGAACCAGAGGTTGTAGAGGTGGATATTCCAGACTCGGGTGGGAGCAGGACGGTTCATGATGACCAAGGTCAGGGGGTCACTGAAGATGAACCACATACTCCGAAACCGGATATTCTGCTGCGTAGATCCAGCAGGTTGCGTGGATCACCTGACAGGTATACTCCTTCAAATTACTATTTGTTGTTGACAGATAGTGGGGAACCAGAATGTTATGCGGAGGCTGTTCGTAGTTCACTTTGTGATAAGTGGAAAGCTGCGATGGGTGATGAGATGGACTCATTGAAAGCCAACAAAACTTGGGAGTTGATTAGACTGCCTAAGGGGAAGAAGGCATTGCATAACAAGTGGGTTTACCGGATCAAGGAGGAGGCAAACGGCAGTAAACGTTACAAGGCAAGATTGGTTGTAAAGGGCTTTCAGCAAAAGTACGGTATTGACTACACCGAGGTATTCACTCCTGTTGTGAAGATGACCACTATCAGAATGGTTCTAGGGATAGTAGTGGCGGATAACTTGTTGCTGGAACAGATGGATGTAAAAACGGCCTTTCTTCATGGTGATTTGGAGGAAGAAATTTACATGGTACAACCAGAGGGTTACTTGTCTAAGGGTAACGAGGAACTGGTTTGCAGGTTGACTAAGAGCTTGTATGGCCTTAAACAAACTCCTAGGCAGTGGTACAGGAAGTTCGATGGATTCATGCACGATATTGATTTTATCAGATGTGAGGCGGATCATTGTTGCTACTTCAAGAACACGGACAATGGGTATATAATCTTGCTGTTATATGTGGATGACATGCTAATAGCGGGCTCTAGCAGTAGAGAGGTAAACAAATTGAAGGCTCAGTTGTCAGAACGGTTCGAGATGAAGGATTTGGGGGAGGCCAGAAAAATCTTGGGCATGCGGATTGACCGGAATAGGGAGTTGGGTAAGTTGGTTCTTTCACAAGCAGAATACGTTGAGAAAGTCTTGGCAAGGTTTTGCATGGAAGAGGCGAAGCCAACAGGGACACCATTGAGTATGCACTTCAAGCTATCTGAAAAGGACTCACCTAATGGTAAGGAAGAGCGTGACAAGATGGAGAGGACTCCATATGCTTCGGCAGTGGGGAGTCTAATGTATGCAATGGTGTGTACAAGGCCGGATATTGCACATGCGGTGGGAGTAGTCAGCCAGTACATGGGCAATCCTGGGAAGCAACATTGGGAAGCGGTTAAATGGATCCTGCGCTACTTAAAGGGTACTGCTGGTAAGGCTCTATGTTTCTCAAGCAAGGAGGTCGTGTTAGCGGGTTATGTGGATGCGGATTTGGCATCAAGTGATCTTGATAAGAGGAGGAGTACCACGGGTTATGTTTTCACATTGGGTGGTACGGCTATCTCCTAGGCTTCTAAATTGCAGAAGATCGTGGCTCAGTCGACTGCGGAAGCAGAATATGTGGCAGTGACAGAGGCAAGCAAAGAGATGGTATGGTTGCAGAACTTCTTGGGTGAACTTGGGAAGACGCGAAGTGGTAATGCTCTCTACAGTGACAGTCAGAGTGCAATACATTTGGCTAGGAATCCGGCGTTTCATTCTAGGACGAAGCACATTGAGCTGAGGTTTCACTACATCAGGCATCTCTTGGAGAGGAAGATCTTAAGGCTGGAGAAGATTTTGGGATCGGAGAACCCGGCTGACATGTTGACCAAGGTGGTAAACCTTGAAAAGTTGAAGCTATGCATAGCTTCAATTGGGCTTGGAGAATAAGAGAGGAGGAAGGCACTACCATGATCGAGGTGAGCACTAGGAAGACACCAAGGATGAGTTGAAGACGGATACGGGGTTTGTATATGCGGTTGATCTCTCAAAGGAACAAGGAGAAGAAAATCTGGAGCAGTGTTCCAGGCGGGCTCCTGGTATTGACCAGGCGGGCGACCGGTTTGGACAGAAGGTCCGGTTCCTGGAATTGGTATGTAAGCGGGAGCCTGGTCCCCTTCAAGCGGGTGCCTGGAATGCCGAGAAAGTGCAGATTTTCAGGATTTCTCTTATGTTTAGGTTTAGGTCTTACTCTTGGTTTGCTATATATAAACAATGTTCCGCCCCCATACTCATTGTAACTCAGATTTAACATATTATAGTGCAAGATCCTGGCTTGGTAGTGCCCCCAGACGTAGTCAAACATATTGACGAACTGGGTAAACAATTTCTGTGTCTTTTCTTGCTTTGATTTCTTGTGCTTTGTTTGTGTGCTCTTATTGTTCTTGTGGGTTTGCTTGGGTAGTGGAGGGCCAAATTCACAACAATTAGGACACTAAATAAATTACTCTAATGACTTGCAATATCTTAATTGTATGGTAATGGATAGTGACACTCAATTACTTGTGTATGAGCAGAGAGTTTGTCCTTAACAAGTAGATCAGGGACAAAAGTAAAGCCTTATAATCTATGAAGTTTATGGTTAAATCTCTCCCTCCTTGCCTGCCTAGTGGCAGAACTCAAGTCTCACACTATATGAAGTTTAGAGTTGAACACCTCTTCTTGCATTTTGACTACGACATTGTCAAAAAAAATATGAGTAGAGGTAAACGCATTTCCATTTCTATTTTATTATAAATCAAGCTAATTTCAAATGACTATCCATTATTTTTAGAAACTAGTGATTTCGAACTGAAGCGAATAAACACTGTATTACAATGCTTCAATGTGAGTTTGAATCTGGCGAGATTTTAATTTTTTGGGAAGCAGGGCGTATTTGAAAAAATCATTATCATTAAATACAATGTGTGCGTAATTGAGATTTATTGGGCAATATATAACACGTAGATATTCATTTAGGGAGGATGAGAATAATTCAACATTAATCAAAAAATTATTTAACAATAATAATCAATGGCTTGCTCAAAAAAAAAATGTTGGGATAATGCCTTTAAATTTGGGACGCCAATTTAGAGGATTATACAAATTTCGTAATTCCAAGACGGAGCAGGATTACAATAAGGATTAGTTAGTCCTTTTGGGACAATGACTTTTGTAATCCTTATCAGGAATGAATTATTAATTTAGGGATTAATAAAAGCTATTCCTTATATCTTCAGGGTTAGGACCCTATTAGTATAAATAGAGGGGTCATCCTAACACAAATTCATACATCAGAAAATAGAGTGCTCAGAGAGAGATCAATAATTCGAGATCTAGGGATTAGCATAGTCAGGAATTGACCAAAATTCCTGCTAGCATAGATTAGTGTGATCTTGTAAACGTTTCTCCAGATTGATAACAATATTCTCTCCATTCCCCGTGCACGTAGCCAAATTGGTGAACCACGTAAATTTGTGTTCTTGTGATTGCTTTACTTTTATCATCAAGTCTTGTTTATTTCTCTAACAAGTGGCACCATAACTTTGGTTCATGGTTAGAGATTCAGGGATTCCGCTACAGAGAACGAGCAGATGGGTAAAGGGGCAGATTCGATCGACAAGTTCAATTGGAAGAATAGTTTTTCTCTCTGGCAGATCAAGATGAAGGCTTTGTTGATAGACAAAGATTTATGGGAACCGTTGGAGATTGAAATCAGGGATCGCAAGGATCCCAAGGGTAAGGCGGTCGACACAGGATCTACCCTTGCTGTAGAATTGTCAGAGAAGGACAAACAAACAGCAGCGAAAGAGGCAGCAGCGTTGAAGAAGTTAGATCAGAAGGCTCATGCCAAGATCATCAGACATTTGGATGATGAGATTCTAACCAATGTGGCAGGAACGGACTCCGAAAGCGATCTTTGGTTAAAGTTGGAAGATATGTACATGACACGTTCATTGACCAACAAGTTATATCTGAAGAAGAAGCGTTATGATTGTCGCATGATAGAAGGTACTCCTGTTGGGTATGCTTATCTCTTAACCCTTCTAATTATGTTAGAATTGATTGATACCATCACCTATTTATATTTTATGAACTTTAGGACCCTATGTAAGAAGTTTTATAAGTTCAATTTTTAGCTTAGTCCATTTTGTTTTATAGGCTTAGAATATAGGACTTGGAGCGAAAAGGAATGAAGAACTAAGCAAACTTTGGTCTCTACGCAGGACTTCTCTGCGCAGGACATCTCTGCACAGCATTCAACCTTGCTCAGTTTTCAAGTCTTTAGTTTACCTGCTTATTTATTTCTGAATTACTGCTTTGTTTGATCTTATCAGATTGCTGCTATTGCTGCTGTGTTTTGTTATTGCTTATTGCCTTAGAATCATTTTAACCTACTATTTAGCCAAAACTTAAAGCGTGCGTTTTTACCTTCTGCGCAGTATACCCTGCGCAATTGCTGCTTTAAATTTCCGCTGTGCATTTCACACTCTCTCTGCGCGCTATACTTAGCTTATTTGAGAACTGTGCGCATAAGCCATTGATTTGCAAAAGGGTTTGAAAATAATTTTAAAACACTATTCACACCCCCCCTCTAGCATTTTCATACCCTTGTTGCCCCTTTGGGACCAACAAGTGGTATCAGAGTAAACACCTTCATAAAACTTGTTTTGTTTTTTAAGGTTAACAGCTTGGGTGCCGATTCAAGATGGCTTCAAAATCTTTGGCAATGGCTAACTATTCACATGTTCCTGTGCTCAACGAAGATCACTTCGACATCTGGAAGCACTGCATGCTCACTCATTTTTCGTCAATCGATGAGATCCTCCATGACATTGTTCTTGAAGGACCTTACATTCCCATGAAGGCAAATCCTGATACTGCTACAAATAAGGAAACTCCTACAATCAAGAAGACCAAGGAGGAATGGACTGATGAAGAAAAGAAATGGGTTGGCTATGATGGAAGAGCAAGGAACATCATTCTAAGCACCCTGGACCTCTCCACGCACAATCAAATTGTGAGCTGCGAAACTGCTAAGGAGCTGTGGGATGCTATTGAAGGCTATGTGAATGGTGACAAAGTTAGCAAGGAAAATAAGAAATTTGTTGTGCTAAGAAAATTCAACTGCTTCATGAGACTTGACGGCGAAACCTTGAGACAAACTTATGATCGCTATTGTGATATTGTAAACTCTTGTAAATCTCTTGGTAAAGTCTTCACCAACAAAGAAATTAATTCGCAATTCTTAGATGCGCTTGGTTCTAGATATGTGCACAAGGCAAGTCATGTAGAAGATTCTGGATTTCTGGATACTTGGCCTCTGCGCAGCCTGTATGCAAATTTAAAAGTGTACGAGCTTAAACTTGATCGAATTGATGAAACTGAAGGAAAAGGAAAATTAGTCTCCATGGTTGCGCAAAAATAACCTGCGCCTGCTCAAACCTCAGATAATGTCTCTACTTCCTCTTTACTAGAAATGGATGACGATGACTTCGCTACATTTGTAAAGCGATTTCAAAAGTTCAGGAAACTCTCAAAGCCAGGATCCTCAAGTAAAGCTCCTGTTAAGTTCTCTCGAGGCAGGGACTCAAAGAAAGATGATGACTTGGTTTTCTACAACTGTAGAAAGCCTGGTCATTTTGCATCAAAATTCCCTACTCCTAAATTTGAGTACATGAAGAAGAACAATGCGCAAAGATCGTTTAAGCAGCGCAGAATGGTTGCTGAAGAAGACTGTGCAGAAAAGGAGCTCAAGACCTGGATAGAGACTGACACAGAGGACAGTGATGATGATGACTCTGAAGACGGACTGCTCTGCTTAGTGGCGAATGCTGATGATAGCGATTCAGAAAATGACGTTCCATATATAAACTCAGCAAATGCGCCAAGGACAATCAAGAAGAAGAAAGGTCCCACCATCCAGGAACTGGTGGAAATGGGACATCTAACTCCAAGCAGGCAGAATGACAAGTACCTATTTGCCAGAGCAGACTTATCAAAGAAAGTTGCTGCTGCGCCATCGCGTAATCAATCTCTTGAAATTCCTGCTGAAATTGTAATAGAAAAGGATGTCTTTGCTATTGAGCGTGAGACTATTTTTCAACAAGCTGAAAAGGTAATCAAAAAATTTAATTCTATGAAAAAAGCAGTAGACTTATCAATTGGAGAAAATTCACATCTTAAGACGGAGAAAACTCTTTTAAAATCTGAAATCACCCTCCTTAAGGAGCAGATTAAGAGCATGACTCCTCTTACTGAAATGAACCATTTCTTAACAGACCAAAATGCGCTATTTAAAGTAAGAAACGAAGATTTGGCTGCTCAATTTGCTGATCTCACAAAGATCACAGATGTGTGGACCAAATCTCGTGTCACAATGGATCAAATTTTAGAATCCCAAAAAGCCAGTGGAGAAAAGGAAGGCTTCTCAACTAGTGACAACTTTAAATGCGCCGTTTGCTCTGAAAGAGAAAAGGATTTTACACTCAAGTAAACTATTGAAATTCCTAAAGCAAAGCATTCTGTTTCAACGGGTAAAGGACAAGATAAAGTCCAGAGACAAAATTTCCATTATGTCTACCCAAAGAAGCAAACTGGGAAAGCCAAGGGTAAGGCTATAGTTGACCCTATGCTTGACACGTATGTTTTGACTTTGGTTGTGCTTCAACCTCGAATGTTAAATCTGCGCACAAGGGCCATGCGCATGAAATCCATGCGCCTAAACGCTAGATGCGCATTCTTAAGAAAAGCGCACCCAAACCTTAAAAGATGGTGTTTGTCAAAGCAGGTCCTACTACTCCAGTTAAGAATGCTGCGCCAAAGAAAAGTAAAGAGTTTGTAAAAACCCAATCTATAAGTGTCTTACATCATTGTGTTGTGTGTGATGGTTTAGGTCACAAGGCTGCAGAATGCCTTTTGTGATTTTCTCCTAATGCCAAGGGACGTAAAAATCCTAAGGTTAGACAGGAGTGGGTTGTCAAAAGTTGCTAACTCTAGGACCCAATAATAAAGGGGACCTGCGCTTTAATGTTTATCTTTCAGGTCTCCTGCTTCACTGCGCACTCTTTACAAGCTAAAGCGCATATATGGTATCTCGACAGTAGATGTTCCAGACACATGACTGGAGATGCTAACGCTCTTGAAGATGTGCATGAAGGAAGAGGTCCCTCTATAACTTTTGGGGACAACAATAAAGGGCACATTGTTGGATATGGAAGAATCAGAAAAGATAAAGTGTGCATAGAAAAAGTCACGCTCGTAGAAGGCCTCAAGCACAACCTGCTCTCCATATCACAATTCTGCGATAAAGGTCTCGAATGCCACTTCACCACAACGCATTGCTATATCAAAGATGGCATATCCGAAATAACTTTTCTCACAGGGACTCATAAGACTAATGTTTACATTATTGATCTTACTGATGTAAATACTATCACTAATCTCTGTTTTGTAGCAAAGAATGTAAGTGAAAGCAGCTGGCTATGGCATAAGTGCTTAAGTCATTTGATCTTCAAATATTTGGCGAAGCTAGGAAGGGAAAATCTTGTCAAAGGACTTCCCAAAGTAGCTAACCACCATAATAGAAATGTGCAGCATCCCAGCTTGGTAAACAACCTAAGCAGTCTTTCTCCAGCAAGATTGCTTCCTCAACTTCCAAATGTTTACAACTGCTTCACATTGATTTATTTGGACCTGTCACCACCGCGAGCATTGGAGGAAACAAATATACCTTAGTTGTGGTGGATGACTACTCAAGATACACATGGGTCGAAATGATGATATCCAAAGATGACTGCTATGATATCTTGACTGCTCTCTTTCGAAAGCTCCAAACTCAAAAGGAAGACGACATCGTGAGCGTTAGATCAGACAATGGAACTGAATTCAAGAATAAAAGTGTTGCTCAATATTTCGATGACCATGGAATTGATCACAATTTCTCTGCTGCTGGAGTTCCTCAACAAAATGGCGTTATGGAAAGGAAGAATCGCACGTTGATTGAGGCTGGAAAAACAATGATAGCAGAAGCAAAGCTTCCAAAGTATTTCTAGGGAGAAGCTGTCAACACCGCTTGCTTTACTCAGAACAGATCCCTCATCAACAAAGCCTTCAACAAAACTCCATATGAGCTATGGAGAGGAAGAGCGCCCAACATTGCTTTCTTCAAGATATTTGGCTGCAAATGCTATATCCTCTACAACGGCAAAGACCATAGAGGTAAATTCGATGCCAAAGCAGATGAAGGTATTTTTGTTGGGTATGCCAAGCATTCTAAAGCTTTTCGTGTTTTCAATAGAACTACTCTAGTTATTGTAGAATTTGTACATGTTACTTTTGATGAGCATTCTCTCCTTGAGCCATATTTGGCTCCAAATGATTCTGATAATTCTGCTGAGAATGATGGGACAGGTACGCAGCTTCAAACTGCACCTGCGCAGAATGATAATCAAGTAAATCATAATCAGAATCAAGCAAGTCCATCTCATGCGCCAACACCAGATGCTGCGCCAGAAGTTATAACTCCTGATGTGCAGACACCACCTCCTGCGTATGACGTTTCTACGCTTCAGCAAATCACCTTTGATGATCTTGATGCTGGAGCTAATGAAGTACCCATTGAATATCTTCGTATTCCTACCACTCAACCTAACTTACCTCCCGAGGTTCATGAAGTTAGAGATCATTTAACTACAAACATCATTGGTGATCTCAATATAGGGGTTCGTACAAGGAGAGCATCAAACTTTGATGAGTATCATTCTTTTATCTCTCAAATCGAACCAAAGAAGATTGATGAAGCGCTCCAAGATTCAAGTTGGGTTGTTGCTATGCAAGAAGAGCTTAACTAATTTGAGCGCTGCAAGGTTTGGACTTTAGTACCCAGACCTCATGACCAAATAGTTATTGGTACAAAATGGGTATTCGGAAACAAGATGGATGAGAATGGAAGCATTACCAGAAACAAAGCAAGGTTGGTTGCGCAAGGCTATAGGCAAGAGGAAGGAATCGACTACGATGAAACGTTTGCGACTGTAGCAAGACTCGAAGCTATCAGAATCTTCTTAGCTTATGCCTCTCACACGAAATTTAAGCTTTATCAAATGGATGTGAAGAGCGCATTTCTCAATGGTGAACTCCAAGAGACGGTCTACGTAGCACAACCACCAGGATTTGAAGATAGCAGATTTCCAAATAACGTCTTCAAACTTCAGAAAGCTTTGTATGGACTTAAGCAAGCTCCAAGAGCATGGTACGATACTCTATCAAAATTCCTACTAGAGAAAGGCTTCGATCATGGTAAAATCGATACAACTCTTTTTATTGCTAAGTATAATGATCACTATTTACTTATTCAAATTTATGTCGATGATATTATATTTGGTTCTACTAATGAGTTACTTTGTAAGCGCTTTGAAAAGCTCATAAAAAGCAACTTTGAGATGAGCATGATGGGAGAACTCACATTCTTCCTTGGACTTCAAATCAAACACTTTAATGATGACATCTTCATAAATCAAGCCAAGTACACAAGAGACTTAATCAAGAAATTTGGACTTGAGAATGCTAAAGCATACGACACTCCAATGGCCATGGGAAATAAGCTTGACAAAGACTTAAAAGGTAAGAAAGTTAATCAGACTTTATATCGAGGTATGATTAGCTCTCTCCTTTATCTTACCGCAAGTAGGCCATATATTATGTTTAGTGTTTGTGTCTGTGCGCGCTATCAAGCAGATCCTAGAGAAGCGCACTTAACTCCTGTTAAACACATTATTCGTTATGTTTCTAGAACTGTTAACCTTGGACTTTGGTACACCAAAGATTCGAATTTCGACTTGCTAGGTTATTCAGATGCAGATTACGCAGCATGCACAATTGACAGGAAGAGCACAAGTGGAACTTGTCATTTCCTCGGAAATCGATTTATTGCGTAGGCAAGCAAGAAACAAGCTGTTGTGTCCATCTCCACAATAGAAGCTGAATACATTATTGCTGGAAGCTGCTGCTGCCAAATCCTATGGATGAAGCAAAAACTAGTGGACTATGGAATTCATGAAGGAAATTACCCAATTTTCTGCGATAATATGTCCACCATAGCAGTCTCCAACAATCCTGTCATGCACTCAAAGACAAAGCACATAGACATCAAATATAATTTTCTCAAAGACCACGTGGAAAAAGGAAACATTCATTTAGAGCACGTGGGCACAGACAATCAAATTGCTGATATCCTCACAAAGGCTCTTGACGCAAAGAGATTTGTCTTCTTGAGAGGAGAAATGGGTATGCTTGAACTCAGCTAACTTGTCTATATGACTTGTCAATACTAAAGTTCTTGTGTTTGCTTGATAAGTATTCGAAGGATAAGTTTCATGCATCTGCCCAGCTACTGCGCAGTAAGTTAAACGCGCATGGAACAAGTTCAGTTATGAGATTTGAAGAATCTCTGCGCAATATTTGCTCTGCGCAAAATGTCATGCGCACTTCGCGTGGACCGCAGGTAAGTGTTCTATTCATTAGATATTGTACATAGGTCCCTGACTGAAAAGTCAACTCTTAGTCACAAGGGTACTTGTGTAATTAAAATTTTCTCGTGCTTTTATTTTTTGAATTTTCTTGAGAAATTACCTTTTTACCCCTGTGCATGTCCCATTGTCATTAATGCACACTGCAATTGATGACAGCACCTTTATCGAATGTCTGTCCACCATTTAATGAGGGAGGTGATGTGACAGCAGTCAGCCTCTTTTCGTTGACACACGCGCGCGCAAAGACTGCGCACGCGCATTCCCCATTTGGCCACGTCACCCTGCTAACGTGCGCCCGTCCTTTCACTGACTCAGCATTTATGAGAAAGTTGACTCGACAGTGACCGGCTTAGAACTTCACGTTCATGCGCGCGCTAGGCCTGCGCAAACGCGCATCCGGTTGGGCCACGTAATCACAGCACGTTTCCTACTCCTCTTTTTCACTAACTGTCCTTGCGCTGACGTCACCCATTTTCCCTTTTTTGGCTTAAAACCGCCTGACCTCCTTCCTTTCCCTCTCTTCTGCTCTCTATCTTTCATCAAAACCTCCATTTTCTCTCTCTATTTTCTGCAACTTCTAACAAGTTCTTTTTCTTCTCTCCTTGACTTTCTTCTGTTCATCTTCAACCTCTCTCTCTTTCTTCCATTTTCATCTAAACCTAGTTCTTTAAAATGGCTCCTAAGAAAACCGCAAAGAAAATGCCCAAAATCATTCTATCTTCTTCTTCTGAGCAAACTTCCTCCTCCTCTCGTTCTGGGTTTGAACAAGAACAGCAAGTTTCCAAGCCCATCGTCGAAGATATGGTATGATTTCTCAAACCCTCTCTATTTTTAAGTTTTTCGCCATTGTTGTTCGAAGCTCTAAAAAGCTTCCCTTTTCGATTTTGTGGTTGTTTGTTTATCATTCTTTAAATCGTTTGTTGCTATGTGTTCATTTTCCCCTGATCTACTCTTCTATGTCATTTATTTCATGATCAAAAACCGATTAATTTGATTTCTGTAAAATTTTTGGTCTAAAAAACCCTAGGCAGACGAACAGTTCTTCTCTTTTCTGGGTTTGTTTTTGGTGTTGTTGACTATACTGTTTACATGGTTGACTTTGTCCTGTTCATGTGGTCATTTCGATGTTTTTTTTTTTTTTTTGAATTTGGACAACTTTGAATTTTTTTCATGTTCTTCGTGTTCTTCGTGTTCATGAACAGTTCTCTCGTGTTTATGTGTTTTGCGCATGATTGCTTAGTTTTTGCGCACTACTTTTATGATGTTTTTTCAAGTATGGAGTTACTGTACATAGGTATATCTGCGCTATCTGCGCATGCGCAAAGCTCCATGCACAATATAATTTGTCTCATTCATATTTTTTGTTGTTGCGCAGATTCCATTCTACTTTATTTGTGGCTGGGAGGTCAATCCACAAGATCTTAACCAAGACGCATTTAGGCGCAGGTTAATCAGACACTACGCTCATCTGGAATTCTTCCTTTATTCACTCCGGATTAGTCCTTCTACGTGCCTTCTCTCGTATATGAATTCTTCGAGACTGCGCATGTCATTCCTGCAAAGTACAAGGGTGAGAGCACACAGATTATAATGGCTGTTGTTCAGAACTGCGAAATCTTGGTGCACCCAAATCACATCCGCAGACTTTGCGATTTCGATGTTGGTGATGCGCCTGATACTTTTAATGTTGCTCGGCAAGATAGGCTTGCGATGAAGTTAGTTGACGAGCCCATACTTGTCAAATGATGGTCTGTGTATGACAGAAATGAATTTGGTGGGGTGATGTATCACATATGCACCTTCATTGGAGATTCCCTGAATTGCAAGAATGGCAATAAAGGGAAGTTCATTTCTAAGCAGTGGGAGTGCTGCGCAGCCATATACCTGAAGGAGAAACTTGATTGGCTGCAGATCATTTGGAATGAGCTCACTAAGGCCATATCCAGCTATGATACGCTTCTTAATGCATCCAAGCCCAAGTACAGGACGTACTGTCGCCTGCTTTCCAAGCTCCTGCTCCAATACAAGGACTTGGCTGATTTTGGGAGGAAGAAGCCAGTTCTGAAGCAGTACTGCGCTTCAAATTTCTACTCTCGAGCGCAGCTCCATCTGCTGCGCGATGACTTTGGCAACACAGACTATTACAGGATTTGGAAGTCTGATTCCGATCCCAACAGAGAGCCTTGGTTAGAGGCTGAGCCCAAGGAGGGAAGGGCTAAGAAAAGCGCAGGTGGTACGAGTGCTGTGCCAGAACGTGAAACGCCAGAAGAGGCTACTAGGCGTAAGGGCAAAGGCATTGCTAAGCCAAGTTCCAAAGAGCACAAGGATATCCCTAACGTTTAATCCAACGCAAGAATTCGAATTGGTGAGCCTACTTCTACTGCTCCCAAGCCTCCCTCTAAGAAACGCAAGGCTGATGCGCCTGCGCCATCTCCAAAGAAGGCCAAGACTACCAAGGGTGCATTCCAACGAGTTCCCCCTACTGCGCATGATTCTGAATCACGCATGGATCACACTGGTGACTCCGAGGATGCTAATGTTCAGGGGGAGACTCTGCCCAAGGCCCCTGCTGCGTAAGATCCTCATGCCCCTGCTGCGCCAGATGCTACTCTTTTACCTCCTCGCCGCAAGCAGAAGGTGCGCAACAGCGCTAAGGGCTCTAAGAAGCGCCATACTCCATCTCCTTCAGACTCTCCAATATAACCAACATCAAGTGCTTTTCAGCGCACTAAAATCCCTGTTGGCAACGCGTGCAGGGTTACTTCAGTGTTGGATGAAGGCATAGATATTGAGCCTGAGGCTGAGGATGATGAAGTTGATCAGGCTGTCAATGTTGATGGCGCAGCTCCTCCTGAGACTACTCCTGCTGCGCCCATTGATGAGTCTACTCCTGCTGCGGAGATGCCTTCTACTGCTGAAGTCCCTGCTGCTGATCCTGTTCTTGAAGATTCTGTAAAGGAGAGTGCCACTGCCTCTGAGAGCAGTGAACACTCTTCAGCTAGGCGATCTCCTGCGTATAGGTCTCCTTCTGCGCATCAATCCCCTCCACTTGATCCCATTTCAACCTCTTCTCCTCCAAAGCCAACTGAGCAACAACCTCCTACTGCTTCAACTGTTCCTGCGTTCTCAACCTCTTCTCTCTCCTCCTCGAATGAGCTGCACTAGATTTTACAGGCCTTGAATTCTATTCAAGTGAATCAAGTGGCTGTGCAGTCTCAAATGGCCCAACTTATTACTGCGCAGATAGTAATTCAAAAGCAACTTGATGCGCAGCGATTGGAGATTGTTGCCATTAAGGGGGAGAATGCGTCAAAGGCAAGTACCTCTGCCGGCCCCTCTGCGCAGCGAGTTCCTGATACCTTAGATCAAATGGTCCTGGACTCACTGAAATCAATTGCTGGGCTACTTGAAAATGTGTGCACCTATGATGCTATTAACCATGGGTTCAAGGAAATCCTAAGGAAGCTGCGTAAGAACATAGCTGATAGTTTACTTAAGGGTTTTGCAGGACTTAAAGCGCAGATAGTTGAGAAGATTGCGCAAGGTGGCCCTGCGCAAGCTAGTGCGATCAACATGGAAAGTGTTCGGGAGTGCATAACTCAATCCATAACGGATTTTGCTGATGGGTTTAACGTTAGGATGGACCAAGCAATGTTCGATATTCAAGCCAGCGTAAACACTCAGAGCCTCCATACCGACACTCGCCTAGAAGCTACGCAGGCCACCATCATCGACACCATCACTGTTGCTGAGCAGTCATATTTTAACCAAATGACTGGGCATCAGATGCCCTACGCAGAAAATTTTCGAGAGCTGCAAGAAGACAACAGGGATGTACGCAGAGGGATAACAACTTATGTTGGAGAAGCAGCGGCTTTCCAAGATAAATTTTAAGCGCTGAAAATTGAGCTTATGAACAAGTTCAATAGCCTGCAGAACGAGCTACGCGAAGCCCTGCACCGGATCAACATAGAATAGGTCTAACGTTTTTGTTTTTGCGCAAGGTATTCCTTTTTGTGCGCATAGTTTTTTCTTTTCTCTTTCAAACTTGTAATCTGCAACTCTTTACATTCCAAGTTTTAATGAGAAAAATCGCATCATTTGTTTCCAAAACCTTGTTCAATTCAAACTCTTCGTTTGTGGAACAATGATGGCTTTATTCCACCTCATGCGCATATTATTAACTGCTCATATTTTCTACGCATGATGTTTAAACATTCAGTTTAAACGCATACTTAAACTAAAATTCATATCATTTGTATGCGCTGCATGTTATTTCTGTCTTTCCCTTATTGTAAGTTAATCTTTTGGATAGACTAGAAATCTATAGCATTGCCTAGTGTGTGCATTGACTTGAGGCATGATTTACCATTTTCATTCTTATGGACATGTTATTATCAAGTATAATGAATTGCCTTTGTTATAGTAGGTAATGGCATCAATCATTTAGGGGGAGATTGTTGGGTATGCTTATCTCTTAACCCTCCTAATTATGTTAGAATTGATTGATACCATCACCTATTTATATTTTATGGACTTTAGGACCCTATGTAAGAAGTTTTATAAGTTCAATTTTTAGCTTAGTCCATTTTGTTTTATAGGCTTAGAATATAGGACTTGGAGCGAAAAGGAATGAAGAACTAAGCAAGACTTTGGTCTCTACGCAGGACTTCTCTGCGCAGGTCTTTGCTGCGCAGCAGTCAACCTTGCTCAGTTTTCAAGTCTTCAGTTTACCTAACTTGGAAAGCGCTCAGAAGATGTTCGCTTATTAAAATGCTGAGGTGTGCAGAAACGACAAATTAAGCACACTCAGCATATCCAACGATAGAGATGCGCTCAGATGAAATAATTCAAATGGAGACAGCTGTCAACCTTCTAGAAGAAGCTTTTGAATTTGGTGTTCATGCTTTGACTCCAACGGCTCAAGGACTCATGCGCACAAATCATATTGTGCCAGCTCATCATCCTTGATCAGAGCTCCAACAGCTATAAAGGACACCTACGCACCAATCATATTGTGCCAGCTCATCGTCCTTGCTCATAGCACCAACGGCTACTTTTAAGCTATCATCTATAAATAGCCTGCTCATCTTCATTTCCAAGTTTCTAGAGTTTGTACTTACTAAGTATCCTTGATGTTCAGAAGATTTCTGCTTAATATTCCCAGATTCAAGATCAACCTTCAAACCTTCATGCCTTCAAACTCCTGCCCAGATCTTAAGCCTTATATCACCAGAATTCTTAGCGCTCTTCATCTCATAGATTCATAGAGCCCAAAATTTCTGACACACACACACACATCTTGAAGCTTCGATCATTTAGATCTTACTTCTTGAGAAACACCAGGTTAGTCTAGGATTTGCTCTTCATAGAATAGATTTTGATTTGAGTTTTGATTCTTTATAATCTTGTAAAAGATCCTCACATCAATATAAATCTCATTAGAAAATCCAAGACTAACCAGCTTGGTAGAGGACGTAGATTTTTCATCAATCGAACCTCTCCAAATAGCTTGTCCACTATTCTCGCTTTTTGTTTCCTGCTTATTTATTTCTGAATTACTGCTTTGTTTGATCTTATCTGATTGCTACTATTACTGCTGTGTTTTGTTATTTCTTATTGCCTTAGAATCATTTTAACCTACTCTTTAGCCAAAACTTAGCGCGTGCGTTTTTACCTTCTGCGCAGTATACCCTGCGCAGTTGCTGCTTTAAATTTCTGCTGTACATTTCACACTCTCTCTGTGCGCTATACTTAGCTTATTTGAGAACTTTGCGCATAAGCCATTGATTTGCAAAAGGGTTTGAAAATAATTTTAAAATGCTATTCACCCCCTCTAGCATTTTTCATGCCCTTGTTGCCCCTTTGGGACCAACAACTCCCATTAATGATCATCTAGATAGATTTACTTCTGCATTACTTGAACTGCATATTATATAGGAGTTATTGTGGATGACGAGGATGCAGCCTTGTAGCTTTTAGTATCTTTACCTATGTCTTATGAACATTATGTCGATTCATGCATAAATCGTAAAGATGGTATCACTCTAGAGGAAGTAAAAAATTCTCTCAAGACGAGGGAGTTACGCAGAAAGGCGAGTGGGAATGGGGCAGATGCCCAGTCATTAGGTTTGGCTGCTAGTAGTAGTAATAAGGGTTCTAAGGGGAAGAAGAATAATAAAGGTACTTCTTCACACAAGAGGGGTCCGAAACCTGTGGATGTCTGTAATTTTTTCAAGGAGAAGAGGCATTGGAAATTCGATTGTCCCAGAAAGAAGCGAGGCGAGGCACCAGTCAAAGCAGAGGCCATGGTGGCCAGGGGTAGCAGTTCAGATGAGGATTATGCTCTAGTTACATCAGAATCAACACGCGCATCCGATGCGTGGATTCTTGATACAGGAGCTTCTTACCATATCAGTCCTAGGAGAGAATGGTTTACTGATTACAGGCGGATAGATGGCAGTGTTATAAGCATGGCCAACAATGCAGTCTGCGAGGTTATCGGTATTGGTTCGATCAAGGTCAGGACTCATAATGGTAGGTTTGTCACTTTGAACGAGGTTCGAAATGTTCCGCTTATGATGAAGAATCTGATTTCTCTTAGTTAACTAGACAGCAAAGGGTTCAGTTTCAATGGTAAAGGTGGAGCAGTCAGTGTGTGTAACAGTTCAGAAGTGGTACTGAGAGGCCTTAAGCGGGGCTCCTTATATTTCCTCCAAGGAATGACGCTTACAGGGTTAGCTATGATTGCATCATCAGAAGTAAATGAGGGAGATATGTCTAAGCTGTGGCACATCAGGCTCGGGCATATGAGCATTCGAGGGATGCAAGAGTTGGCTAAAAGGGATATTTTATTTGGCCATAAGATCAAGGATCTTAAATTTTGTGAGCATTGTGTGCTAGGGAAGATGAAGCGTAAAAGCTTTCCCAAGGGCATACATAACACAAAAGGCATTCTGGATTACATCCACTCAGATTATTGGGGACCTTCACGTCAGGAATCACTAAGGGGGCACAGATATTTCTTGTCTATGGTTGATGATTATTCTAGGAAGACTTGGGTGATTATCATGAAGCACAAGAATGAGGCTCTAGGAAATTTCAAGGACTGGAAGATGTTAGTGGAGAACCAGACAGGGAAGAAGATCAAGAAGCTCCGGAAAGATAATGGTTTGGAGTTCTACAGTACTGAGTTCGATTTGTTTTGCAAAGAGGTGGGGATTCCTAGACATCTCACCATTAGAGGTGCGCCACATCAGAATGGTGTAGCAGAGTGGATGAATCAGACATTGCTTGCGAGGGCGAGGTGCATGCTCTCCAATGCAAGGTTGTCTAAGCGGTTCTGGGCATAAACGGTTAGTACAACATGTTACTTGATTAATCGTGGACCTCATGCCGGTATTGGCCTCAAAGTTACCCATAAGGTAAGGACCGGTAAGCCTGTTGATTATTCTATCTTAAGAGATTTTGGGTGTACTGCTTATTATCATGTGGATGATGAGAAGTTAGAACCTAGAGCTAGAAATGAAGTATTCATGGGGTATGGGGATGGTGTCAAGGGATACCGTATTTGGTCTCCATCAGAAAATAGGGTAATTATCAGTAGGAACGTCGTATTTGATGAGAATTCTGTTACTAACCCTATTATGAGATCTACGATTATTTCGAGTATTGGCGGTGTTGATAAATAGGTGGAGCAACAAGATACTGAAGAGTTAGTTATCCCACAGTCAGATGTTGATCAGGATCCACCAACATAAACAGAGCCTGAAGCACCAGAAAGTTCAAGTTCAGTTCCCGAAGAATATGGGTTAGCACAAGGAATGTCTAGAAGAGCTAATTTTGGGAAGTCTCCAGAGAGGTATGGATTTGAAGATATGGTGTCTTATGCACTACAGGTTGCTGAGGAAGTGGAGCCCGCTCTTACAGAACCTTATACTTTAGAGGAAGCAGTTACATGTTCAGAATTATCTCAGTGGTATGCGGCTATGGGTGATGAGATGGAGTCTTTTCACAAGAATCAGACTTGGGAGTTGACCAAAAGGCCAGAAGGCAAAAAGATTTAGACTTGCAAGTGGATCTTCAAGAAAAAGGAAGGGATATCACCGGCAGAAGGGGTTAAGTATAAAGCTCGCATTGTTGCGAGAGGTTTCACACAGAGAGAGGGGGAGGACTATAATGAGATATTCTCACCAGTAGTACTTCGATCAGAGTGTTGCTAGCAATAATAGAACAAAGGGATTTGGAGCTTGAGTAACTACACGTCAAGACAGCTTTCTTGCATGGAGAGTTGGAGGAAGAGATATACATGATACAGCCGGAAAGATTCCATGTCGCGCCCCGACCCGTGGTCCTACTTGGCCCCACGTCCGGGACACGCACGGAAGACGTCACAAAACATTTTAGGAAAATTTTTTGAAATATACTTTCATAAAAAGTCTTATATAACCAAACAACATTTACTAAACGTGACTACAAGTCACAAAACAAAATTTCACAAACAAGTTCTAAGCCACTTGGCTACAACTACTAACTTTACTTACTTAATTACAAACCGAACATCTACTAAAAGAGATGATACCACAACTGAGTCACGGGTACACTACCCAAAAGGTATTACATTTACATAATGTATCCTTTACTTACACAACATTTCCCAAAATATCTTACCCAAAGATCTCCTCGACGTCCACCCAGTGTGTGTGAACTATCCCCGGGGCTCCTTCTTATCTAAAACGGTAAACAAATAAAGGGTGAGAATAAATCTCAGTAAGTTACTAAAATGCAACTACATTACATGCTAATATGATAAACATAAAGGAACAATGCTACAAATGATCATATAGTACATAGCACATAATATGAGAGGCTCCCTATCGCCAACCGTCCCATACCGGTTGGAAATAACGACCAACTCATCATACAACAAATAAAGCGGAAATAAACACTCATACGTGGATACTGAGCCAAGGTTCTCAAACCAAACAATAGCCATCTAATAGGCATCAACTGAGCAGCATCGAAGAGCTGAAACGGGTTCCAGAACCAAACAACAACAACAACAACAACGGGGAAAATGACACAAAGTCATAACCCAAAGTGCCCAACCTTTGGCCGAAGGAAGGGGGTTAAAAATGGGAAACCAATGATAGGATCCTTATAATGTACTTGGCTCGTGAGACCATTATAATCCCTATCACTGCCCAAACACACACAAAAGTACCAGCTGGACTTTAGACACAACCGAAGCAAAGAAAACTTGCTTTAACAACAAACGGGGTATGATTCCAAAGTAGGGAACCACACAAGCTCATCATAGAGAAGTAAACACGTCTTCATAATAGTATGCACCATATTGACATTAAGTCATCACACAATCCATCCAAACAATCACATTAATTCAAACTTGATCACAAAAGACCAACTCTACCATAATGAACCATGGATACTCTTTTTGGTACTAAACACCTACTGTATTTCCGTACTATAAAAATAAAAACCCAACTCAATAACCAACCCATCGTGTAGTACTAGAGAAGATCTTTCCAACGATAGTTTACACGACTAAAACGGAGTCCGGATGAAGAAGTTATGACCTCCAGAAGATTTTACGTAAAAATACACAAGTTCAGAATTTGGACCCTTACACGACTCGTGTACCCCTACACGACTCGTGTAACAACTTTTACACAAGTCGTGTAACAGTACACGACTCGTGTAGAAAATTGCCCCTTCAAAATATCTCCTTACACGACTCGTGTACCCCTACACGAGTCGTGTAATCAGACCAGGAACCATATTTTGGCTGAAAACAATATACTCCCTTCATCTCACCAACCCAAAATACTAACATTAGCAACACTCAACATTTTCACCCTTCACAAAGGCTACAACTTCAGCCCAAGCACAATACTAACACCAACTTCTATAGCCTTCCCAATAATAACAAGTTATATACAAGTTCTTACTACTCCCTCTGTCCCAAATTTACAAGTATATTAAAAGTATACCAAAACATCATTTTATAACATATAAAGCATACAAAACATGTTTATGACCATTTTAACATTTAAAGGGGAATTAGTAACTTACCTATTTTTCGGAAAAGTGTCAAGAAAATAATATTTGACCCGGTAGAAAGAATCTATTCAACACCCTAAACATTTATATATAATTAGATTTGAAAATGGAGTAGTAAATTAAAATAAGGAAAATAAAAATGAAGAAACCTTACCTAGCTTCTTTCTCTTCACAACAATGGAGATTTAGCAAATTTTAGGAAGTTTGGTAAATGAGTATGAGAAGGAAACGCAGGAGAGGGAGGGGTGACAAGGATGGGTTTTGCTAATTTCAAAATTTTCATTTAAGTCCCTCCACTTCCATTTTTAACACCTAAACCCCTCAACTACACTTTCAATAGAGCCCTTACGGTTCCACTAACAACTTAACCCCCCATATAAACTTTACTACTAACAATTTAACTAACACAAATAATCATATAAGATGTGCAAATTCATATAAGATGATGCAACACATAAAATGCACATATGATTTTAAATTAAAATTATAAAAATATAAAATAAATATTAAAATAAATAAAACGGATTTTGGGATCGTTACACTCACTCCTCCTTAAAGAAAATTCGACCCGAATTTTAGGATTGCTTACCTCAACCCTCAAACAACCAAGGGTACTTCCTCTCGATCTCCTCCCGAAGCTCCCAAGTCGACTCTTCCACGTTATGATTTCTCCACACAACTTGAACAAGGGGAATACTCTTAGTTCGCAACTCTTGAACTTTTGAATCAATAACTCGGACCGGATGCTCTTCGTAAGACATACTCTGTTCAATATCTTTGGGAACCTCAGACAAGACATGAGAAGGATCATACACATACTTCCTAAGCATCGAGACATGAAAAACATTATGGATCTTGTCAAGAGAATGAGGTAACGCAAGATGATACGCTCTATCACCAACTCTACTCAGAATCTCGAATGGGCCAATGTACCTCGGTGCTAACTTGCCTTTCTTCCCGTACCTTCGAATCCCCACTTTAGGTGAAACTTTCAGAAACACAAAGTCACCTTTTTCAAACTCGAGATCTCGCCTCCGGTGATCGGCATAACTTTTCTGTCTACTCTGAGCGGTACTCAAATGATCTCGGATAAGCTTAACTTCATCAACTGATTTGTTCACCATATCAATACCCCAAATCTTTGCTTCTCCCACTTCATCCCAACAAATCGGAGACCGACATTTCCTCCCATACAAAGCTTCATACGGGGCCATCCCAATACTTGACTGAAAACTGTTGTTATAGGCAAATTCCACGAGAGGTAAATGAGAATCCCAAGAATCTGAAAAATCAACTGAGCAAGCTCGCAACATATCCTCGAGAATCTGAATAGTCCTCTCTGACTGCCCATCTGTCTGGGGATGAAAAGCTGTACTAAACTTCAACTCTGAACCCAAAGCCTTCTGAAACGCTTGCCAAAACCGAGATGTAAATCTAGGGTCACGATCAGACACAATACTCACCGGGACACCATGCAATCTCACAATCTCATTTATATATAAAGTTGCAAGCCTTTCCATCGAGTAACTAATCTCAATAGGTAGAAAATGAGCAGACTTGGTCAATCTATCCACGACCACCCAAACTGCATCAAACCTTCTTCGAGTGCGAGGTAATCCCGTCACGAAATCCATAGTAACATTTTCCCATTTCCATTCCGGAATCTCTAACGGATGAAGTAACCCCGCAGGCCTTTGATGTTCAGCTTTCACTTGTTGACATGTTAAACATTTAGATACATAATCCGCTATCTCTCTCTTCATATTATTCCACCAAAAGTGCTGCTTCAGATTCTGATACATTTTTGTGCTCCCGGGATGAATAGTATACCTCGACTTGTGGCCCTCATCAAGAACTTGGCGTTTAATCCCATCAACGCAAGGCACACATAACCGACCTCTGAAAGTTAACACTCCTTCGGAATTAAGAGAGAAATCCTCAAATTTTCCATCTTCGATTTTACCTACGATTTTCACCAACTCCGGATCATCCTTCTGAGTTTCTTTTATTTGTTGAATCAAAACTGGTAATACTTGAATACTCGCAAAAATAGCCCCATGCTTTGACTCACAAGGATCCCAATCTCGAGCATCCTCTAACATCTTCCATTCACGCACCATCAATGAAGCCATAAAAGATTTCCGGCTAATGGCATCAGCTACCACATTTGCTTTACCCGGGTGATACGAGATAGTGCAATCATAATCCTTCAATAGCTCCATCCATCTTCTTTGCCTGATATTGAACTCTTTTTGGGAGAAAAGGTACTTCAAGCTTTGATGATCGGTAAAAATCTCAAATTTGGCTCCGTTAAGATAATGTTTCCATTTGTGCAACGCAAAGACAATAGCTGCAAGCTCCATGTCATGGGTAGGATAATTCTGCTCACTCGGATTCAACTTTCTTGAAGCATACGCAATCACCTTTCCCTTTTGCATTAACACACACCCGAGGCCTTCTTTAGAAGCATCGCTATAGATTACCAAATCATCATTTCCATTAGGAAGCGCAAGGATAGGAGCTGTAGTCAACCTCTTCTTCAACTCTTCAAAGCTAGCTTGACACTTGTCATCCCACACATACGGTACATTCTTTCGAGTCAACTGAGTCAATGGAGTAGCAATTTTAGAAAACCCCTCGATAAATCTTCTATAATACCCGGCTAGACCCAAGAAACTTCGAATCTCCGTAACTGATTCAGGCCTCTTCCAATTCACAATAGCTTCAATCTTGGAAGGATCTACGGATATTCCTCTATTAGAAACCACGTGCCCAAGAAAAGACACCTCATCGAGCCAAAAAGCACACTTACTGAATTTTGCAAACAGTTGCTTCTCACGAAGAACAGATAGAACCATTCGCAAGTGTTGCTCGTGCTCCTCCTTAGACTTGGAATACACAAGAATATCGTCAATAAATACAACCACGAAGGTGTCAAGATAAGGCTTGAAAACCCGATTCATCATATCCATGAAAACCGCCGGAGCATTAGTCAACCCGAAAGGCATAACAAGAAACTCGTAATGACCATACCTACTACGGAAAGCAGTCTTAGAAATATCCTCAGAACGAATCTTTAACTGATGGTACCCACTCCTCAAGTCAAGCTTTGAAAAGACGACTGACCCTTGGAGTTGATCAAACAAGTCATCAATGTGAGGTAGAGGATACTTATTCTTTACGGTTACCTGATTCAGCTTCCTGTAGTCAATGCATAGTCTCAAAGACCCATCCTTATTCTTGACAAACAACACAGGAGCTCCCCACGGTGACACACTAGGACGAATGAATCCCCGATCAAGTAACTCTTGCAATTGCACCTTCAATTCTTTTAGTTCAGCTGGAGCCATTCTATAAGGTGCTTCAGATATGGGGGTAGTACCTGGAATCAAGTCAATACCAAACTCGATCTCTCTATCGGGAGGCATAGAATATTCATAGGAAAACACATCACAAAACTCTTTAACAACATTCACTTCCTCTACTTTAGGAGACTTTTTAGTAGTATCCAAAACACAAGCCAAATACCCCACACAACCACGGTGCAATAGCCTCCTAGCTTTCACATATGAAATAATACGAATTCCCTTACCCAAAGAAGTTGCCTCAAAAGTAAACATAGGCACACTAGGGATAGAAAACGTAACCACTTTCTTAAAACAATCAACAGAGGCATGATATTTACTTAACCAATCCATACCCAAAATAACATCAAAGTCTTGCAATGGCAAAATAACTAGATCAGCAAGTAAAACATGCTCACTAATATTCACATCACAATCACGCAACACCTTGTCAGCTATCAAACAATCTCCCATGGGAGTCGACACTTCTAGCACATAAGGCAAAGACTCAAAGGAAGAATGCAATCGAGATGCAAAGGACATAGAAACATATGAATGCGATGAGCTGGGGTCTATGTGCACGTGCCCTCAAACTGGACATAGAAATTATACCTCCAATTACGGTGGAAGCATCCGAAGCCTGTTGCTGATTGATTGCAAACACTCGACCTTGAACCTTTGGTTTTCCCGAGGCATCCGTTTTTTGACCCTGAGACGGTCTAACACTACTCCCCGATGGTTGACTCCCCAATCTCGGGCAATTTCTTTGAAAATGGCCAAGTTGCCCACAATTCAAACACTTTCCTTGTTTCTTCCAACACCGCTCCTCACTGTGCCCTTCCCTCTGACAATAATTACATACTCTCTTGCTTTGACCCCCGGAGAAATTACCTTGATTTCTAACACTCGGTTGCCCTTGTGGTTGTCCTCTAAATGGGGTTGAAGTCCCTTGTCCTCCACGATTATCATTCCTTTGTGGTTGTGGTCTACCTTGCCTTCCAGCACTTGTTAATTCCACCTTCCTCTCGTGTTCTTCAATGTCGTGTTCTACTTGATAAGCTCGATCAACTGCATCTTGAAATTCTTGTAGCTTGTGGGACACCAATTGAGTCTGGATCACTGACTTTAACCCTTTCACAAACCTTGTTGCCTTTCTCTCCTCTGTTGCAATTAAATGGGTACAATACCTCGATAGTTCCATGAACTTGGCTGCATACTGAGCCACCGACATTGTATTCTGTTCCAAGCTAAGAAATTCCACTTCCTTCCGGTCTTGATCCACCCTTGGAATAAAATGTTCCTTAAACTTCCTCAGAAAATTTGCCCAAGTATATGGTACATGAGCTTCGTCCCAATTAGCCTTCAGTGTTCTCCACCAGTACTCCGCAGCTCCACTCAACTTGTAGGTAGCAAACCTAACTCAATCTTCTTCAGTACATACTAAGACATCAAATATCTTCTCCATGGATTCAATCCATCTCTCAACTTTGGTCATATCTGGTTTACCATCATAGCCGGTTGGTTTCATCTTTAAAAACTGTTCTAGACCATACCTCGGAGGTGCATGCTCTCCTCCTTGCCTCTGATCATGGATGGTTTTCATTGCGGCCTCGAACATCCCTTGAAACATAGCTCGATCCTCTTCCCTTACATTACCCTGGCCTGCAGTACCAGACTGTTCACCCTCATATTCCGGCATTTTTACTGAGTACCTGCATAAAACACTCAACGTTACTCAACTCCATTCTCAACTACCCTCCTAGGTTACTTAGTCATTCTAGACCATCTACAACCTAGCTCATATACCAACTGTCGCGCCCCGACCCGTGGTCCTTCTTGGCCCCACGTCCGGGACACGCACGGAAGACGTCACAAAACATTTTAGGAAAATTTTTCGAAATATACTTTCATAAAAAGTCTTATATAACCAAACAACATTTACTAAACGTGACTACAAGTCACAAAACAAACTTTCACAAACAAGTTCTAAGCCACTTGGCTACAACTACTAACTTTACTTACTTAATTACAAACCGAACATCTACTAAAAGAGATGATACCACAACTGAGTCACGGGTACACTACCCAAAAGGTATTACATTTACATAATGTATCCTTTACTTACACAACATTTCCCAAAATGTCTTACCCAAAGATCTCCTCGACGTCCTCCCAGTGTGTGTGAACTATCCCCGGGGCTCCTTCTTATCTAAAACGGTAAACAAATAAAGGGTGAGAATAAATCTCAGTAAGTTACTAAAATGCAACTACATTACATGCTAATATGATAAACATAAAGGAACAATGCCACAAATGATCATATAGCACATAGCACATAATATGAGAGGCTCCCTATCGCCAACCGTCCCATACCGGTTGGAAATAACGACCAACTCATCATACAACACATAAAGCAGAAATAAACACTCATACGTGGATACTGAGCCAAGGTTCTCAAACCAAACAATAGCCATCTGAGAGGCATCAACTGAGCAGCATCGAAGAGCTGAAACGGGTTCCGGAACCAAACAACAACAACAACAACAACGGGGAAAATGACACAAAGTCATAACCCAAAGTGCCCAACCTTTGGCCGAAGGAAGGGGGTTAAAAATGGGAAACCAATGATAGGAGCCTTATAATGTACTTGGCTCGTGAGACCATTATAATCCCTATCACTGCCCAAACACACACAAAAGTACCAGCTGGACTTTAGACACAACCGAAGCAAAGAAAACTTGCTTTAACAACAAACGGGGTATGATTCCAAAGTAGGGAACCACACAAGCTCATCATAGAGAAGTAAACACGTCTTCATAATAGTATGCACCATATTGACATTAAGTCATCACACAATCCATCCAAACAATCACATTAATTTAAACTTGATCACAAAAGACCAACTCTACCATAATGAACCATGGATACTCTTTTTGGTACTAAACACCTAATGGATTTCCGTACTATAAAAATCAAAACCCAACTCAATAACCAACCCATCGTGTATTACTCGAGAAGATCTTTCCAACGATAGTTTACACGACTAAAACGGAGTCCGGATGAAGAAGTTATGACCTCCGGAAGATTTTACGTAAAAATACACAAGTTCAGAATTTGGGCCCTTACACGACTCGTGTACCCCTACACGACTCGTGTAACAACTTTTACACAAGTCGTGTAACAGTACACGACTCGTGTAGAAAATTACCCCTTCAGAATCTCTCCTTACACTACTCGTGTACCCCTACACGAGTCGTGTAATCAGACCAGGAACCATATTTTTGCTGAAAACAATATACTCCCTTCATCTCACCAACCCAAAATACTAACATTAGCAACACTCAACATTTTCACCCTTCACAAAGGCTACAACTTCAGCCCAAGCACAATACTAACACCAACTTCTATAGCCTTCCCAATAATAACAAGTTATATACAAGTTCTTACTACTCCCTCTGTCCCAAATTTACAAGTATATTAAAAGTATACCAAAACATCATTTTATAACATATAAAGCATACAAAACATGTTTATGACCATTTTAACATTTAAAGGGGAATTAGTAACTTACCTATTTTTCGAAAAAGTGTCAAGAAAATAATATTTGACCCGGTAGAAAGAATCTATTCAACACCCTGAACATTTATATATAATTAGATTTGAAAATGGAGTAGTAAATTAAAATAAGGAAAATAAAAATGAAGAAACCTTACCTAGCTTTTTTCTCTTCACAACAATGGAGATTTAGCAAATTTTAGGAAGTTTGGTAAATGAGTATGAGAAGGAAACGCAGGAGAGGGAGGGGTGACAAGGATGGGGTTTGCTAATTTCAAATTTTTCATTTAAGTCCCTCCACTTCCATTTTTAACACCTAAACCCCTCAACTACACTTTCAATAGAGCCCTTATGGTTCCACTAACAACTTAACCCCCCATATAAACTTTACTACTAACAATTTAACTAACACAAATAATCATATAAGATGTGCAAATTCATATAAGATGATGCAACACATAAAATGCACATATGATTTTAAATTAAAATTATAAAAATATAAAATAAATATTAAAATAAATAAAACGGATTTTGGGGTCGTTACATTCCAAGTTCCTGGTAAGGAAGATTATTTTTGTAGGTTGAAGAAGTCATTGTATGGACTTAAGCAGTCGCCTAAGCAGTGGTACAAGAAGTTTGACAGCTATATGACAGAGATCGGATACACGAGGAGCCCGTATGATTGTTGTGTGTATCACAATAAGTTGGTAGATGGGTCGTACATCTATTTGGTTCTCTATGTAGATGATATGTTGATAGCAGCAGTCAAGAAGTTAGAGATTCAGAAGCTGAAAGGCTTATTGTCCGCAGAATTTGAGATGAAGGATTTGGGTAGCGCGAAGAAAATTCTGGGTATGGAGATTTATAGAGATAGAGCCAAACGAAAACTGTTCTTATCCCAGAAAGGTTACATCAAAAAAGTTTTAGAGAGGTTTGGTATGTTGACAGCTAAGGCTATAGATACTCTGAGAGCAGCGAATGCACGGTTATCAGTCACGTTTGGGCCCAATTCGATGGAGGAGAAAGAGTATATAGCTCGAGTTCCCTATGCTAGTGCAGTTGGTAATTTGATGTATGATATGGTGTGCACTAGGCCGGATCTTGCATAGGCAGTTAGTGTTGTCAGTCGGTTCATGGGTAATCCAGGTAAAGAACATTGGCAGGATGTGAAGCGGATCTTTAGGTATCTTCAGGGTACCAGTGACGTCGGTCTCATCTATGGAGGTGGAGTAGAATGTGCAGTCGAGGGGTTCTCAGATTCGGACTATTCGGGTGATGTTGATACAAGAAGATCGATGACCGGATATGTAATTACTCTTGGTGGGTCAGTTGCCAGTTGGAAGGCTATATTGCAGGCGACAATGACGTTGTCTACAACAGAAGCAGAATACATGGCATTGATAGATTCCGCTAAGGAAAGAATATGGTTGAAGGGATTAATCAGCATCTTGGGATACATCAGGATCAAGCTATTATTTATTGCAATAGTTTGAGAGCAATTTGTCTAGCCAAGGATAAAGTTCATCATGAGAGGACCAAGCACATTAATGTCAGATATCATTTCCTAAGGGATGAGAAACGGGTAAAGGTGAAGAAGGTAGGGACGGCGGACAACCCTGCATATATGTTCACAAAGCCCGTGACGGGGAGCAAATTCCAACATTGTTTGGACTTGCTTAATGCTCGCAACTATTAGATAGTAGAAGAGGCGAGGGGGGAGAAAAGATTTGTTGTCATGGAGATTCAAAGTCAAGGTGGAGATTGTTGGGATAATGCCTTTGAATTTGGGACGCCAAGTTAGAGGATTGTACAAACAGGAAAATTTCGTAATTCCAAGACGGGGCAGGATTACAATAAGGATTAGTTAGTCCTTTTGGGACAATGACATTTGTAATCCTTATCAGGAATGAATTATTAATCCTTTAGGGATTAATAAAAGTTATTCCTTATGTCTTCAGGGTTTGGACCCTATTAGTATAAATAGAGGGGTCATCCTAACACAAATTCATACATCAGAAAATAGAGTGCTGAGAGAGAGATCATTAATTCTAGATCTAAGGATTAGCACAGTCAGGAATTTTGTGACTAAAATTCGTGCTAGCATAGATTAGTGTGATCTTGTAAACGTTTCTCCAGATTGATAACAATATTCTCTCCCTTCCCCGTGGTAGCCAAATTGGTGAACCACGTTGTAGACACCCCGCCTTGGACCGCTCACCCCGATTGCACATTTGATTTTGTGTTTCTCCCCATTTTAAGTGTTTCTCGTTAGTTTCTGTCACTTCCGTTAAGTTCCTGACTGGCTTCGTTAAGTCCAGGGACTAAACTGAATGACAGGGCTGACTTTCTAGTCCATTCTGTCAAAATTGCCTTCTCTGAGTCGCGCGCCTCCGACAGGAGGAGCCAGGCGCGCGCGCCTCCCGCCCCCAAAGCAGGAAGCGCGCGCCTATGGGCGTCAGTTACAGATTTCTGGCCAGGATTCCCTCCCTTGCTCAATTTACAGGATTTTGCCCGGGAAGGATTTCTTGGTGACTGAGTTTTGGCACCAAAAACACCCCTCTTTCACCTATAAAAACCTCTCTTTACCTCAATTTTCAAGGATCGAAAACTTGGACGGAAGATTGAACTTACAAAAACTATACCAAAATCACTTTCTAAAGGTTCTCCAAGGATTTCTTCAAGCAACATTTGAAGGTCTTCAAATTGTAGGTAAAAGTCCATCTTTTCCTTTCTTTTCTACTTCATCTCCTCTCTCTCTTTTACTTTAATCAAATGTGCAAACCCAAATCATTTTGGGACATGACTCTAATGATCACCTCATCTCATTGAGGTTGGTTAAGGAGTTATCTCCTACATTCCAAATCCTATTTTAAATCCCCCCTTTTCATGACTTCAAGAAGAAGAAGAAGAACATTTTCATTCATGTAGATTTTGATCAAGCAAGACCAACTTTAGTTGGGCGAGATGGGTGTTTCGGTACTTCCCATCTCGTAATCTAACCCCCGAACCTCAAAACAAAGAATCTCTGTTTTCGTAATCAAACTTAGGCTACAATCTATAGGTTTTTCTTATGTTCCTCAAAACATAGGTGGCGACTCTAAAAACAAGTTAGACATCCTAGGACAATTCACCGCTCTAGCCAAAGCCGTGGTTCCCCCGGGGTATCTACAGTGGCGACTCCGCTGGGGATACTGCTTGAGGGTTAAACTTGCATTCTGATCGAAATCTACATCTTTTCTGGGCATTCTGTTTCCTGATGGGGGAAGCGCGCGCGTCTGGCCTTTTAAGCCTAAGGCGCGCGCATCCCGCATCAAGAACCAGAATCGCCCACTTCTTTATCTTCTTCATCTTCTTCTTCTGTTATTCTGCACTAACCACTTCTGCAGGGGTTACAATATGAACATGGGACCAGGGCAATCCCCTGAGTCCAAAGTCTGACATTCTGACAGGTGTGCCCCAGAAGCGCGCGCCTCCCATAAGCATTGCGCCATGCGCGCGCGTCCCACATCAGCACTCAGAGGCGCACGCTTCTGGGTTGGTTCCCAGAACAGAAACAGGTTTCAGTGACTGAGCAGTACAGTGGGGTGTGGGCACAGTTGCCTGCATCAGAACAGAATTGAACCCTCGGACTGTTTTAATTTTGTGTTTTATTTACCGGTCACACGGGTGATTCGGGAGTTGTAATTTTATGTGCTTATGTGTTTTGTGTGTTTTTCTTTCTTTTCAAAAAAAAAAAAAAATTGTCACTTGTTAGACCTCACACTACATGCACATATTCCTATGAACTGCTCACTATCGAGTCGCATAAGTCCAACCCCAAACCCGTCGAGGCCCGTCCTAGAAAGTTTCAAGCTCCACCAGACCTTGGCTCTTTCGAAGCGGTAAACCTCAGCCCGTGGCGTAGTTCAAGACTACATGCCGGGGGTGACCTTTGAGCCTCATATTCAAGCCGAGCACAAACCACACAATTCTAGTTAGGGTCTAACACTCCGTGACTCAAGTCGGTTTCCATGTACCGAGATTTCCCTAAACTAATGTCTTCAAATCATACATGCCAACTTGTTGAAAGGGACGCAATAAAAATCCGTCCCCAAAAGTGGTTATTTTGGACGAAAATAAAAATCCGTCCCCGCATGTATGCTTTACTACATTAATTTAGTTTAATCCCGATACATGTAGGATTCACAAGCGCGATGGAATCCGATGAGTATATGGGACCGCGAGATGGTCTATATACTAGTGTGACGATTCCATTATTTTCTTAGAAACCCCAAAAAGGGATTCATTCCCTCCGACTTATAAAAAAAAAAAAAAAAAAAAAGAGAGTCTTTTCTTATGTGGTTCGAGTCGTGTGCCCAACTGTGTGTTCTAAGCCTCTTCATGGACCGCAAGTGTTACTCAAGACTGACAAGGGCCTCTTCTGCAATATAGGTTCAATTGGTACTTACAAAGTCTACCGGGATTCAGCAAATCGGTTAGTCCGTGAAGAGATCACTCCAACAGCTCCAACATCAACCATGACCGGCAGCAGCAACACCATGTCTCTCGAACAGCTCTCAACTATGGTCCAACTCCTCCAAGAGCAAGTCTCCACCCTTAACAAAGAGGCACAAAGCAAAGACGACATTTGGCAATCCCACCTCGACAGCCAAAGGGAGGCCCACGAGGCCGAAATGGAGCTAATGAAAGAAAAGCTCACCAACCTTGCCAAGGGAAAGAACAAGAACAATGATGATGAATCCGAATGGACCGAGGGTTTGTTCAAGAGTCCTTATGTCAACACCCGCACCAAGAAAATGGGGGAACCAAGTTCCGAGAACAATAAGCCCAAAATGGTGGATTCTATCATGGCCTACATCGACCAAAAATTAAATGGGCTCAACATGGGGAAAGGCTCCGACACAAGCCTTTATCAATCATCCATCCTCATGAGTACTATGGCCGCTCTTCCCGATAAGTTCAAGATGCCTGACATAAGCAAATTCAAGGGCAACTCTTGTCCTATGGCTCACATTGAGACTTATATTTGGGCAATGGTTCCAAAGAAGGTCTCCACCAAGGTGATGGCTCAATGCTTTCCTCTCACTCTCGAGGGGGCGGCAAAAGATTGGTATGCTACTCTCCCGCTCACTGTCCGTCTTGATTGGGACTCCGCCATGCTTGCCTTAAAGAACCAATACCAAGGCAACACCACTCACCGGCCCACAAGGAAAGAGCTAGAGAACACTACTCAACGAGACAATGAGTCCTTCATCGACTTCACAAGGAGATGGAATGACAAACTCTCTGAAATTGTTGAGAGGCCGAACACAAAAGAGCAAATGGACATATTTCTCAAGTGTCTCAAGATTGATCTCCGCACTCACCTAAGTGGGGCTTGCTACTCCGACTTCTCCCAAATGTATGAGGCGGGGGTACGCATGGATGACTTGCTCAAGGAGATTAAAAAGACCACTCCTACTTACCGCTACAAGGCCGCTTCCAACTCCACAAAAGAGGCCTCGGTCAACGCCGTCACTATTGACAAGGGGAATTACAAAAAGGTTCCTCCACCTTAAGGGAAGAAGTCCCGAAGTGACCGTGTCTACACGCCTCTCCAAGGCATGACTCAAACCGAAGTGTTCGAGGTCCTCAAGGCAAAGGGTCAAGTCACACCCGTGCAAGGGTACCAACCCAAGACGATCCACCCCAATCATGCTCACCACAAATATTGTGGCTACCACCAATATAGTGGCCACACCACCGAGGAATGCTTCGTTCTCCGCAATGTCATTAAAGATCTCATAGATAAGAAAGAATTTGTAGTGACTAATGACGAGCATGTCAATGTAATAGAGATAGGAGAACTCGAGGGGACCACCCATTCAATCCCAATTGTGAATGGGGGCCCCAATGTTATGAATAAACTTGACAATTCTTGTTATGTAGTGACTTACGATGAGGTAATGAGTGAAGTACTAGAGAATAGGAAAAAGAAGCAAGATGGGAACGTCAACATGCTAACTCGATCCGGTCGAGTCATAGCAAGAAACTCTTCCACTTCCGCACCGAGCTCCTCTTCTCAAAGGCCGCAAGCTCACAACGCTCCCGAAGATCCTCTACTTGTCCAACTCAAGAAAACTCAAGCCAACATCTCTATTTGGGACCTCATTGCATCCTCAAAGAAACACCGAGATCTTGTCATCCGCAATCTCGATGATACATCAGTCTCTCCCAATACTTCTCCCGAGGACCTCACGGCAATGATTGGTCACATTCACTTTGGCAACGTCATCACCTTTGCCGATATGGACCTTCCACCGTTTGGTTCCGACCACAACGAAGCTATTTACCTCAAGGTACGAGCAAGGGGGAGGCCCGTCTCAAGAGTCTTAGTGGACGGTGGTTCCGCACTCAATCTCATGCCTGGTAGAATCATGGGCATACTGGGGCTTAAGGATTCCGATTTGAAGCCTTCTACTCAAGTAATCCGAGGTTATGACAGCACCGCCCGTACAGTCATGGGGATGATCGAAATAGACATTGAGTTTGGGAGCATGGTCATGTCCGTTCCATTCCAATTGCTTGATATCCCGGCCTCGTTCAACTTATTGTTGGGTCGACCATGGATTCACAGTGCTAATGCCGTACCGTCAACTCTCCACCAATGTGTCAAGATCCGAAATGGTGATGAAATAGTGACCGTAATGGCTGAAAACATCACTATCCACAGAAAAGGTGAGCCCGTCCACCAAGTTCAGCATGGTCTACCAGACTCCACTCTCTCCGGCGTCTCAATCAACGCCATTGACAAAGAAAGGGGAAACGGATCATGGACCCCCAGCAATCACAAATTCCTCCGCATGATGAGGAATATGGACTACTTCCCTGGTTTAGGCTTAGGGAAATATCAGCAAGGAATCCTATATCCCGTGCAATTCCCATTTGTCAAGAACACCTTCGGTTTGGGGTATGAGCCTTCCAAAGAAGACTTGAAACAAGAACAAGCGATCAAGAACGAAAAGGCCCGAGCTCGTAAAGAAGGCCGTAGGTATGAAGTCCCTAATCTAAGGCCTTATCGCAAGACGTTGAATGGTTATTTTGTCCGCCAAGGGGAAGACGTTCCATACATGATCTTTCCCGAGCCGTGGGTTAACAATCAAGGTGTCAAAAAGCCCGGCCTCGAAATCTTCTCCGATTGTGAGGTCCAGATATCCGACAGAGAACCAACTCCCATGTCGCCCCGTGAATGGTGGGGGAGGAAGATGACTATAGAATCCGAGACAGAAATCACCGTGGGGGAAGAACTGACAGATTTAGCCTCCATGTTCGAAGAGCTTGCCATGATGAATGAATGCCAAGTTAATGCCATCCATGACACCGTCATCATGAACAAGACTATCAGTGAGATCCCGCCAAGCTCCGAGCCGATCAACAATTGGTATTCAACAAAAGGGCCCGTGGTATCCGAGGAATTCTTAGTCCAAGAAATGGGTTGCATACCCCGCACAGCAACAAAGGAAGAGCACCTCACACTTACTTTCGAGTCCGAGAGTGTCTCTAATACCCTCACCCAAGAGGATTTGGAGGCCATAGCCGAGCGTGTGTTTCCTTTCTTTGCTAATGAAAAAATTGATATTTCTGAGTACCCTGAGATTGCAAACATCATAAATTATGAATTAACTAATAATAAACTTAACGAACAAGTTAATAACGATTAAAATTATGATGAAATAGACCACGAAAACACAACATACTTAAATGAACTTGCTCAACAAGTCTGTAGTCGTGGCGAGAATGGTCCAAAGGCTGACGAAGAATTGCATGTTGTTAATCTGGGTACCGAAGAAGAGCCAAAAGAAACCAAGGTTGGAAGCTTCTTCAAGGGGACGACAAAGACAGATTGACTACACTACTACGGGAGTTCGTGGATGTGTTCGCATGGTCATACAAAGACATGCCGGGTTTAGACAGAAAGGTAGCGGAGCACAGGATTCCGATCAGAGAAGATGCCAGGCCAGTAAAGCAGAAGCTCAGAAAGATCAAGCCAGAATGGTCTCTGCAGGTCAAAGAAGAGATTGAGAAGCTCCTCAGTGTGGGCTTCATCAAGGTCATCGAGTATCCGACATGGTTAGCCAACATTGTGACAGTCAGGAAGGCGAACGGAAAGGTTCGAGTTTGTGTAGACTTCCGGGATTTAAACAAAGCTTCCCCAAAGGATGATTTTCCACTCCCTAATATCGACATGCTAGTCGACTCCACTGCTGCCTATGAGGTTCGCTCATTCGTGGATGGGTTCGCTGGATACAATCAGATTCTTATGGCCGAGGAAGATCAACATAAGACAGCCTTCACAACACCGTGGGGTACCTTTTGCTAGACAGTCATGCCATTTGGGTTAAGAAATGCTGGGGCTTCCTACCAAAGAGCCGTAACAGACTTGTTCCGCGATATGATTCACAAAGAAATCGAGGTCTATGTGGACGACATAATCATTCACTCTAAAGGAACCGATGGTCAACACCTAATCGATCTCTGCAAGTTCTTCGAAAGGCTTCGTCAACACAAGATGAGACTCAACCCTGCAAAGTGCACATTCGGGGTTATCCGAGGCAAAGTTCTTGGTTATATGGTCACTGAAAGGGGAATCGAAGTAGACCCCTCCAAAATCAAGGCAATCATTGACATGCCTCCTCCAAAGACGCAGAAAGAGATTAAAGGTTTCATGGGAAGACTACAATACATCAGTCGGTTTGTGCACCAACTCACTTCCATGTGCGAGCCAATCTTCAAGCTACTCAAGAAGAATGTGGCTCTAGAATGGAACGACGCGTGCCAAGAAGCCTTCGATCAAGTAAAGCATTACTTGACGTGCCCTCCTGTTCTAGTTCCGCCGCACAAGGAGAAACCTCTGTTGCTTTATCTCACTTTCAATGATGAAGCCCTAGGGGCTATGTTAGCACAAGAGCAACGAGAGTCCACAAAGGAGAACGCCATTTATTTTGTCAGTCGCCGATTCCAAGGAGGCGAAAAGAACTACTCTGTCTTAGAGAAGTCATGTGCAGCATTGGTTTGGGTCACTCAAAAGCTCAAACACTATATGGAAGCTTTTCCGATCAAGCTAGTAGCAAAGGTGGACCCGCTCCGCTACATCTTCGAGAAGCCTTTCATGTCAACAAGAATAGCCAAATGGATGCTCGCCGACTATGATATCACTTACGTCACACTAAAATCCGTCAGGGGGAAAGTGTTCAGTGACCAGCTTGCCGAATTCCCGTGTGACGAAGTGAAGGGGGAAGATGCACAGTTCCCCGACGAGCATTTAATTTGTACTACAACCGAGGAAAACAAGTGGCAACTTTTTTTCGATGGCGCCGCCAATAAACACGGTTTTGGTATAGGGGTATTGCTTGTCGATCCAAAAGACATCTACACTCCCATTGCCATACGCCTGGAATTCGAAGCTACCAACAACATTGCCGAGTACGAAGCATGCATAGCAGGGCTCGAAGCAGTTCTCGAAAGAAACGTCACGGAACTAGAAGTGTTCGGCGACTCTTTGCTCCTTATCAATCAGCAATCGGGTAAATGGCGAACCCAAGACCCGACTCTCCAACAGTATGGTCAGCACCTTGAAGAACTGGTTGAACAATTCCAAGAGATCACTTTCAACTACCTGCCAAGGGATAAGAATCGCTTCGCCGATGCACTGGCCACTATAGCTTCATTAGTTGAAATGCCCAAAGGGAAAATGGTGAAGCCTTTCAAAATTGCTCGAAGGAACAGTCCGGCATATTGCATTAATATCGAGATCAACGAGGTTCAAACAAACTCTCCGTGGTATTCGGATATCATGAACTTTCTCAAAGACGGCACTTATCCCGAGAACATCAATAAGAAGTCTCAAGCAGCTCTGCAAAGGTTAGCCTCTCGGTACGTACTGATTGGAGACCGAGTCTATAAAAGGCACCACGACGGGATCAATCTCTTATGTGCCAATGAGACCGAAGCTCAAGAGATAATGTGTGAAGTGCACGAAGGAGAATGTGGACCCCACATGAATGGGTTTATGCTAGTCAAGAAGATACTTCGCATTGGTTACTATTGGAGCACTATGGAACGAGACTGTATCGAGAAAGTCAAAAGGTGTGCCAAGTGCCAATTCCACGCTAATCTGCAACATTCTCCACCCTCACAACTTTACAACATGGTCACACCTTGGCCTTTCTCTTGTTGGGGGATAGACATCATCGGTAAAGTTCATCCTGCCGGGAGCAATGGGCAGTCATTCGTCCTAGTGGCAGTCGACTACTTCACAAAGTGGGTCGAAGCACAAGCCTATCGAACCCTCAACGCCAAAAAGGTGGCCGAATTTATAAAGATTAACATCATGTGCCGATACGGCGTGCCTCATGAAATCATTTCCGACAACGGCTCCCACTTTGAGAAGGAAATGGATGCACTTTTGGTAGAATACAAGATCACCAAGCACAAGTCATCTCCTTACCGGCCCCAAGCAAATGGCGCAGTCGAAGCAGCAAATAAGACCATTGAGACCATCGTCAAGAAAATGGCCTCAACAGGAAGGGATTGGCCCGAGAAGCTACCATTAGCATTGTGGGGCTACCGCACATCAATACGATCCGCAACAGGAGAAACTCCTTATGCATTGGTCTATGGTTCTGAAGCCGTACTCCCTATCGAACTTTAAGTCCCATCTCTACGGGTCCTCCTCGAGAATCAAGTCAACGAGGTCAACTGGATGCAAAGTCGATACGAACAGCTAGCCTTACTCGACGAGAAAAGGTTAAGAGCACTCAAACGCACGAGGGCATATCAGCAAAGGATGGCAAGAGCTTTCAACAAAAAAGTGAAGCCTCGAAACATCAATGTGGGAGATTTGGTCTTAAGACAACATCCTCCTAATGCCATGAATCCCCTGGGGAAATGGGGACCCCGATGGATCGGTCCGTACGTGGTCAAAAAGATACTAAGCGGTGGTGCAGTCCGGCTCGTGGATTTAGATGGTGACCAGCTGCCAAAGGAGGTCAACCTCGACAAGCTCAAGAGGTTCTACGCTTAATAAACAAAGACCATATAAAAAAAAAAAAAAAAAAAAAATCGCTCGCTAGGTTGAAAACCCGCAAGGGCGGCCTAGGTAAAAATTAGAGCACGTGCAAAAAAAGAAGCCCGCTAGATTGAAAACCCGCAAGGGCGGTCTAGGCAAAAAACAGGGTGAAAAAAAAAAAAAAAAAAAAATGGTCTTTGTTTATTTGAACTACGAAGACCTGAGCCTCCCAACTGGAGGAACGTAGGCAACCTTCGGGTGCGGTCTAAAACATATCAAAAATACCCAATTCACTTCAAATAACAAAATGCAATTTTTATTCATTCAATGAATTATTCAAACCATTACAACGGATTTATTGAGCAACAAAAGACATCAAAATATTAAATCCTAAAACAAAGTGGTCTAATTGCAATCTCTTAGGGTACTAAGAAAAATCCAATTTTCTCTTAGCTTTCGAAGGACCACCCGATCATCTCTCAATCCTTTTCTTCTTGGGTAACAAATGAGCACTAATACGCACCGAAACCTTCTGTACTGCAACACGTCTCCTAGAATAAAAGTCATCCAAAGGGGTACCGAAAGGGTCAGCGAGAATGTTACTCAAATCAGCAGCAGCCTCCCTATATCTCAAAGTGCTGCTAGGCTCAAAACCCTGTCCCAATAACTCGGCACGAAGCACATCAACCCAAGTGATGCCACGGTAAAGGGTGCCAAATAAATAATCCAAGTAGCTCTCGGGAAGGAAGACACTCCCCCGATGCAGAGGAGCGAAAGCCCAACGATTGCGGTCATCTCCCCAAGCCGACTGAAGCTCACTCGAGAAGTCAGGACCCATGTAAGCAACTGGACGAAGCATTCCATCCCTCGGAAAAGGAATTGTCTGTTGGCGACCGAACTGCCGCAGAACCCGCTCTGGCTGGTAAAATGAAGAATCTCTCAAACCGGGTACAACCACGTGCTGAAAACCAAGAGTCCATTCCACAAAAGGACGAAGACCCCAAGAAGGAGGACACCACTCAATATCAACGGTCGCCCGAGAGGCAAAGAATTTCTTCCAATCATCTTCAGAAAAATCCCGGATCAACAACTTCCTCCTATGAACAGCAAAAGGAGACAAATCACCATCCGGAGAATAAATTCTGAAGTGTTCTCGGAGCCATATGGTCAAGAGCAAAGGGCTTCCCCGACACATCTTGCCCGTCCTATGTAACTCATCAAGGCCGTGCAACGTCTCCCCTACAATAAGAGGGATTACACTAAATTGCTGGTCCTTACCTTGCAAAATAATCTCAGCCAACTGCGCGTCCGCAGTCCCGAAGGGTGTAACAAACAGTACTTCGCTGAAGAGACAAACGGCCATGGCATTTCTTTTGAAAGATTGAACCACCGGGTCCTCCGAGTGTAAACTGAAGAACATCGGCAATTCAGTTATGTCAATCACGGTACCATGCAACATCTTCCTCACGTCCTCAACAGGGAGATTCAGTAACCCAACCCAAGAGCCGATGGCACCGCGGTGATATTTAGGGACGGCAATCCGACCGGCCAAAGGCATGCCAAGGATGGCCCCGAAATCGTCAACAGTCGGCACCATTTCATTAGCTGAAAGGTTGAAGGTATGGCTGTCGCAATTCCAGAAAGCCACGGCAGCTCTCAACAAATCCCAATCCGGCTTCAACGTCCACAAGGTGAAAAGAATTCGGAACCCGAAATCTTTAATGAAGGCCTTCTTGGGATGGGTCTTGAAAGAATACACAAAAGTGCCCAAGTCCTTTTCATACGCACTAACGACCTTGGCATCAAGGGCAAAAGAATTGGAAGCCATGGAAAATGTTGATCACAAGCGAAGTTAAGCAATAATATGATGGCAGAAAGGAGCTGTGAGAATCAAGTGGTCGAACAGAAGATGATATTATAGCTGTTGGGGGCTCTTTTGGTCAGCAAATGTCAAGCCCGGAATTCCGCCTCCCAGGTCTAAATCGCTTCAAGAAAAGGGCCTTGTCAGAGATCTCCAGCCTATATCAAGACACTGTCCCGATCCTCAGACACCCAGTTGGGCACACCTTCTTCCGGTCCGCCCTTAAGGCATGTCAAAAATTGAAAGTAGGATAAAAACTCCCACTCAAAAGTAGGCCGTCCTCCCACGGATTTCGAACTCCCTAAGTTCTGTCACGGGTGCCACACCCCCCTCAAGAGTCAATCTCAACATTTCATCCCCCAGCAGGAACATTTTTTTTCTGGTCGCGGTCAACTGTGCCCGCACCCCACAATTCAAAAAGTCAAGTGTGACTCCAAATGGCACGAGACTTCAAAGCAATATTTCATCAAACGGATTCACTAACGGATTTGTCAACAAGGGTTCACCAACGGACTCATCCAAGGGATTCACTAACGGATTCATCAAACGGATTCACCAACGGATTCGTCAACAAGGGTTCACCAACGGACTCATCCAAGGGATTCACTAACGGATTCATCAAACGGATTCACCAACGGATTCGTCAACAAGGGTTCACCAACGGACTCATCCAAGGGATTCACTAACGGATTCATCAAACGGATTCACCAACGGATTCGTCAACAAGGGTTCACCAACGGACTCATCCAAGGGATTCACTAACGGATTCATCAAACGGATTCACCAACGGATTCGTCAACAAGGGTTCACCAACGGACTCATCCAAGGGATTCACTAACGGATTCATCAAACGGATTCACTAACGGATTCATCAACAAGGGTTCACCAACGGACTCATCCAAGGGATTCACTAACGGATTCATCAAACGGATTCACTAACGGATTCGTCAACAAGGGTTCACCAACGGACTCATCCAAGGGATTCACTAACGGATTCATCAAACGGATTCACCAACGGATTCGTCAACAAGGGTTCACCAACGGACACATCCAAGGGATTCACTAACGGATTCATCAAACGGATTCACCAACGGATTCGTCAACAAGGGTTCACCAACGGACTCATCCAAGGGATTCACTAACGGATTCATCAAACGGATTCACTAACGGATTCGTCAACAAGGGTTCACCAACGGACTCATCCAAGGGATTCACTAACGGATTCATCAAACGGATTCACCAACGGATTCGTCAACAAGGGTTCACCAACGGACTCATCCAAGGGATTCACTAACGGATTCGTCAACAAGGGTTCACCAACGGACTCATTCAAGGGATTCACTAACGGATTCATCAAAAGGTTCACTAACGGCCTCATTCAAAACATTCAGCCGGCAGGTTCACCCAACGAATCATGCCACCCCCTCTATCAACAAAAGCCGCTCACACAGGGAGTGCACCACTACCTCTCGCAATTTCAAATTCCTGCTTTTATCGAGTCTTTGCTTTTTTTTTTTTTTTTTGGTGATGTCCTCGGCGGGTGTTTTTAACTTTCGTCGACGCGTTCTGCTTTGCAGTCCACGTCGCCGAGGGGCTCTGTAGACACCCCGCCTTGGACCGCTCACCCCGATTGCACATTTGATTTTGTGTTTCTCCCCATTTTAAGTGTTTCTCGTTAGTTTCTGTCACTTCCGTTAAGTTCCTGACTGGCTTCGTTAAGTCCAGGGACTAAACTGAATGACAGGGCTGACTTTCTAGTCCATTCTGTCAAAATTGCCTTCTCTGAGTCGCGCGCCTCCGACAGGAGGAGCCAGGCGCGCGCGCCTCCCGCCCCCAAAGCAGGAAGCGCGCGCCTCTGGGCGTCAGTTACAGATTTATGGCCAGGATTCCCTCCCTTGCTCAATTTACAGGATTTTGCCCGGGAAGGATTTCTTGGTGACTGAGTTTTGGCACCAAAAACACCCCTCTTTCACCTATAAAAACCTCTCTTTACCTCCATTTTCAAGGATCGAAAACTTGGACGGAAGATTGAACTTACAAAAACTATACCAAAATCACTTTCTAAAGGTTCTCCAAGGATTTCTTCAAGCAACATTTGAAGGTCTTCAAATTGTAGGTAAAAGTTCATCTTTTCCTTTCTTTTCTACTTCATCTCCTCTCTCTCTTTTACTTTAATCAAATGTGCAATCACCCAAATCATTTTGGGACATGACTCTAATGATCACCGTATCTCATTGAGGTTGGTTAAGGAGTTATCTCCTACATTCCAAATCCTATTTTAAATCCCCCCTTTTCATGACTTCAAGAAGAAGAAGAAGAACATTTTCATTCATGTAGATTTTGATCAAGCAAGACCAACTTTAGTTGGGCGAGATGGGTGTTTCGGTACTTCCCATCTCGTAATCTAACCCCCGAACCTCAAAACAAAGAATCTCTGTTTTCGTAATCAAACTTAGGCTACAATCTATAGGTTTTTCTTATGTTCCTCAAAACATAGGTGGCGACTCTAAAAACAAGTTAGACATCCTAGGACAATTCACCGCTCTAGCCAAAGCTGTGGTTCCCCCGGGGTATCTACACACGTAAATCTGTGTTCTTGTGATTGCTTTACTTTTCCCATCAAGTCTTGTTTATTGCTCTAACAATAATAATAATAATTATAATAATAATAATAATAATAATAATAATAATAATAATAATAATAATAATAATAATCATCAATGGCCAATGAGTTCTAATTCAGATCACACTCTCTCCTTTGTTTGGATGATAGGTTGGGGGTTCGATTCTTCTTCTTATTAAGGATATCAAAGAATCCTTCTATATTTATAATTGCATATTTCTTAGAAATTGTATTTTTTTTTTGTGGATTGTGTTATTTACTTTTCTAATAGGATTACTATTGTATAGTTTCCTTTGATTTATCTAGAATAGCTTGAGAAACAGTCCACCTCTTGTATAAATATCAAACTCTTATGTGATTAACTTTCTCTCTCTCTCTCTCTCTATTTTATTATGGTATTAAGCTTATGATCCATAATGGTTAATTCTCAACCAACAGCCGCCCCACCCTACACCATAATCGCAAATCCTAATCCTCTACTTCGGCCTTCCCTCAATCTGCAACCCTACCTTAACCCAAGCCAAAACCTTCCCCAATCCCGACCATGCATTATGCCCAACTGCCAGCCATACCTGCCGCCTCTACTGTAACCACAACTGACGCTACACCAACACCAACATGTGAGGGGTGCAACCCCTACTTGTACAAAGTGGCGTACAAGGTGACACCACGTGCTCGACCCTCCACCTTCTTGCTAGAGACCAGTTCGTCTCATTAATTTTCCAGATTGAACATATCTAAGGATCGACCATCTTGCAGGGGCATATTATGTGTATCAAAGAATCCTTCAATACGGCTATTTCCCAGAGATTGTATTATTTACTTTCCTGTAGATTCTATTATTTACTTTTCTAATGGGATTACTATTGTATACTTTCCTAATTTGATGTATAAAGATTAGTCGTATAAAGATCCTAATATTATAATTAATAATATTTGAGTTTTTTATACTATTCTTCTATTCGTTGTATGGCTGACTTAGTCTCTCCGTCTTTCCCTATTCTATTACTTTCCTTCTTTCTCGTTGTAACTTAAAACTTTAGAATTGACCAAAAAAAAACATCATAATATATACTCCCTCCGTCCCACACAAGTGAAACTAATTTATGGGGCACAATAATTAAGAAAATAATAATATATGTGTGTCAGAAAATGAAGAAAGAGAATGAGGGGTAAATAGTAGTATTGGTTGAATAAGCCGAGTGGTAGAAAATGAAGAGAGAGAATGAGTGGGGTTAAAAGTATGGTTGGTTGAATATAAATATAATAAACCATTTTCATTTTGGGCAGTCTCACTTGTGATGGGACGGACTGAAAAGGAAATTAGTCTTACTTGTGCTGGGACGGAGGGAGTATGTATAATTACTCATCTTCGCGCAATTTTTCTTTTTAAGACTGTTTTACTTTTATGATTATTCGTGAAATATAAATGGAATTATTTAGAGATGAAATGATTGACTGAATTATATCTTCTCATTTTAAAGTCTCTCTGGGAATGCCAGTTTTGTGAACTTCATTTAAAATTCCGTTTAAGAACTTAAGATAATTTGAGTGAAAGGTGTGTAGTAGAGAGAAATGATCAATGTTGCCGCTGATGAGATACGAAAAGGAGAAAAACTTGAATGCCATAAAAAAGAGGCATGCTTTATTGGTTAAATAGATGTAGGGCAACATATTTATTTTCTGACGGTCCATATCAGTTTTGTTGCTATTTACAATTGCCACCTCCATATATTAGAATACAAATGGTTTGGGTGACCGACAACAATCGTCACGTCATTGCTCAATTAATATTTTTAATTAACATCCTTTAAATAATTTATATTCATTAAATATGAACAATCAAATTTTTTTTTTACAATAACTCACTCTATTTTAAAATAAATATTTATTTTTAATTAAAAAGAAATTGTCTCATCAAAATGAATGACCCTGGTAAGTAAAGTCACATGGAGTTTCATTGGTAGAAAATCATATTTTTTTAAGTTTTACTATTAGAAGTAATTACGCCTATAAATTAGTTCCATCTTAATAATAATGTGCACAATTTTGAATGTACACACAAATTAAAGAGAAAATAGTCAGGCAAAAACTTTGTGAGACGGGTCTCATTAATAAAGTAAATGGTTTGCTCCCATATGGGCGGGACGGGGCAAACTCATTTTCTCTCTCGTCAAGATCCGTTTCATGTGTGAGACCATCTCACACAAAACTTCCTCAAATAGTAATATGTAGCTGTGAGTATAAAAAGTGAGTTAGGAGAAAGAAAGTAGGAGTAGAAAATAAAAAGTGGATAGTTGCTGTGAGTTTGACAAGTAAGTCTCATTAAATAAATAACCATATATATATAATTTTATTTAAAGTGTAACTTATTAATTTTCAGATTTTGTTTTTGTTTTTAAATTTGATGTTTAATAAATTTATCTCCTTTGTGAGAGCATTTGATTTCTCTCCTTTGTGAGAGCCGTGGATTTCACTCCTTTGTGAGAGCCGTGGATTTCTCTCCTTAGTTGAGAGTATGTGTTTGTGTGTTTGTTGTATTGTTTGTTTGTTTGTGTACACTGCAATTGTAATTCAATCTGCAATGACGAATGTTGCATCATCTTAAAATAAAAAGGATGCCATTGTTCTCGCTGCACAAGGATGTTTCGAGGGTTTTGGAATGTTTGGTAGACGATTCTTCGCCAACCCGGATTCTCAATGTCAAGTACTCAACGCCAAATATAATCAAACGGGGGATTTTTTAAATGCCAACTTAAGGCAGTTTCCAAGTTTAACTTGGAGTAGAATCCGTATTTTTCAAAATTTAAATCGAAATTGTCATTGTTGTAGGTTAAGAAATTGATCTATTATGAATATTTGGGATGAGCCTCCGGTCATTGTGGAGTGACATCTCTGTTCTTATTATTAATGCAATTGAAGTCTTTGTTTAAAAAAAAAACTCCGTCTAATCTCCTTCTTCTCCACACCAATATTTCCATTGCCTTGATCATTCAACTTAGTTTGTTTCTTTCAAATCTCTAAATTTAAACATTAGTTAAAGATTATTCTCAATGATTAATGTTTAAATTTTGAGAAATTATATGTTTTTCAACAATAAATTGTTTTTTATTTGTGATTTTCAATTGTTGTTTTTTAGGATTTCAAACCCACTCTTGTATTCTCTCGTAATGCTGAGAGCCTTAGTATATTCTCTTTATATTGAGAGCCTTGTTTCGTCTCCTTCTGTTAAGAGCCTTATTTCCTCTCCTTCTGTTGAGAGCCTTGTGTTGATTATGATTTTTTTGGATTATGTTTGACAAATTTTACTTTGTTTTTCAACTTGGCAATGCTCGGGACGTTTGGCTGGCGATTCGTTGCCGATCCAGATGCTTTAGTAAGTCATGTGCCAAAAGCAAGATTTGTTCATGGTGGGAATTTCTTGAATGCCCGAATCGGGTAGTGTCCAAGTTTTACTTGGAAGAGCATCTGCGCGTCCCAAGATTCTGTTCAAGATGATTATGGAGTATTTGCTTCTGCATAATTCTTATACTACCTTTCATGGATTCCTTGGCTAGGATTTGATACGATTGTGTTTGAAGTGAATTCATTTGTTGTTCATACATGGTTGTACAATGATTTTCATTTATCGGATGAGTGTTCGATCATTTGTGGAGAGCCATCTAGTTTTTGTGTATGAATGCAATTGATTCTCTAGTGTTAAAATTGTATTAAAACACATTTTTTACTATTTGAAAATGTGACTTTTTATTGTGGAACAGTCTGAAATGAAATGTAAGATGCAACATTTATTACAAAACAATAGAATAATTATTAAAATAGTTTACTTTTTATTTAAAATTAGTTTGGTTAAATTTGGTCATTGCTGTACATTTTCCATACAGTATGTATTTTCTTTGGCATATGCATTTCTATCTCAAATCCCAATGGTAAGTAGGGTTTATGCTTTGATGCCTTTATAGCCAAAGCAGAAGAACAATTCTTTCCTTTCTCGTTAAACCCAAAATCTACCAAAGTAAGTAGTACTGGGAATTTGCGTGGGGCCGCTATATGCAAACACGTTCCCCTATTTACATTACATGGGACAGTCAAAATTAAATTTTATTGTGGTGGACTCACTTTTGTCAATTAATTATTAACTTTGTTTGATTTTTTAAATATTTTAAAGATATTTTAAGTTTTGATAATTCAATTAGAAGTTTTGATTTTTTTTGAAAATGAAACTAACTAGTATTGCAGTCTGATTACTTTACTTGCACAAGATCTGAAAATGAATAACAAATGAGGTCTAAATAAACTAATTTACAATAAATTAGTTGCCACATTATCTTCCTTCTTGATTCATTAGAAAACAAATACTCTTTCGGTCCCTAAATGAATGTCCATTTTCAGGAATTTTTTGTCTCAAAATAGGTGTCTATTTTGATCATAACTTTGTCCCTAAATGTTTTTTTTTCGAATTTTTTTTTTCACCGGTCACTTTATACTTGCAAAAACTAAATGTTTGTAAAGAAGATTACAAGATTATATATGAATTTTGCCACCAAATTGTACAAAAAGTTATGTCCCTTAAAATAAAATTTGGACACTCAATCAATTAGGGAAATTGATAGTAGTAGATGATGATACTCTATTTTGTCGCAAGGATTCCTCTTTGGTCGAGAATATAAAGTGCAAAATCAACAACAAAAAAACTAAGAAAGCCAAATCCACCCGATTTGGGGCATTTTTGGACTTTTCCCTCCTTGGAAAATCCAGATTTTTCACTCATAAAAAATTGTTCTCCAGCATGATTATTGAGTACTCCCTCTCGCTATCTCAGACTTTTTTTTTTACTGTAACATAAATGAACTTTGACCAAATATTGGTGTCAATTTAATGATTAAAATGAAATTTTAAAAACTGTTATTGATAAATCACTTAATAATACGTCAATTACGATTTATAGAATTTCACTAGAATTTAGATCGATTAGTCAAAGTTCATTTATATTAACTAAAAAAGTCAAAATGAGACAAATTTCGAAACACTGGGAGTATACCTGCTGCCATAGTACATTAAACCCTTAAAATAATGACCAAATTATATTCATAGCTTAATTAGTCACTAAGTCGGAATATTTAGAAACTGCTCCGCACAAAGTAAGGATGGTCAAAATTGATGGAGCTCCCGCCGGTGATCAGTTGATCGTCCTCATCACTACAACAATTACACATTTTTGATAAAGTGGAGGGGGTGTAATTTATTTATGTATCACCCCCTTCAACTTTGAGAAAAAGTACAGTGAAGTATACTCCATATGTATAAGCTTAATCAACAGAAATAAATAAAAAGGAAAAAGAAAATGAGAAAACCCGACCTCAAATTTCCTTATCCTTGACAACTGGATTCACATCCATGGTGGAGATGAAACGGTCAACGCCGCCGGATTTTGACTTTTTCCTGAGATGCATTTTCACGTAGAAATTCATGAAGAGGAACAGAATAGCACCGTTGAGGATTGAATTGAATCCCCACACCCAGATTCCATTGCACCCGCCTTTCAATAATTGGACCAAAAGGACCCCGAAATGGCACACCAGGTTACATAGCAGGAGGGTAATTTGGCAATTCACCACGAAGGGGAAACACGCGCTCCTCAATCCGATCGCCGTCCAGAACCTGTAACCGTACACGACGGAATAGACCGACGTCGTGAGAAGAATGGCCAGGATTTGGAAGGATTGGGAATATTCGAGCCACATGAAGGACATGAAAATGATGATGGAGTTGTTGAATAGGTGGAAGAACGAGAGATTCCGGCGACGGAGGATGTTGAATAGGGTTCGGAAGGTGTGGAGAAAACGTGAGAGGTAGAAGATGTAGGACCAGAAGAAAACGCGGCCGGAGGGGCGGGTGCCGAGGGGGAAACAGAGGAAGTAATTCAACGGGGTGGTTTTAGTGCGGCGCCAAAACCACCTGGTGTCGCGGATCTCGGCGGCGGCAGAGAACAGGATGCCGGTGAAGATGGTGGCGGAGATGAGGGCCATAGCGAGACTGTGAATAGCGGGGATGGGGCCCAAGGGTAGAGGACGGCGGCGTAGGGAGAGGAGAAGGTGGAGGAGGAGCGAGAGGGTGACGTAGAGGGAGATGGAGGTGAAAAGGAATGACCAGGTGGAGCCCCATGAATGGGTGTGGCTCCACCTGAAACCGACGATTGAAGGGTGTTCCGATAAGTAATACGTCAAGCTCTGGAGGGTCATCGTCGATAAGGCGGTGACCTGGGAACACGTCGGTGGTTGTGGAGGCAGCCGCAGAGGGTGGTGGGCGGTGGTGGATGGATGGTGAGGGGTTTTTAATTACGAATGGGAGGAGAGATTTGCGGACTAAAATAAAGGGGGATTGTATGTGAATAGTGGGAAGGTGGGAAATGAAAATTTAGGTGGGCTACGGAAATGTGGTTCAAGGCGGATTGATTCATTTAAATGGGCAAAGGAACAGACAACACACGCTCGTATATATATACGGGGTATTATTTTTGTCCAATACATTTACAAGTGCACATTTTCCAGAATTTCTTTTCGGGTTTATTCAAATATTTAAAGTAAGACAATGATCAATGGTCCATTCAACATTCAACCCCTTTTTTTTTCAATTCCAACACTCCACATCATCTTCTTTTTCTTCAACCTAATAATTCAATTACTATTCAACTTTTACACCTTAAGATGATTTTGTTTAATAAAATTTAATACCCTTAATATTTGAAAGTAAGTAGGAGAGAGAGAATAAAAATATTCTTTGCCATTTTAGAAGTTGACATATACTCTAGGACAAACTAAAAAGAAAATGTGGACAAAGGGAGCAATTTTTTTAACACTGAAGTTTGACTATTTAAATTGTTGGGTTAATGCCTTTTGAATTTGGGACGCCGAGTTAAAGGGTTAAACAACAGAGAAATCTCATGATTCCGGGACGGAGCAGAACAGCTCGGCCGAGCATGTCAAAAGACTCGGCTGAGCAGATGGGGTCCGGGCGGATCTGGGGTAGTACCCGGGCGGACCTAGGCAATGAGGCGAATCGGAAATTTGACGTCGGAAATCAAGAGCAAGCAGAACAGGTAGGTCCGGGCGGGTATTGGATAAGATCCGGTCGGATCATTGCAAGGGTCCGGCCGGACCATAGTGTACACCCGCGCGGACCAGGACACCTGGGAGGTCAGTTTTGCTGCAGAGTTCCAGTTCCGCAGAAGGATGGTTTTCGGGTCAGTTTAGGACTAGAATTCCAAGTTCCTAGCAGATTTTGACATAGACTTTACTGGTATAAATAGAGATCATTAGTATAGATCAAAATAAGCCTCAGGTTGTCATAGACAGATTATTAGAGTGCTCAGAGAAGGTCTGTAATCCTACAGTTACACAGTCAGGAATTATTGTGATCAATAATTCGTGTAGTAGTAATAGTGTGATCTTTGTAATTGTTTCTCCAGATTGATAATAATATTCTCTCCCGTCCCCGTAGACGTAGCCAAGTTGGTGAACCACGTATATCGGTGTTCTTGTGATTGCTCGCTTTTTTTTATCAAGTCTTGTTATTGCTCTAACAAGTGGTATCAGAGCTCTGGTTATTCCAGAGCTTTGGTTCGTGGTTGGAAGTTCAGGGATTCCGTTGTAGAGAACAAGAAGATGGGTCAAGGAACAGATTCGATCGACAAGTTCAATGGGAAGAACAGTTTATCTCTCTGGCAGATCAAGTGAAGGCTTTGTTGATAGACAAAGATTTATGGAAACCGTTGGAGATTGAAATCAGGGAACGCAAGGATCCCAAGAGTAAGGCAGTCACCACAGAAGCTACCGCAGAACAGTCAGAAGGACCAGCAAGCAACAGCGAAGGAGGCGGCGGCATCGAAGAAGTTAGATCAGAAGGCTCACGCCAAGATCATCAGACAGTTGGATGATGAGATCCTAACCAATGTTGCAGGAACATACTCCGGAAGCGATCTTTGGTTGAAGTTGGAAGATATGTACATGACACGTTCATTGACCAACAAGTTATACCTGAAAAAAAAGCTGTATGATTGTCGAATGACTGAAGGTACGCCCATAAATGATCATCTTGATAGATTTACTTCTGCATTACTTGAACTGCGTAATATAGGAGTAGTTGTGGAAGACGAGGATGCAGCCTTGCAACTTTTAGTATCTTTACCTATGTCTTATGAACATTATGTCGATTCGTGCATAAATCGTAAAGATGGTATCTCTCTAGAGGAAGTGAAAACTTCTCTCAAGACGAGAGAGTTACGCAGAAAGGCGAGTGGGAATAAGGCAGGTACCCAGTCATCAGGTTTGGTTGCTAGTAGTAGCAACAATAGGGGTTCTAGTGAGAGGAAGAACAATAAAGGTAATTCTTCACACAAGAAGGGTCTAAAGCCTGGGGATATCTGTAATTTCTGCAAGGAAAAGGGACATTGGAAGTTCGACTGTCCCAGAAAGAAGCAAGGCAAGGCACCAGTCACAGCAGAGGCCATGACGGCCAGGGATTCCAGTTCAGATAAGGATTATGCGCTAGTAACATCAGAATCAGCATGCGCATCTGATGCGTGGATTCTTAATTCAAGAGCTTCTTACCATATCAGTCCTAGGAGAGAATGGTTTACCGGTTATAGGCAGATAGTTGGCGGTGATATAAGCATGACCAACAGCACAATCTGCAGGGTTGTCGGTATTGGTTTAATCAAGGTCAGGACTCATGATGGTAGGGTTGTCACTTTGAACGAGGTTCGACACGTTCCGCTTATGACGAAGAATCTGATTTATCTTAGTCAGTTAGACAGCAAAGGGTTCAGTTTCAAAGGTAAAGGTGGAGCAATTAGTGTCTGTAACGGTTCAGAAGTGATGCTGAAAGGCCTTAAGCGGGGCTCCTTGTATTTCCTCCAAGGAAAGACGCTTGCAGAGTCGACTATAGCTGCATCAGAAGAGTTGAACGAGGGAGATATGTTTGAGCTGTGGCACATCAGGCTCTGTCATATGAGCACTAGAGAGATGCATGAGTTGACTAATAGAGATCTTCTTTATGGTCATAAGATCAAGGATCTTAAAGGCGTTCTGGATTACATCCACTCAGAGTATATACAAAGAGAGACGATAGTAGAGGGTCATTAATATTTGAAATTTATACTTGGAATATGATATATTATTTGCCATAGAGTTAGTTTTCTGTAAAACGTGTTTTTCTTAGCGATTAGGAAAAACGTGTTTTTCATAATCATCTGGCACTCCTCAACACACTCGCTGGACCTTCATAACACATCAACTGGACATCCTAAATGTTGGTGTTGTATGCTCTAGGCATGTTATGAGAACGATTAATGTTATCTATTGATTATGTTTTAATAAAGATATTGAATGTTTGATTATTATATCCTTTGCATGTTTATTATAATAATCCCCGTCCCTGATAATTATGTATTAATTGTTAGTATAAGTTTAATAGATAATCCTATGATGATTATGGTGTATGGGATACAATTACACTTATGGGTATTTGTTGGAGACCAAATACTGGACCGACCCGTATGAGATTTATGTCATGGTCACAATGTCATAATTAAGTCTCATATAGTTATATTACTGGAATCTTTAGACTTGGGGTTATTACAGTCTTCCACTTGATGAACATTATGTTTGACATATTCAAACGTTACTCCTAACCGGGTAGTTATAAAGAATATGATTGGCATAATCGGAATCATGTAGGGAAGAGTAATAAGCCAAGAAAGGATTTGTTCCTCATCAAGAGAGATGTCAAGCTTTGGCCACTCGATGAATGGTACTGATGAAATGCATGGCCGTGCTCAAATAAGATTTGTCTTATCAATACATTTGGGATCGAGAAAGCATTGGACTATGTAAGTTGACCATTGACCATGGCTTATGTTCAATAGACATCGTGAAACAAAGAGATTGTAATATGTTCTATAATTGATTAACGAACTTTAACAAGTTATATCATTTGGGAATCATGATAGCCTGCTAGGGTCTGCTCATGATTTATGAGACAAAGTTTGTTTGGGCTCATTGCCAACTCGATATAATCCTATGGGGTCACACACAAGAGAACGAATTGTTAAAAATGAAAAATGGTTGTGTTTTTGTCTGGCACGGTCGTGCTCTTTAGAAGACACGACCGTGCCATTAATCGCCAAAGGCAAGTGGCTGGCGCACCATTTGGCACGACCGTGCCAAATATAAAGCACGACCGTGCCAATATTGGGAGGCTGGGAAGGCTGCCTCGAAGTCATTGGCACGACCGTGACAAATTTGGGGCACAACTGTGCCAGTCATGTCGGCCAGGAAAATCTTGCAGCACAAATAAAGACGGGATTTGATTTTTCTAAGTCCTTAAGGGTTAAGGACTTATACCCATTTAAATATCTCAGTCCCAGCCATTGTATAAGATTGATTCACTTGTTTGGAGAAACATTATTATTGATTGAGATTGAGAATCAAAGATCAATAATACATAAAATCATATATTTCCTTTTGATCTAGCAGTCAAGATTAGGAAATAGTTCTTAATATTCGTTCGCGTGTGTATATCTATAGAGGTTGATTCCGTTATCATCTTCGTGTTCGTGTTCCTGCGTTCGTGATTCGAAAGCCGCGAAGAACCCAAGACTCAAAGATCAAGAAATCAAGAAACGCTTCAAGGGTTGGTATTCTTATATTCATAGTAGATGTATTTGTCATAATCATATGAATGGATCTATAGGCTTTGGGTTTCATAAATTTTAAATGCTTAATTCTGCTGCGCATGTTACTACGAAATCCAACAGTGGTATCAGAGCTCCGTTCATGTTGATTATATCAATACATAATCATGTTGTATGTATATAAATTATTTATGTACCTAGCATGATTTGAATATTGAGATTATGATGTTTATGTGTTATATGCATTTATGTGGTTTATTGTTTTATAAAATTTAATTGCACTATTCAATCGCAATAAAAATTATGTTGGATTCAAAATTGTTGGGTTATCAATTTTGATTCGATCAAAGTTTTGATAATCTAGAGATTCATGAATAAATTTTTTATTCAAGGTTTTGATGATCATGGTGATTGGATCACCAAGAACACCAAATCCTAATTGAATCGGGAAAAATATTTTGGGACAAATTTTGGAACTTTAAAAATTGGATTTTTCGAAGGGTCCGACCGGACCTAGTAGGCGACCCGGCCGGACCTCTGGGTCTTGTGCGAGTGCGTCTTTTAGATCGCAGGTGTGGATCTTGGGGTTTTAATTTCCTATTTGTTTTAGTCTGTTGAATTCTGATATTGGTTCAAGGTTTGGATGGCTAGCCTACGTTCTCGAGACTGTGTTTCCCAAACTTGATCGTGATCAAAGATTCAAAGATAAAACGAAGTTAGAATTATGAAGAGTTCATAATTGCTAAAATTGAGAAACAAAGTTCTTGATTAGAAGATTGGAGATCCATGTGGAATTGTGAATGCAATTGGCCTACATTCATCGAGACCATCTATTTGCTTAGTTTCGGCCACATGGACTACTTTCTTGGTTTCTTGAATTAGTGCGGAATTGTCGTTGCCTTATGGCTTAGATCGGCCGCATTTTGTTGTCTTGATTTGGAGATAATAACCAAAGTTCAAATAGTCTCATCCTCATAATTATAGAGAAACTAATGACACATAATATCATGCTTAAATTAATGGAGATTAATTTAGTGACTAAACTTGATGTGTAACATGTTTATCTTATGTGATCGTAAATGTGTTATATTCTATATGTTGTGAACCTTCATTAAAATTTAAGTTCCGTGCCAATCCATGATTAAAACACTTGTGAGTACATGGGTAGTTTTATGTGGGCTCTGTCAAAGCAAGGTACATTAATTCTATTCATCTATGAGCAAGATGAGGAAAGAGTGATTCCTATACGTTTAAAATGGTTTGACTTAAGTAGGCTATCAAAAGACAAAGTTTTTGGCCTAAGGCACAGATGAGATTAAAACATGCTAGACATATGATGTCTAAAATCTCATAAAAGACCTAAGAGTCATATATGATATGATTGACAATGAGTTGTCTACCTAATTAATTTGATTTTGAGCAGTATCGCCAAAGCGGACTTGAAATTAAATTAAAGTTGGATCTTATCCAATTTAAATTATATTATACATTGGATGTATATGAAGGTTATATAATTTAGTGGGAGTATTTGTGAAATACTAATATTTGTAATATCTTTAAAACTAAGTTGGTACTTATATATGATTATATGTTTGCATAATTGTAGATAATGGCTCAAAATTCAAGTTCTTTATCATTGCGATCTATCCTTGAGAAGGAAAAACTTCAAGAAAATGGATCTAACTTCACGGATTGGATCCGTAGCCTTAGGATTGTTCTAAAGCATGAAGATAAGCTCTATATTCTTGATGAGCCCATTCCTGAGGATGAACCTGAATCATCTTCCCCCAAGGATGAGAGAAACGCCTACAAGAAGCACAAAAGTGATTCTCGTGAGGTGGGTTGTCTCATGCTTGCAGCCATGTGTTTTGAGCTTCAGAAGACTCTTGAACACTTGGAGGCATATGACTTTGCTGTTGAGTTGAAAGATATGTTTCAAGAACATGCAAGTCAAGAAAGGTTCGATACTATAGCTACCATTGTCTCATGCAAGATGAGTGATGGGCAGGCTGTGGGCCCTCATGTTCTAAAGATGAAGACTCACTTTGAGCATCTAGAGAGGCTTGGCCATCCCATTGAGGTTGAGTTGGCCACTGATTTTATTCTTAATTCATTGCCCAAAAGCTATAATCAGTTCGTAATAAACTTTAATATGCATGGGATGGATAAGTCCTTGTCTGAGTTGCATGGGATGCTAAAGACAACGGAAAACAAAATCGGTAAAGAAGCTGCTCCTGTGCTCATAGTATCAAAGGAAGGAAAGCGCAGAAAGGCAAAGGAAACGGGGGTAAGACGAAAGTTGTCAAACCCAAGATTGGCAAGGCAATTGTTGCTAATGCTAATATGGCTAAACATGCTTCCCAAAATGATGCAATTTTTTTTCACTGCAATGAGATTGGTCATTGAAAATGGAATTGCAAGGTTTATAAGGAAGAGATGAAGAAGAAAAAAAGCAGTGGGACTGCCTCTACTTCAGGTATCTATGTTATAGATGTTTTTCTTTCTACTTCTAGCTCCTGGGTATTAGACACCGGATATGGATCTCACATTTGTATAAATGTGCAGGGACTAAGGAATAGAAGGCTACTTAAAGATGGCGAAGTGGACCTACGCGTGGGGAATGGAGCAAGAGTTGCTGCATTAGCCGTAGGAACATATGATGTCATTTTACCTAGCGGATTAATTCTTGTTTTGAACAATTGTTACGTTCCGGATTTAAGTAGAAATATTATTTCAGTTTCTTGTTTGGATAATGAAGGTTATAGTTTTCTTATTAAGAATAAGAAGTTTTCTATTTATTTAAATAAGATGCTTTATTGTACTGCATGTTCATTTAATGGCCTTTATGTTCTTGATGTTGAAAGTGGGAATAATGAGAATATTTATAATGTAAAAAAAAAATCTAAACTTAATGATGTAAATCATACTTATTTGTGGCATTGCCGTCTTGGTCATATAAATGAGAAGCGTATCTCAAAACTCCATGGGGACGGACTTTTAGATTCACATGATTTTAAATCATATGAAACTTGTGAGTCGTGTTTACTTGGAAAGATGACAAAGACACCTTTTACTAAGAGTAGTGAAAGGGCTAGTGACTTATTGGGACTCATATATACTGATGTGTGTGGACCAATGAGCAGCAGTGCTAGGGGAGGATATCAATACTTCATAACTTTTACTGATGATTTTAGTAGATATGGCTATGTCTACTTAATGAAACATAAAAGTGAGTCTTTTGAGATATTTAGAATATTTCAAAATGAAGTACAAAATCAACTTAGCAAAACTATTAAATCACTTCGATCCGATCGTGGTGGAGAATATTTAAGCCAAGAATTTGACAATCATCTTAAAGATTGTGGAATTGTTTCACAATTAACTCCACCTGGAACACCACAATGGAATGGTGTGTCTGAGCGGAGAAATAGGACCTTATTAGATATGGTACGCTCCATGATGAGTCAAGTTGATCTTCCTTTATCCTTTTGGGGACATGCACTAGAAACTGCCGTTCTTACACTAAACAAAGTTCTAACTAAATCTGTTCCAAAGACTCCATATGAGATGTGGACTGGAAGAAAACCTAGTTTGTCTTTCATGAAGATTTGGGGTTGTAATGCTTATGTTAAGAGAATGATCTCTGACAAACTTGCACCAAAATCTGACAAATGTATTTTCGTGGGTTACCCTAAGGAAACTAAGGGATATTACTTTTACAACCTCACGGACAACAAAGTGTTTATTGCTCGAGATGGTACCTTTCTAGAGAAAGAGTTTCTCTCCAAAGAAATTAGTGGGAGTAAAATTCATCTCGAAGAGGTTTGAGAACCCGAAAATAACATGGAACAAAATGTTGGATCTGAACAAGTTTCACAAGGAGTTGTGGAACCTATTCAGAATACTCAAGTTCCTTGCAGAACTGGTAGGGTGCGATCCGAACCTGAGAGATATGGATTTCTCATGAGGGATAGCAATGAAGTGGAAGTCATAGTTGATGACAAACCTACTTCCTACCAAGAAGCAATGTCCGCTCCTGATTCAGATAAATGGCTTGGAGCCATGGAACCTGAAATTAAGTCCATGTATGATAATCAAGTTTGGAACTTGATTGATGCGCCCGAAGGTGTAAAAACCATAGGATGCAAGTGGGTTTTCAAAAAGAAAACTGACATGGATGGAAAGGTGCATACTTATAAAGCTAGACTTGTAGCGAAAGGCTATAGGCAGATTCATGGAATCGACTATGATGAAACCTTTTCGCCCTTAGCAATGATCAAGTCTATAAGAATTTTACTTGCCATAGCCGCATATTTTGACTATGAGATATGGCAAATGGATGTCAAGACAACGTTCCTTAACGGGAACTTACTTGAGGATGTTTATATGACACAACCTGAAAGTTTTGTAATTCCAGAAAATTCTAATAAAGTATGCAAGTTGCAAAGATCCATCTATGGATTGAAGCATGCCTCTAGGAGTTGGAATCTTCGATTTGATGATTCGGTCAAAGAGTTTGGCTTCATCAAGAACGAAGATGAGCCTTGTGTATACAAGAAGATTAGTGGGAGCGTAGTATTATTTCTAGTACTATATGTTGATGACATATTGCTCATTGGAAACGACATTTCTGCACTGCAGTCTGTAAAGACTTGGTTAGGAAAGTGTTTCTCAATGAAAGATATGGGAGAAGCCGCGTATATCCTTGGCATTAGAATCTATCGTGATAGATCTAAGAAATTGATTGGTTTAAGTCAAGATACATATATTGACAAAGTTCTTAAGAGATTCCGTATGGAAAACTCTAAGAGAAGAAATTTGTCAGTAGGCCATGGCATAACTCTAAGCAAGAATCAGTGTCCTAAGACAACTGTTGAGCGTGACAGAATGATTGGGGTTCCATATACTTCCGCAATTGGATCAATCATGTATGCCATGATATGTACTAGACCCGATGTCTCGTATGCTTTGAGCATGACAAGCAGATACCAATCAGATCCCGGTGAGAGTCACTGGATTGCAGTCAAGATGATTCTTAAGTACTTGCGAAATACTAAAGATTCGTTCTTGGTGTATGGAGGTATGGAAGATGATCTTGTTGTAAGTGGTTACACAGATGCAAGCTTCCAAACCGACAAGGATGATTCAAGATCGCAATATGGATTTGTATTTGTGCTAAATGGAGGTGCTGTTAGCTAGAAGAGTTCTAAGTAAAGTACCGTCGCAGATTCTACAACAGAAGCTGAGTATATTGCTGCATCCGATGCTGCAAAGGAGGTTGTTTAGATCAAGCAGTTCATTGGTGAACTTGAGGTGGTTCCTAGCATTGCTAATCCAATATACCTTTATTGTGATAATAATGGTGCTATTGCTCAAGCAAAGGAACCTAGATCACATCAGAAATCTAAACACATACTTAGGTGTTTTCATATCATTTGAGAGATCGTTGATAGAGGAGACGTAAATATATGCAGAGTACCAACTGATGATAACATTGCCGACCCATTGACAAAGGGTCTTCCACAAGCAAAACATGAAGGTCATGTTAGGTCTATGGGTATTCGATACATTAATTAGGCCTAGTGCAAGTGGGAGATTGTTGGTGTTGTATTCTCTAGGCACGTTATGAGAACGATTAATGTTATCTATTGATTATGTTTTAATAAAGATATTGAATGTTTGATTATTATATCCTTTGCATGTTTATTATAATAATCCCCGTCCGTGATAATTATGTATTAATTGTTAGTATAAGTTTAATAGATAATCATATGATGATTATGGTGTATGGGATACAATTACACTTATGTGTATTTGTTGGAGACCAAATAATGGACCGACCCGTATGAGATTTATGTCATGGTCACAATGTCATAATTAAGTCTCATATAGTTATATTACTGGAATCTTTAGACTTGAGGTTATTACAGTCTTCCACTTGATGAACATTATGTTTGGCATATTCAAACGTTACCCCTAACCGGGTAGTTATAAAGAATATGATTGGCATAATCGGAATCATGTAGGGAAGAGTAATAAGCCAAGAAAGGATTTTATCCTCGTCAAGAGAGATGTCAAGCTTTGGCCACTCGATGAATGGTATTGATGAAATGCATGGCCGTGCTCAAATAAGATTTGTCTTATCAATACATTTAGGATCGAGAAAGCATTGGACTATGTAAGTTGACCATTGACCATGGCTTATGTTCATTAGACATCGTGAAACAAAGAGATTGTAATATGTTCTTCAATGGATTAACGAACTTTAACAAGTTATATCATTTGGGTAATCATGATGACCTACTAGAGTCCGCTCATGATTTATGAGACAAAGTTTGTTTGGGCTCATTGCCAACTTGATATAATCCTATGGGGTCACACACAAGAGAACGAATTGTTAAAAAAGAAAAATGGCTGTGTTTTGGTCTGGCACGGTCGTGCTCTTTAGAAGACACGACCGTGCCATTAATCGCCAAAGGCAAGTGGCTGGCGCACCATTTGGCACGACCGTGCCAAATATAAAGCACAACCGTGCCAATATTGGGCGGCTGGGAAGGCTGCCTCGAAGTCATTGGCACGACTGTGACAGATTTGGGGAACGACCGTGCCAGTCATGTCGGCCAGGAAAATCTTGCAGCACAAATAAAGACGGGATTTGGGTTTCCTAAGTCCTTAAGGGTTAAGGACTTATACCCATATAAATATCTCAGTCCCAGCCATTGTATAAGATTGATTCACTTGTTTGGAGAAACATTATTATTGATTGAGATTGAGAATCAAAGATCAATAATACATAAAATCATATAGTTCCTTTTGATCTAGAAGTCAAGATTAAGAAAGAGTTTTTAATATTCGTTCGCGTGTGGATATCCATAGAGGGTGAGTCCGTTATCATCTTCATTTTCGTGTTCATGCATTCGTGATTCGAAAGCCGCGAAGAACCCAAGACTCAAAGATCAAGAAATCAAGAAACGCTTCAAGGGTTAGTATTCTTATATTCATAATAGATGTATTTGTCGTAATCATATGAATGGATCTATAGGCTTTGGGTTTCATAAATTTTAAATGCTTAATTCCGCTGCGCATGTTACTACGAAACCCAACATTAAACACTGTCACTAGCTATATATTAACACAACAACTGCTCTTTAAATTTTTCTCAGAAAAAACTTGACTGCTATCACTTTCAAAGGTTCTGGCTATCAGTCTCAACGGTTCTTTTCAGCTTTACTTTTTCTCACCGAAGATTCTTCATAAATTATATCTAGAAGACTATATTATCTATATCCAGAACCTCTTGAGCTTGATATCCAGAAAGTTTATTAGCCATTACCTTCTTCAAATGTGCTTGAAATCATATCCAGAAGGCTTGTTATTGATATCCAGAACCGATGAAAAGTTCCGATTATTTACAAAAATGTCACCGCGCATTTTTTAAAGAAGTTCCACATATTTTCAAAAATGTCACCAAAAACACGTTTTTTCCAGGACTTGCATAAAACGCGTTTAACCCAAGATTTTGTGTTTGCCATAACATAGTGAGCGAAAATTGGTCATATGTAAGAATATCGTCAAAATCCTAACATGTGACATGGATGCAGAGATTGTGTTTTCAATAAAATGCATGTCGTAATATTAGGAAAAAATAATTTTATGAAAATGATTATAATGATGTGGAAATGCGATGTGTTTTTTAGAGTTAACTATTTTATAGTTATTGTGGATATAGTACCTCATTAGGTAATAAGTTTTGAGAAATTAAAGACGCTCGTACATATAATTAGATTTTTGTATAATCAAAACTAGTTGAAGTCTTTGAAATCGAATTTGTTCTGAAAGTAATGTTTTTGGAATATGTTAAATTAAAAGAATATTGCACGAAGTTAATTTTTTTTTCATATGTCAAATATTAATTTTGACGATTTATTTTATAATTAAAAATATTGCATATGATTTTTTCAAGTGGTCAATGTCAGTATTTTTAATACTTACATTTGTAAAGAGACTCATTGTTATCCCAACGTTCGCATTAATTCTCAGTGTTAGCGCTGCTTATTGAATTTTGTTAACTACGTTTGTGACAATGGCATCAACTAATTTTATTTTTCAAAGTTGAAGTTATTGAAAACATACTTGATTTTATCATTGTCTCAAGAAAGGTAAAACGATCTTGTCTTAATATGTTTGAGAAAGATATATTATAATACATTGATATAACTATTATGCAACTGAAAAAGTTTGTTCTTATGATCATGATGTATCCGTCTTGATTTTTGATTTGAAGTTTCATTTTCTCTACTATAAGGACGTGCCTGTCTTCTAAATAGTTCTTGGTACTTAATTATTTTGGATATGCAAGAGCGGACCCACGTTGGTACGACTGGGTACGACGACACCCACTCTATCGATTGCACCGTTGGCTTGAGGCCTAGAAGGAGATGACTTGTGCTTAGTGGTCTTATAGTTGACTAAAAAGGCATCAATTTCCTTCTCAAAGTAAGAGCCATTGTCGGAGATGATCTTGAAAGGAACACCTTAGCGACACATGATGTTGTTCTTGATGAACTCAGCCATTTTTCTTGCGTTGAGAGTACGGTAAGCTTGTGCTTCAATCCACTTTGTGAAATAATCTACGGCGACTAGCACGAATGACTGCCCATTGCTACCCGTTGGATTTATCTTTCCAATGATGTCGATATCCCAACAAGAGAATGGCTAATGAGTGGTCATGTTGTATAATTGAGAAGAGGAGCATGTTGTAGATTCGCATCGAATTCACATTTGGTGCATCTTTTGACTTTCTCTATGCAATATTTTTCCATAGTTGTCAAAAAGTGGCCAATATGAAGGATCTTCTTGGCTAGCATTACACCATTCATGTGGGGTTCATATTCACATTCATCGACTTCTTGCATTATATCTTGGGCCTCAATCTCATTTGTGCATAAGAGATTGATCCATTCATAGTGTCGTTTGTAGACTCGGTTCTCAATCAACACAAATCTTGATGCCAATTTATGTAAAGTCATACGACCTTTCTTTCCACTGTTATTGGGGAAGGTTCCATCTTTGAGAAAATTCTCATTGTCGGTATACCACGGCGGGTATGCTTGCTCCTCATTCATCTCGATACTCATGCAATAGGCCGGGTTAGTCCTTCTTGAAATTTTGAAGGGTTTCACCATTTTTCCCTCAGGCATATCGAGAAATGAAGCTATAGTGGCCAATACGTCGACGAAGCAATTCTTGTCTCTTGGCAAGTAATTAAAGGTGACATTATGAAACTGTTCAATGAGCTCTTCCAGATGTTGACCATACTGCTGAAGAGTCGGATCTTAGTTTTTCTATTTGCTGGAGGTTTGATTGATGATAAGTAGGGAATCACCGAACACCTATAATTCTTGAACATTCCTTTCCAAGGCCACTTCTATCCTCGATATACAAGCTTAATATTCGGAAATGTTATTTGTGGAATAAAACTCCAAACAGATTGCAATTGGAGTGTAAACATCTTTGGGATCGACGAGCAACATTCCTATTCGAAAACCATGCTTATTTGCCACTCCATCGAAAAAAAGTTTCCATTTATTTTAATCCGTTGTTGTGCATATCATGTCTTTATCAGGAAATTGAATGTATTTTCCCTTCACTTTTGTCACATGGAAATTAACTAAGATGATCACTGAACACTTTCCTCCTGATGGATTTTAGTGTGACATAAGTGATATCATAACTTGCAAGCATAAAGTACCACTTGGATATTCTTGTTGTCATGAATAGCTTCTCGAAGATGTACGAGAGTGGATCGACCCTTGCCACAATCTTCATCAGAAAGGCTTCCATGTAGTGATTTAACTTGTAAGTGACCCAATCCAAAGCGGCACATGACTTCTCCAAAGTGGAGCAGATTCTTTCACTTCCTTGGAATCTCCGATTCATAAAGTAGATTGAATTTTCCTTTCTCGAGTTCTTTTGACTTTGAGCTAGCATAGCCTATGGGGAATCATCATTCACTGTTAGATAGAGCAAGAGAGTCTTCTTATTATGGGGGGAACCAAAGCCGGAGGACAAGTCAAATACTGCTTCACTTGATTGAAACCCTTTTGACATTCATCGGTCCATTTAAGAGCCATATACTTCTTAAGAAGCTTGAAGATTGGCTCGCACATTGTATTTAATTGATGCATAAACTGAGTGATATATCAAAGACGACTCATAAAACCTTTGATTTCATTCTGAGTCTTCGGCTGTGGCATGTCGATGATTGCTTTGATTTTGGAGTGGTCAACTTCAATCCTCCTTTTCGTGACCATATAACCGATGACCTTCCCCCTAACAATGCTAAAAGTGCATTTTGTAGGGTTAAGCCTCATGTTGTGTTGTCAAAGCATTTTAAAGAACTTGCGAGTATTGATCAAGTGTTGGCCAACAATTTCCTTGGAAGGAATAATCGTGTCATCCACGTATACCTCGATCTCTTTGGAAATCATGTCATGGAAAAATTCGATCAAGACCCTTTGGTAAGTAGCCCCTACGTTCTTTAACTCAAACGGCATGACTGTGTAGCAGAAAGTTCCCCACGATGTTGTAAAGGCAGTCTTGTGTTGATCTTCTTCGGCCATGAGAATCTGATTGTAACCCGCAAATCCATCCATAAATGATCGAAACTCGTAAGTGGCAGTTGAATCGACGAGCATGTCAATGTTTGGTAGTGGAAAGTCATCCTTTGGTGAATCCTTGTTCAATTCCTAGAAGTCTACACAAGCTCAGACCTTGCCATTTACCTTTTTGACCGTGACCACATTTTTTAGCTATGTCTCTAAGAAATTTTTCAATCTCTACCTTAACCAATATGGACCATTTTGGCTTGATCTTTCTGAGCTTTTGCTTGATTGGATTGACACCTTTATTCCACGGTATGCGGTATTGCACTACCTTTCTTTCCAAACCCACCATGTCTTTGTATGACCATGCGAAGATGTCCATGAATTCTTTGAGTAATGCAATTAAAATGTCTTTCTTTTCCCATTTGAAGAAGCTTTTAATCTTTGTCTCCTTCGGCTTCTCTAGTGTATCAGATTAACAACATGCAATTCTTCATCATCCCCTAGACCATTTTCACCATGACTACGAACCTCTTGAGCTAATTCTTTTAACATTTCATTATTTTTGTTGTCTATTTCATCACAATTTAAATAGTTATTAGCTTGTTTATTAAGTTCATTATTAGTTAATTAATATTTTATGATGTTTGCAATGTCGGGGTTCTCATAAAGATCAAATTTATCATTAGCAAATAAAGGAAACATATGCTCGACTATTGCCTCCATGTCCTCTTTAGTGAGGTCATTGGAAGCACATTCGAATTCAAATGTGAATGATATTAAATTTGCTCGTGTTGCTTTGCGGGGAGTGTAAATCATCTTCTCAACCAAAAACTGTTTGGATACCATGGGTACCTTCATCGAATACCAGTTGTTGAGAGGCTCGGTGCATGAATTGATTTCTTCTAAGGGCCCTTCTTCGAAATTTGTGTCGTCGGATAGAGCATTCACTTGGCTACTGCCGATCTTGGCAAAATCATTGAACATTACTTCAAGATCTTCCCCCCATAACAACTTTTTCTTGGCCTCGATACTGACCTTCTTCCCCCACCATTCTCAGGGTGAAAATGGAGTAGGATCTTCTTTGCTCTTCTTGATTTCACAATCGAAAAAAATTCAAAGACCGGGTTTAAAAACACCTTTGTTGTTGACCCATGGCTCGGGGAAAATCATTGTCGGACAAAATACCTATTCAATGTTTTTCGGTAAGGCCTCAAGTTGGGAAGCTCATTATGTTGTCCAAATCTTCTTACACAGGCTGTTTTCTTGATTGCCCTTTCATATTTTTCCTCATCTTCGGTGTGTTCACAACCTAAACTAAACATATTTGTAACAACGGGAACTTCTATGGATTTTATTCTACCTTAATGGTGTTTTCCTAGCCCCAATCCTGGCATGTACCCCATTTTTCTCATCATGCGGAGTACTGCGCGGCTGCCCAAGTATCGTGATTCATCTTCCATTACCTTTTCAATGTTGTTGATGGATGTGTTTTTACACATCAATATTGAATACATTCGTTCTTATCTTGGAGCTAATCTTTGGGTATTTTGGTGTTTTAATGGCTGTTTTGAGTGACTTTGAGTACAGGGGAAACTGTTGAAAAATAAAGGAATTTTGGCTGTAAAGTGGAGAAAGGACCTGAAGGGAATTTCGGAGAATATATGGACCAAGGACTATACAAGAAATTATGAAAAGAAGAAGACCCCTGAGGAAAGAGGTAGGGTGCGTACGCCCCCTCATATAGAGGAGTGCATGCCCTCTTATTCCAGAAGGATTGGATGTGTGGTGACAGTAAGGGTGCGCACGCTCCCTTCAATTTTGTGCGCACGCCCTTATAGTCTAGAAGGTTTTGAATCCCGATGATAAAATAGGGTACGCACGTCCTCAGTCATATGGTGCGCATGCCCCCTACTCTGATTCAGTTTTTGAAGATTTCCTCCTTGGTTTAGGATTGTATTTCCTTTCCATATTTTGAGATATTGTACCCTAGTATAAAAAGAAACACTGCAGCAGCCATTACTTCTTATGCTTTATTTTCTTGGTTTTTGAAGATTGTAAAGAGATTGAAGGTTTTATTTACTCAAGCTTAATATCCAGGTTTATGAATTTTAATTCTTTTCTTGTGATAATCATTATGAGTATGAGTAGTTAATTCTCTTGTGATTTGCGGATTTGTAGTATCAAATACTAGATCTCTATGGTATAGATCTAATTCTTCCATTCTTTCTTATTCTTGTTTATTAAAATATTCTTCATACTTAATTCTTTAGTTTCAATTATATGTTAAGATATAAATTGGCTTTAGAATTATTGGGTATTAATTGTTGCGGTAACTCGGGCATTGATACGTTGACCACTATTTTGATAATTAGATTCAATTGAGGACATAACTGAAATCAAAAGGATCTAGGTTCTCATGTTCTTAAGTTCTTAATTCTTGGCATATTATACGGACGTAACTTGAGTCTTCTATGCCATGTTGAACTTGGTGGACGGGTGTTCCATCCTCTTGTGAACGGTGATTGTTTCCGCATGATTGTGATTATCTCATCCCCGCGCCTTACCTTTAGGGATTGGTGAAGTGTTGAAGGTACGAAATTAGAGCTATGTATCCATCGTCGGCCAAAGAGTAGGTTGAACGAAGATGTGAGGTCGATCACTTGAAATGGCACGGTGATTACCATGTTACTGAACTCAACGTCCACCTCTATCATGCTAAAAAATGTTTGACTTGTACAATCATAGCCTCAGATCACTTGACTTCAAATTTCCGGGTTTAAGCCATAAAATACCTATAATATTGCTTGGCATTATGTTGAGAGCGGAGCCCCCATCAACAAGGACTCTTGATAATGGTCTTCCTTCTACCCTTACTTTGAGATAAAGAGCTTCATTGTGATTACTCCCATAGGATGGGAGATCCATGTCGATGAAGGTGATGACATCGCTGAAGTGGATGTGGCCAATCATTGTTGTGAGATCTTCAGGAGAGGTTATTGAAGTAGCATCAAGGTTATTGATGACGAGTTCTCGATGTTTTCTCGAAGATGACATAAGATCCCAAATGGAAATGTTTTCTTGTGTCTTCTTGAGTCGTACAAGCAATGGATCATCAGGCTCACTTGATGTTTGAGAGGAGGAAGTTAAAGCTTGATTAGGGACATTGCTTAGGATGACTCGGCCGGATCGAGTCAACATCTTCACGTGCCCTTCTTGTTTCTTCTTCCTATTTTCTATGACCTCTCTTATAATCTCATCATAAGTCACGATATAACAATAACTAGCATTTTCATTGATAAAGTGGAGCCCTCATTCATAATTGAGCTTGAATGAGTGGTCTCCTCACAATAGCCTAGCTCTATTACATTGACATCACCCCCATTTGGGATTACAAATTATTTCTTGTCCACTAGATCTTGGATGACATCTTTGAGGCTAAAGCAACTCTTGGTGGTGTGGTAACTATGTTGATGATAGGCACACCATTAGTCATGAGCATGGTTGGGGAAGATCTCTTTATTTCACCCCTCAATTGGCTTGATTTGCCCATTTTCCACAAGAACCACGAACGCCTTGGTTTAAGTGATACCTCGGAGAGGACTCTAGACACAATCATTTTTGAACTTCTTGCCATTGCGAGGTGGAGGTACATTGTTGTAGCTCCCTTTGCCATTCACGATTGCATTGACCAAAGCCTCCTTTGTAGTTTGTTACATTGGTGGAGAGCTTGTTGCGGAAAGTAGGAGAGATTTTCTTAAGTTCACAGATCAATTCATCCACACAAACCCCCGCCTCATACATGTGAGAAAAGTTGGGGTAGCATCCCCCACTTAAATGAGAATGGTGGTCCACTTTGAGGCACTTGAGAAAAATCTCCATTTTTTTCTTTTACAAGAGGCCTATCAACGACCTCAGCAAGCTTGTCATTCTAAATTCTTGCAAAATCTGTTGGGTTTCGGAGTAACATGCGCAGCGAAAAATAGCATTTAAAATTTTAATGAAACCCAAAGCCCATAGATCCATTCATATGATTAAATCAAATACTTGCAATATGAATACTAGAAAAGTAACCCTTGATGACTTTGATTTCTAGCCTTTGATCTTGGTAGAGACTTGAAGCTTGATCACGAAGTAAGAACACGAACTTTGAAGATGATAAGCTTCACCCTCTAGCGGTATCCACACCACGAACGAATATTAAGGAGCTTCTTGATCTAGGTTGCTAGACCAAAATTGTGAAACACGTTTTCACAATTGATATGAACTATATGGAGTATTATTTGTGCATAATTTTGTTCTTCAATCTAGGATCTCTTAGAACAAAATAATTCTCTCTCAAACTCTTTGGAGGCTTGCACAAAAATATATATTGATTCTGGCCAAATTAGGGTTGTTTATATACCAGTTAGACCTATTCCAAATAGGTAACTTGTGTCTAAACCCGCAAGGAATCGTAATTAGGAAAGTCCAAGACCTGTCCAAAATCTGTTTTCAAATTGAATCAGGAAACCAATCCCGACAAACTGTGCGGCCGCCCAAAACAAACTGTGCGGTCGCACACTCAACCTGGAACAATTATGGTACATTTGAGCCAAACTGTGCGGCCGCCCAAGATATTCTGTGAGGCCGCACACTTGCTCCAGTCTCCCTTAATTTCCAAAATCCCTCAATAGTCCTTCGTCCAAATATTCCAATATAGTCCTTTTTAGGATTCGTTCTATTGTGTGTGACCCTCTAGGATTATACTAAGTTGGCAATGGGTTCAAACATGAAACCATAAGATATGATTAGGTTCTAGCAAACCGTCATACCTACCCAAATAGTATAACTAGATACAAGTTCACATTCCATTTAGAATATGTCACAATCCTTTTGTCCACGATGTCATTGAACACAAGTCATGGTCAACAAGTCAACTTGTCTTTGTTCAATACTTTCTTGATTCCGAATATGTTGATAATCCAAACGACATTGATCTAATCAATTCATTTGAGTACGGCCGAACATTTTCATCAACATTATTCCTACGAGAGGCCTAAGCTTGACATCTCTCCGAGGAGGGACAAATCCATTTAGCTTATTATTCTTCCCTACGTGAATTCGATTATGCCAATCATATCCTTTATAACTACCCGGTTAAAGGTAGCGTTTGAATATGTCAAACATAATGTTCATCAAGTGGAAGACTATAATAACTTCATGTCTAAGGATTCAAATGACATAACTAATATGAGATATTTGTACAACATAGACCATGACATAAATTTCATACAACGGGTCATGTCCAGTACTTTGTTCCAAACAAGTACCCATAAATCTAACATGATTATCCCATGATCATTTAGCCTTTATACTAGTGCTTAAAAAGTACTAGGGACGGAGATTATTATAAGTAAACATGAACAACAATAATAATCAAAACATCTCTTTATTAATATGAAATAAATGATAACATTTACAACGTTTATTAAACGTGCCTAGGGCACCACTACCAACAATCTTCCACTTGCCCTAGGCCCAATATCCCATGTATCTAATACCCATGGACCTAACATGACCATCATGTTTAGCTTGCGGAAGTCCCTTTGTTAGCGGGTCCGCAACATTGTCATCAGTAGGTACTCTGCATATATTCACGTCTCCCCTATCAACGATTTCTCGAATGATATGAAAACGCCTAAGTATGTGTTTGGATTTCTGATGTGCTCTTGGTTCCTTTGCTTGAGCAATAGAACCATTATTATCGCAATAAAGGTCTATTGGATTAGCAATGCTAGAAACCACTTCAAGTTCAGTAATGAACTTCTTAATCCAAACAGCTTCCTTTGCAGCACCCGATGCAGCAATATACTCAGCTTCCGTTGTAGAATCAACGGTTGTACTTTGCTTAGAACTCTTCCAGCTTACAGCTCCACCATTTAATATAAACATAAAACCCGATTGCGATCGACTATCATCTTTGTCGGTTTGGAAGCTTGCATCCGTGTAAGCACTTACAATGAGATCATCTTCCATTCCTCCATAGACTAAAAACGAATCTTTAGTCCTTCTCAAGTACTTAAGAATCTCTTTAACAGCCATCCAGTGACTTTCACCGGGGTCGGATTGATATCTACTCATCATGCTCAAAGCATAAGATACATTCGGTCTAGTACATATCATGGCATACATGATGGACCCAATTGCCGAGGCATATGGAACATCATTCATTTTCTCACGCTCATCGTTTGTCTTAGGACATTGAGTCTTGCTTAGAGCAACTCCATGTAATACTGGCAAGGTTCCTCTCTTAGAATTTTCCATGCAGAATCTTCTAATGACCTTGTCAATGTATGTACTTTGGCTTAAAACCAATTAGCTTCCTTTATCTATCTCTATAGATCTTGATGCCAAGTATATATGTGGCTTTACCCATATCTTTCATTGCGAAGCACTTTCCTAACCAAGTCTCTACAGACTGAAGTGTAGGAATGTCGTTTCCAATGAGCAATAAGTCATCCACATATAAGATAAGGAATAGCACTATTCTCCCACTAATCTTCTTGTATACACAAGGCTTATTTTCGTTCTTGATGAAGCCAAACTCTTTGACCGATTCATCAAAACAAAGATTCCAACTCCTAGAAGCTTGCTTCAATCCATAGATGGATCTCTGTAATTTGCATACTTTAGAATTTTGTTCAAAACATTCTGGTTGTGTCATATACACATCCTCTTGAAGTTTTCCGTTTAGGAAAGCGGTTTTGAGATCCATTTGCCATATTTCATAGTCATGATATGCGGCAATGGCAAGCAAAATTCTTATAGACTTGATCATTGCTACGGGTGAAAAGGTTTCATCATAGTCAATACCATGAACTTGCCTATAACCTTTCGCTATAAGTCTAGCTTTGTAAGTATGCACCTTTCTATCCATGTCAGTCTTCTTCTTGAAGACCCATTTGCATCCTATGGTTTTTACACCTTCGGGCGCATCAATCAAATTCCAAACTTGATTATTTTGCATGGATTGCAAAATTCGGATTCCATGGCTCCAAGCCACTTGTCCGAATAAGGAGAAGACATTGCCTCTTGTTAGGTGTTCGGTTCATCATTCTCAATGATCTATACCTCATTACTATCCATTACGAGAAATCCATATCTCTCGGGCTCGGATCGTAACCTACCAGATCTGCGAGTTACTTGTGTATTCTGAACAGGTTCCACAACTCCTTGTGGTTCTTGCTCTTGTTCCACTATTGGTTCAATGTTATTTTCTGGGTCTCGAATTTCTTCAAGATTTATTTTACTCCCACTGATTTCTTTGGAGAGAAACTCTTTCTCTAGAAAGACACCAGTTCGGGCAACAAAAACTTTGTTGTCCGTTTGGTTGTAAAAGTAGTATCCTTTAGTTTCCTTAGGATATCCCACAAAATTACATTTATCAGATTTGTGTGCAAGTTTGTCTGAGACAAGTCTTTTGACAAAAACTTTACAACCCCAAATCTTCATGAAAGACAGACAAAGCTTCTTTCCGCTCCACATCTCATATGGAGTCTTTTGAACCGATTTAGTTGGAACACGATTTAGTGTGAAAGCAGCGATTTCTAGAGCGTAACCCCAAAAGGATATTGGATGATCAACTTGACTCATCATTGATCGAACCATGTCTAACAAAGTCCGATTTCTCCTCTCGGACACACCATTCCATTGTGGTGTTCCGGGTGGAGTCAATTGTGAAATTATTCCACAATTCTTTAGATGATCATCAAATTCATGACTCAAGTATTCTCCACCTCGATCTGATCGTAGTGCCTTAATACTTTTGCCAAGTTGTTTTTCTACTTCATTTTGAAATATTCTAAAATATCTCAAATGCTTCACTTTTATGTTTCATTAGGTAAACATACCCCAAATCTACTATAATCATCAGTGAAGGTTATGAAGTATTGAAATCGTCCCCTAGCATTGCTACTTAATAGTCCGCATACATCGGAATGTATCAACCCCAATAAGTCGCTTGCCCTTTCACCTAGCTTGGTAAAAGGTGTCTTAGTCATTTTTTCAAGAAAACACGACTAGGAAGTATCATATGACTCAAGGTCACATGAACCCAAAAGACCGTCCCCATGGAGTTTTGAGATACGTTTCTCATTAATATGACCAAGACGACAATGCCACAAATAAGTATGATTTACATCATTAGGTTTAGATTTCTTATTTACATGATAGACATTTTTATTATTTTTATTCTTGACATCCAAGATATAAAGGCCATTAAATGAATTAGCAATACCATAAAGCACATCATTTAAATAAATAGAAAATCTCTTATTCTCAATAAGAAATTTAAAACCTTCATTATTCAAACAAGAAATTGAAATAATATTTCTACTTAAATCCGGTACATAATAGCAATTGTTCAAAACAAGTATTAGACCAGAAGGTAAAGTGACTTCGTAAGTCCCTACGGCTAATGCAGCAACTCTTGCTCAATTCCCCACACGTAGGTCTACTTCACCATCTTTAAGCAGTCTCATATTCTTTAGTCCCTGCACATTTAGACAAATGTGAGAACCACATCCGGTATCCAATACCCAAGAATCAGTGGTATAAAGGAGAATATCTATCATATAGATACCTGAAGTCGACGCAGCCTTGCTGCCCTTCTTCTTCGTTTGCTCTTCCAAGAAAGCCTTACAATTATGTTTCCAATGACCAATTTCTTGGGGAATGGAAACAGATTGGATCCTTTTGTGAATCGGGTTTTGCCTCAGAAGCCTTGGTAACCTTTGCCTTACTTATCTTGGGTTTGACAACTTTCTTACCTTTTCCTTTTGCACTAGCCTTCTTCCCATCATGAACCAAGAGCACAGGAGAACCTTTCTCCATAATCTTCATCTCCGCAGTCTTAAGCATATTATGCAACTCGGAGAGATTCTTATCCATTCCATGCATGTTATAATTCATCACAAACTGATTATAACACTTTGGCAATGAATTAAGAATGTTATCCGTGTCTAGCTCCAATGGGATTGGATAGCCAAGTTTCTCAAGATGCTCATAGCGTTTCATTTTAAGCATGTGAAGACTCACTTTTTGCCCTTCACTCATTTTGCAAGAAGTGAATGCAACAATGGTCTTGTACCTCTCTTGCCTAGCTTGCTCTTGAAACATGTCTCTTAACGCCATGCCTATCTCATAGGCTTCCAAATGTTCCAAACATTGTTGGAGTTTTGAGCACATAGTAGCAAGCATGAGACAACTTATATCTCTAGAATCATTACGATGTTTCTTGTAATTGTCTCTTTCTGCCCTAGGGGCAGTGGCTTCTGGTTCTGCAGGAAGAGGCCCATCGAGAATGTACAACTTATCTTCTTGCCTTAGAACAATTCTTATGCTACGGATCCAATCCATAAAGTTAGTACCATTCTCTTGGAGCTTATCCTTCTCAAGGATCGATCGCAACGAAATTGATTGAGTGTTGTTAGTCATTATCTACAATTATGCAAAATTTCCAAAATTTAATAAGTACCAATTTCATTAAAGAAATAATAATGTATTTTTTCAAAAATACTCCCACTAAATTATACAACCTTCTTATACATCCAATGTATAATATATTCAAATGGGTTAAGATCCAACTTTAATTTAATTCCAAGTACGCTTTGGCGCACCGCTCAAAATCAAATTAATTAGGTAGACAACTCTTGTCAATCATATCTCATATGACTCTTACATCCTTTTATGAGATTCTTTAAGAAATCTAATTTCAAAAAGCATATTAAATCTCATCTTTGCCTAGGCCCAAAACTGTTTTGACGCCTAATTAAGTCCAACCATTTTAAACGTATAGGAAACTCTTATTCACTCATCTTGCTCATACATTAATAAAATCAATGCATCTCGCTTTGGCGAGCCCACATAAAATTACCCATGTACAAACAAGTGTTTTAATCATGGCATGGAAAAAATACTTAAAACTTTTCTTGAAAGTTTATCACATATAGCATTCAACACATTTATGAGCACATAATATAGACATGTTACGCATCAAGTTTAGCTATTAAATTAATCTCTATTAATTTAAGCATAATATTTATGTGTCATTAGTTTCTCTATAATTATGAGGATGAGACTCTTTGAACTTTGGTTATCATCTTCAAAATCAAGACAACAAGAAGTGCGGCCGAAACTAAGCCATAAGGCATCCACAATTCTGCACTAATTCAAGAAACCAAGAAAGTAGTCCATGTGGCCGAAACTAAGCAATATATGGTCTCGATAAACGTAGGCCAATTGCATCCACAATTCCACATGGATCTCCAATCTTTGAATCAAGAACTTTGTTTCTCAATTTTGGCAATTATGAACTCTTCATAATTCTAACTTCGTTTTATCTTTGAAACTTTGATTGCGATAAAGTTTGGGAAACACAATCTCGATGAACGTAGATTAGCCATCCAAACCTTGAACCAATCTTAGAATCACAAGACCAAAACAAATAGGAAATTTAAACCCAAGATCCACACCCAAAACCCAAACCCCACCCCCGCGCCAAACCCTAGGTCCGGCCGGGTCAAGGCATTGGTCCGGTCGGACCCTTCCGAAAAATCCAAATTTTTAAAATTCCAAAATTTATCTCAAAATTGTTTTCCCGATTCAATTAGGATTTGGTGTTCTTGGTGATCCAATCACCATGATCATCAAAAACTTGAATAAACAATTTATTCTTGAATCCCTAGAATATCAAAACTTTGATCAAATCAAAAATTGATAATCCAAACAATTTTAAATCCATCATAATTTTATTGCGATTGAATAGTGCGATTAAAGTTTCTAAAACAATAAACCACATAAAATCATATAACACATAAACATCATAATCCAATATTAATATCATGCTAGGCACATAAACAATTTATATACACACAACATGAAATAATCAACATGAACGGGGCTCTGATACCACTGTTGGGTTTCGGAGTGGCAGCGGAAAATAGCATTTAAAATTTTAATGAAACCCAAAGCTCATAGATCCATTCATATGATTAAATCAAATACTTGCAATATGAATACTAGAAAACTAACCCTTGATGACTTTGATTTCTAGCCTTTGATCTTGGTGGAGAGTTGAAGCTTGATCACGAAGTAAGAACACGAACTTTGAAGATGATAAGCTTCACCCTCTAGCGGTATCCACACCACGAACGAATATCAAGGAGCTTCTTGATCTTGGTTGCTAGACCAAAATTGTGAAACACGTTTTCACAATTGATATGAACTATATGGAGTATTATCTGTGCATAATTTTGTTCTTCAATCTAGGATCTCTTAGAACAAAATAATTCTCTCTCAAACTCTTTGGAGGCTTGTACAAAAATATATATTGATTCTGGCCAAATTAGGGGTGTTTATATACAAGTTAGACCTATTCCAAATAGGTAACTTGTGTCTAAACCCGCAAGGAATCGTAATTAGGAAAGTCCAAGACCTGTCCAAAATTTGTTTTCAAATTGAATCAGGAAACCAATCCCGACAAACTGTGCGGCCGCCCAAAACAAACTGTGCGGTCGCACACTCAACCTGGAACAATTATGGTACATTTGAGCCAAACAGTGCGACCGCCCAAGATATTCTGTGAGGTCGCACACTTGGTCCAGTCTCCCTTAATTTCCAAAATCCCTCAATGGTCCTTCGTCTCAATATTCCAGTATAGTCCTTTTTAGGATTCGTTCTATTGTGTGTGACCCTCTAAGATATACGAAGTTGGCAATGGGTTCAAACATGAAACCATAAGATATGATTAGGTTCTAGCAAACCCTCATACCTACCCAAATAGTATAACTAGATACAAGTTCGCATTCCATTTAGAATATGTCACAATCTCGATTCTGAATATGTTGATAATCCAAACGACATTGATCTAATCAATTCATTTGAGTCCGGCCGAACATTTTCATCAACATTATTCCTACGAGAGGCCTAAGCTTGACATCTCTCCGAGGAGGGGCAAATCCATTTAGCTTATTATTCTTCCCTACGTGAATTCGATTATGCCAATCATATCCTTTATAACTACCCGGTTAAAGGTAACGTTTGAATATGTCAAACATAATGTTCATCAAGTGGAAGACTATAATAACTTCATGTCTAAGGATTCAAATGACATAACTAATATGAGATATATGTACGACATAGACCATGACATAAATCTCATACAGCGGGTCATGTCCAGTACCTTGTTTCAAACAAGTACCCATAAATCTAACATGATCATCCCATGATCATTTAGCCTTTATACTAGTGCTTAACAAGTACTAGGGCCGGAGATTATTATAAGTAAACATGAACAACAATAATAATCAAAACATCTCTTTATTAATATGAAATAAATGATAACAATTACAACGTTTATTAAACGTGCCTAGGGCACCACTACCAACAAAATCAACAAAAGACTCATTGTCCCTTTGGGTGGTATTCTCGGGCTTTTTCTTTGTTGGGTAATGAGTGGTGTTGCCTTGATATTGAGTCTTGAAAGCGAGCATGGCGGCATCCCAATCAAGGCAAGTGGGAATACGAAGACTCTTGTACCAATCTTTTGCGGCCCCCTACAGATTGAGTGGAAAACATTGGGCCATAACTTTTGCGGAGACCTTTATTGGAATCATATCCAATGTATAGGATTCAATATGTGTATTAGGGTAAGAGTTGCCCTTAAATTTTCTCACATCGAGCATCTTGAATTTTTCGGGGAGAGAAGACATTGTGTTCATAAACATTGATGATTGGTAGAGACTTGTGTTGGGACCTTTGCCCAAATTGAGCTGACTAAGATTTTAATCAATAGGACATGAGAGTATTGACCATTGTGCCATTATTGTCATCGACCTTAGGTTCTTCTTCGCTTTTCTTGTTACTACTAACATAAGGAGTCTCGAATAACCCCTCTACCCATTCGAAATTTTCGGTGTCAACCTTCTTATTACCCTTAGCAGGTTCTATAAGTTTGGCCTTGAGCTTGGCCACTTCTTCTTCATGTGCCGCATGCTCGAGGTCTAAATGAGCTTGCCACCAATCATCCCTGGCTTGGGCATCTTTGACTAGCATGGACACTTTCTCTTTGATCATTTCTTCAGTAGACATTGGGCTGGAGTTGGATTTGTTGACGGAGGGAGTGGCCTTTGGTGTTAATGGACAAACCTCTTCACGAACTAGTCTTCCCTTGGAGTTGGTAAACCCGAATCAAAGCGATTAAACGTAAATTAAGAAGAGGTCCTTATCAGTATTGAGTAACACTTTGATGCTTGAAGAGGCTTGTAACCCACAATGGCCACACGACATGGACCACATAAAGAACAATTAATGTTTTTTTAGAAGTCGGAAGGACGTTGGTCCTTTTTGAGGTTTTTAAGAAAATAGTGGAATCGTCACGCTAGTATATAGACCATCTCGCGGTCCCATATACTCATCAGATTCCATCACGCTTGTGAGACCTAAATGTGTAGGGATGAATCTAAATCAACGTCGCAAACCATACACATGGACATGTTTTATTTTGTCTATAATAACCACTGGTTTCTTTTGAAATGGCAAAACTATAAATTTTGCCACTGTACTCTAGGTTACCTACAAATTTGCCACTATACTTTATTTCCGTCAATTTTGCCATCGTACTTTAATGTTTGCCTTCATTTTCTTCCTTCACCCTAACTTATGTTAGAAACTAAACGAAAACATTTGAAACTTAACCAAAACGTTAAAAATATAGCATGGTTGTTAAAAACAAACTTTAAGGAAAAGATTAATTTGATACTTTAAAAATTATATTTGTGAAAATAATTTTTAAATATATATTTGTTGTGCTATTAAGAGATTTTTTTGTAATTATCTACACATAGTTTTTTTATTCAACAAAAAAAATCTTAATTTTTTTTATATTTGTGACAATAATTTTTAAATATATATTGGGACAGCACCGTTCATGAAGTAATCAACAATTTGAAGACATAATAAGTTCAAATTGTTGTTGCCTCAATATTTGATTTTTTAAGTGATAATTAAGGTTTTTTTTTTTTTTTTTGGATTTTTGTAATAGTTACTAGTTCTGATAATTTAAGATGATTTTTTGCTTGAACCTTTTTTTACCTAATTTTAACTGCTACTCGTACTACAATTATTTGGAAATAATTAATTTAGATTTCTTTTAACAACAATTTAGTTTAGTTTAATAGACAATAATTTTTTAAAATTAAATATAGTCTTTTATTAATTTTTCACAAAACCCTAGTTGTTGTTACATTGTTTTTGCTATTTTTATAAGATTGTTCAACATTTCTACCGATTACGTTAAATTTGTGACATTTTCGTTAAGTTTCTAACCTCTGTTAGTGTGAAGGAAGAAAATGAAGCCAAATATCATAGTAAAATGGCAAAACTGATGGAAACAAAGTACAATGGCAAATCTGTTGGTAACCTTTAAGTACATTGGAAAATTTTATAGTTTTTCCCTTTCGAAACATTTGTGTATGTTTTGGGGACGTTGGCTTAGGGAAATCTCGATATATTGAAAACCGACTTGGTCATGGAGTGTTAGACCCTAAATAAGAATGTGTTGGCTTGTGCTCGGCTAAAGAGAGGCTTAAAGGTCATCCCCATCTGTAAGGATCCCGCCCCCGCGCGGAGGATCGCGACGAGTTTTGGGGAAACAAAGCCGAACACGGTTATCTCACAAAACATAACGGAGTCACCACTTTTGTTAATTATTTAACCCAACAAAAGAAAAGGTTAGAGATTCTATTAGTTCGGAGGTCAGGTTACGCCTTGGAAAGAGTTTCACATCACCCAAGTCGCCTCAGATAGAACCGAGTCTCCCTAATGTTAGTTAACGAAAGTGCATGTGTGTGTGTGTGCTTTCAAAATGGGAGAAACTGACTGTTTTGGCAAAACCAGTTAATTATTTAACAGAAAAGGTTTATTTTGCAAACTTTCTGGTAAAAAAAGGAAGAAACTGGAAAATGCCCTCCCTGGCCAAAGTAGTCGTACGGATGGGGAGGGCTCTCCAGAGCTTTTTTACAGTTTATCAGAAAACAGTCCAGTTTCAATTAAAACAGAGTATCTTTGCTGAAACTGGACTGGAATGTTGATTTCCAGTTTATGATTAACAACAAAACTTTGAAAATTTCATTCCTATGCACTTTGATCATCAAAGGAACCCCAAAAACAAAGATTTAGGCATAATCAAAGGCAATCATTGGAGAGATTTATGAAAAGTTGATGAACATGGCATTTAGACCAAAATGACCATTTTGGTGGATAAAGATTGACACTTTACCACCAAAATGGACTTATTATACAAGATTAAACCCTTAGGGAAAAAAATATAACATAAAGATCAAATCTTTATGTCTCATACTTGGTGATTTATGGGAAGATCATGGTTGGGATGATAAAGATTGAAACTTTATCCCCCAATCATGACTCTTATGGCCAAACAAGAACAACATCAACATGAAATTTAACAAATCATGATCATCCTTAGGTTTTATCCCATAATCACACACTAGGCATGAAGGGAACCTTGAATCACCTCATGATTTGGTTCCAATATACATATATAATCATAATATATAGCTTGAGAAGACAAGACTTGTATAATATACATATATATAGTGCTTGAAATGGACAAGACTTTCAATGAAATGCAAAATGCTTGAATGGACAAGGCTTGCAAGAACAATAAGAAATAACACAAGAATGAGCAATAATATGAACAATAATAAAATAATTTGAGATGAAGAAGAAGATGGAGAGAAGGAGGCTTCACCTATGATGGTTATGCCTATCTTCCTCTCTTTTCACTCAAATATGTGTATCACTCACTTTCTGCTCTCAAACTGGCAAAGTAACATCTCTCAAAACGTTTTTTCTCCCCCTGAAATGATCAGCATGGGGTTCAATTTATAGAGGCTGAGGGTGCCCAACATAGCCGTACGGCTAGGGACCTCATGCGCCCAAACAATCCGTACGACTCGACTTGGCGAGCTTCTGGATTTTTCTAAGTTTAATTCAAGTTCAGTCCTGGAATATGAGGTTTATCCTAGTGAGGTCCTGGCCCATTGGTTTATCCCTAAATGGTACCAAGAATTCCTCTAAAGTAGGTCAATTCAGATTGGGGTACTTACAGAGCCCCTCGGCAACGTCGCTTTTGAAGAAAGCGGGGTTGTCGATAAAACAAGCATCCCAATCTGATGGGAGGACGGCTTGGACGATTTGGATGAGAGATTTCAAGGCTACTCAAACAAATAAGCATCCCATTTTGATGGGAGGACGGCATAGCCAATTTGGGTGAGAGATTCTAAGGCTACTCAAACCTATAAGCATCCCAATCCGATGGGAGGACGGCATAGCCGATTTGGGTGAGAGATTTGGGTGAGAGATTCTAAGGCTACTCAAACCTATAAGAATCCCAATCCGATGGGAGGACGGCATAGCCGATTTGGGTGAGATATTCTAAGGCTACTCAAACCTATAAGCATCCCAATCCGATGGGAGGACGGCATAGCCGATTTGGGTGAGAGATTCTAAGGCTACTCAAACCTATAAGCATCCCAATCCGATGGGAGGACAGCATAGCCGATTTGGGTGAGAGATTCTAAGGCTACTCAAACCTATAAGCATCCCAATCCGATGGGAGGACGACTTGGCCGATTTGTTCTTTGGCTGGACCTAGAGGTATAGGATTCTTACGTATCCCTATTAGAGGTAATCAAGCCTAACGTAGTTCGGGTGAGAGATTTTAAGGCCACTCAAACCTATGGGCCTTAGGTGGATATTCATTCATCCTTTCCCAAACAGGCATGGCTCAAAGGCCGGGCTTGGTCGACTTGTCTCTATCGGAGAGGGTCGACTCAAGGAATAGGCATGGCTCAGAGGCTCAAATAATGGGCATGGCTTAGAGGCTAGACTCGATCGACTTGGCTCTATTGGAGAGGGTCGACTCAAGGAATAGGCATGGCTCAGAGGCTCAAATAATGGGCATGGCTCAGAGGCTAGACTCGCTCGACTTGGCTCTATCAGGAGAGGGTCGACTCGAGGAATAGGTATGGCTCAGAGGCTCAAATAATGGGCATGGCTCAGAGGCTGGACTCGATCGTCTTGGCTCTATCGGAGAGGTTCGACTCGAGGGTAACTGGTCTTACATATGACTAAAGACTGCCGGGACATATTGATAGGTTTTCTCTAACCTGGCCACTCTCGGGGACGAAGGTTTTCTTAACCTAATCATGACTGTACTGGTCTTACGCCCTAATAAGGGCTGCCGTCACGATGATAGGTTTTCTCTAACTTGACCACTCTCAGGGACAAAGGTTTTCTTAACCTAACATGACTATACTGGTCTTACGTCCTACCAAGGACTGCCGTCACAATGATAGGTTTTATCTAACCTGACCACTCTCGGGGACAAAGGTTTTCTTAACCTAACATGACTATACTGGTCTTACGTCCTACCAAGGACTGCCGTCATGATGCTAGGTTTTCTCTAACCTGACCACTCTCGGGGACAAAGGTTTTCTTAACCTAACATGACTATAATGGTCTTACGTCCTACCAAGGACTGCCGTCACGATGATATGTTTTCTCTAACCTGACCACTCTCGGGGACAAAAGTTTTCTTAACCTAACATGACTATACTGGTCGTACGTCCTACCACGGACTTCCGAAGGACGAATCTCATAAAACCTAATGGTCTTATGTCTCGCCGGACGGCCAAAGGATGAATCTCACAAAACCTAATGGTCTTACGTCTCGCCGGATGGCTAAATGACGATTTTTCACATTTTTAACCTGGACTTACGAAGCGCGGCCGTGGTATGGCCAACTTGGCTCTATGGGAGAGGGTTGACTAAATGGTTGGACTTACGAAGGACTGATGGGTCAATGAAATCTAATGGTCTTACGCCATGCCGGACGGCCAAGGACGAATCTCACGAAACCTAATGGTCTTATGTCACACCGGACGGCCAAAGGACAATTCTAACGAAACCTAATGGTCTTACGTCACGCCGGACGGCCAAAGGGAAAATCTAACTAAACCTAATAGTCTTACGTCACATCGAACGGCCAAAGGGCAATTCTAACGAAACCTAATGGTCTTACGTCACGCCGGACGGCCGAAGAGCGAGTCTCACGAAACATAATGGTCTTATGTCATTCCGAATGGCCAAAGGACGATTTTTCATATTTTTAACCTAAAAATGACCATTTTGGGTCAAGGCTTAACTTGGGTCAACTCCATCTCCGGGGAGTTTGGCGAGGAAATTTTAACTTGACCTCTTTGGTCAAAGTTTGGACTTTGGTCAACTCAAATCTACGGGAAGGTTGACACACTTTCTTTGACACTGGGGGAGCCTAGGGGCGACCTTCAAGACTCATTGTGGACGAAAAAGTTCAAAACTTTGGAAAATCACTCTTGGGGGAAGATCAAGGCATTTGGCTTGAAACATTGTCTGGGACAAATGATGCCTAAATGGGCGAATTGGGAAAATGCTTATTTCCTAAAGGCAAATCTTTTAATGAAGCATGTCAGTTAAATTTTTTATTTTAACTTGACCATGAGGTTTGTTATGCGTAAAGTCCTTCGGAGCTTTGTCCATTTCTCAGGAGTAATCGGGGATAAAGAACCCTCTTGTTATCGATGTCGGGGTAGCCCCATGTCCTTTTTGCTGTTGATGGCGGCGTAGCCCCAATGTCATTATATGTGTCGGGGTGGCCCCATGTCCTTGTGGGGGTAGCCCTCTATCCGTGTCGTCATTGATGTGGAGGTAGCCCCAATGTCGTCCTCCGACTTTTGATGTTGGCGTAGACCCAATACAGTCTTTTGACCTTTGAAGTGAGGTTAGGGACCCATCCCTTTTTTCATGACGCACCCTTTCTTTTGTCTAGGCCGCCCTTTCGGGTTTTCAACCTAGCGGGCATCTCTTTTGCGTCTTTTATGGCACACCCGGTTTTTTTCCTAGGCCGTCCTTATGGGTTTTCAACCTAGTGGGCTACTTTTTTGGTGCCTTTTTCTCTCTTTTTTTTTTTTTTTTTTTTTTTTTTTGAGTGATCCAGCCAACTCGACAGAACGGGGACTTTAAAGTATTTTTCTTGAAGGAAACATGCAAGGGCATTTTATTTGGGAGAGATTCCCTTTTTGTTGGTGAGCTCTTTGAGCAATGTATCATGAAATGGAAGGAAGCCCTTGATTGACAGAATACAAGTGTTTAGCTCTTTCCTAAGATGTAGAGGAGAAGACTTGTCGAGACATTTGAAATTTGCCTTAGTTAATATTATCAAAATGACTGCTTGAAAGGACCATGTTTGTTATTAAGTCAAGATTATAACAAACGATTAGCCTTAACATGTATAAATGTCGTGATCAATTGAGATTAAGATTCGATCAATGGCAAGATCGGAAGAAGAAGGTGTATCTGGGAGATCGGTCATTGATGGGACTTGGTCATTTTGAGAGGACCATGGTTTGATGGTTTTGTTTCCTGTTGTGACCGGACCCGAAGGTTGCCTACGTTCCCCTCAGTTTGAGGAGCTCAGGTCTCCGTAGTTCGGCCTTGGATCGTCTTTTGTTGAAGTTGGTGTCCTTTTGAAGGATATTGTTGCTCTGCTGATGTAGATCGCTTTGCTTTGTGGTGAACTCCTTGTGATGGACCTTTTGGGGTGAACCCTCTTTGGTGAGCTTTCGAGGCAAACTTCCTCTTCGCGGATATTTATTTCATTTCCTTCTTTCCATACATTCATTTCTTTTCTCTCCTTTCATTTTTTTTTTTTTTTTTTTTTTTTTTTGAGAGAGAGAGAGAGGGAAAACATTAGCTCCAACTTGCTATCTTGGACATTGGCTCATCTGTAGCCCCTTGGTGGATTGTCTGTCACTTCTCACTTTGACTTTGGAGCTCCGAGAATTCCTCTGCTTGGTTGCGCACGTGCGATCTGTTGTGGATTAGACCCTCACAACCCAAGCCATAACCCCAAGAAAATAACGGCACACAAACAAAGCACAAGAAATTAAAGCAAAGAAAAGACACAAGAAATTGTTTACCCAGTTCGTCAATATGTTTAACTACGTCTGGGGGCACTACCAAGCCAGGATCTTGCACTATAATATGTTATTCTGAAGTTTCAATGAGTTTGGGGGCGGAACATTGCTTAAATACATGCCCTGGAATAAGATCTAAACCTAAACAAAGAAGGAATCCCGAAATCCCATCAGCGGACCAGGTGCCCGCCTGGACTACCCCAAGCGCCCGCCTGCCTTTGATTTCCGGAGAACCAAACCTACTGTCCAAATGAGCGCCCGCCTGCTGGGCACGAAGCGCCCGCTCGCTCCCTCGGCCTGGAATTCTCCTTTTTGTTCCTTTGACGATCTCTACTCCAACAATCTCCCACCTAGAGATCAACCGCATATACAAACCCCGTATCCGTCTTCAACTCATCATTGGTGTCGTCCTAGTGCTCACCTCGATCATGGTAGTGCCTTCCTCCTCTCCTATTCTCCAAGCCCCATTGAAGCTATACATAGCTTCAATTTATCAAGGTTTACAACCTTTGTCAACATGTCAGCCGGGTTCTCTGATCCCAATATCTTCTCCAGCCTTAAGATATTCCTTTCCAAGAGATGCCTGATGTAATGAAACCTCAGTTCAATGTGCTTCGTCCTAGAATGAAACGCCGGATTCCTTGCCAAATGTATTGCACTCTGACTGTCACTGTAGAGAGCATTACCACTTCGCGTCTTCCCAAGTTCACCCAAGAAGTTCTGCAACCATACCATCTCTTTACTTGCCTCGGTCACTGCCACATATTCTGCTTCCGCAGTCGACTGAGCCACGATCTTCTGCAATTTAGAAGCCCAGGAGATTTCCGTACCACCCAATGTGAAAACATAACCCGTAGTACTTCTCCTCTTGTCCAGATCGCTTGATGCCAAATATGCATCCACATAACCCGCTAACACGACCTCCTTGCTTGAGAAACACAGAGCCTTACCAGCAGTACCCTTCAAGTAACGCAGGATCCATTTAACCGCTTCCCAATGTTGCTTTCCTGGATTGCCCATGTACCGGCTGACTACTCCCACCGCATGTGCAATGTCCGGCCTTGTACACACCATTGCATACATTAGACTCCCCACTGCCGAAGCATATGGAGTCCTCTCCATCTTGTCACGCTCTTCCTTGCCCTTAGGTGAGTCCTTCTCGGATAGCTTGAAGTGCATACCCAATGGTGTCCCTGTTGGCTTCGCCTCTTCCATGCAAAACCTTGCCAAGACTTTCTCAACGTATTATGCTTGTGAAAGAACCAACTTACCCGACTCCCTATTCCGGTCAATCCGCATGCCCAAGATTTTTCTGGCCTCCCCCAAATCCTTCATCTCGAACTGTTCTGACAACTGAGCCTTCAATCTGTTTACCTCTCTACTGCTAGAGCCCGCTATTAGCATGTCATCCACATATAACAGCAAGATTATATACCCATTGTCCGTGTTCTTGAAGTAGCAACAATGATCCGCCTCACATCTGATAAAATCAATGTTATGCATGAATCCATCAAACTTCCTGTACCACTGCCTAGGAGCTTGTTTAAGGCCATACAAGCTCTTAGTCAACCTGCAAACCAGTTCCTCGCTACCCTTAGACAAGTAACCCTCTGGTTGTACCATGTAAATTTCTTCCTCCAAATCACCATGAAGAAAGGCCGTCTTTACATCCATCTGTTCCAGCAACAAGTTATCCGCCACTACTATCCCCAGAACCATTCTGATAGTGGTCATCTTTACAACAGGAGTGAATACCTCGGTGTAGTCAATACCGTACTTTTGCTGAAACCCTTTTACAACCAACCTTGCCTTGTAGCGCTTACTGCCGTTTGCTTCCTCCTTAATCCTGTAAACCCACTTGTTATGCAATGCCTTCTTCCCCTTAGGCAGTTTAATCAACTCCTAAGTTTTATTGGCTTTCAATGAGTCCATCTCATCATCAATCGCAGCTTTCCACTTATCACAAAGTGCACTACGAACAGCCTCCGCATAACATTCCGGCTCACCACTATCTGTCAGCAACAAATAGTAATTTAAAGGAGTATACTTGTCAGGTGATCCACGCAATCTGCTGGATCTACGCAGTGGAATATCCGGTTCTGGAGTATGTGGTTCATCTTCAGTGACCCCCTAACCTTGGTCATCATGAACCATCCTGCTCCCACCCGAGTCTGGAATATCCACCTCTACAACCTCCGGTTCCGAACTAATATCATCAGATGCCCCCTTTCTGTCCTTGTACAATACCTGTTCATTGAATACCACATCTCGACTACGAATAATTTTATGGTTTTGGTCATCCCAAAACTTGTACCCGAAGTCAACCCCGCCATACCCAATAAACGTACATTTTACAGATTTTGCATCTAACTTAGTTCTATCAGCAGAATCAATATGAACATATGAAACGCAGCCAAATATACAAAGAAAGGACAGATTTACCTGCTTGCCACTCCATGCTTCCTCTGGAATTTCATTCCCCAATGGTACTGATGGTCCCCGATTGATCAAGAAAGCTGCCGTGTCAACTGCATATGCTCAGAACGTCTTCGGAAGTCCACACTTCAACCTCATACTTCTAGCCCGCTCGTTCAATGTCCTGTTCATTCTCTCTGCAACCCCATTGTGTTGTAGTGTGCCCTTTGGAGTCTTCTCCATGCGAATGCCATTCGCTGCACAATATTCCTTGAACTCCCCGAGCTCATACTCCCCACCATTATCTGATCTCAAGCATTTAAGCTTAAGACCCGTCCGATTCTCCACCAAAGCCTTCCATTTCTTAAACACCTCGAATGCCTCATCTTTGTGTTTCATGAAATAAACCCAGACTTTCCTTGTCGAATCATCAATAAAGGTCATGTAATATGACGCACCACCTAGAGAAGTTACCGGGGCCGGCCCCCACAAATCCGTGTGGACCAAATCCAACTTTGCTTCCCTCAAAGCCCTACCTGTCCTCGAGAAATTACTCCTCGCTTGTTTGCCAAACACACAATCTTCGCAGATCCCCACGTCGACTGTCTTCAAACCCGGTAGTCTTCCTTTTGAGCAAAGTACCTTCATCCCCTTCTCACTCATGTGACCCAATCGACAGTGCCACAAATCTGTATCACCCTTGGCTGACGCCACCGCGATACTAGCCTTGGTGTTATTCGCCAAATACAATGACACGCCCTAAGTCCCGGGATTCCCTAATAGAACCTCGAACCTGGTGCGCGTAACTAACAAGAAACAAGAAACTAACAGGAAACAAGAACAATACCTGTTAAAAACAAAACAGACATGATATATATACTCAAGAGTAGGGAGCTAAGATAGCTCACACGAGTTCTAGACCAAGAAAATTAAAACCAAACAAGGTTACATACAGCGGAAGACATGCCTAGCAAATAAGCTGGCATCAAGAACTGTCTAGGGACAACAAATACTACCCCAATACAAGCCCAGAGTTTATTAACTCATACAAGATCGTCCTTACCAAAATATAAAAGGACACTAACTTCGAACAAGAATATCCTGCTGAGTAAGTTCCCAGCTAAGTCGAGCCTCACTGCGTACTATCCCCTGCTTTCCTGGGGGGGGGGACAATTAAACAAATAAAGGGTGAGATAAATCTCAGTAAGCTATTAACATGCAACTATATGTCATGTTATCATGCAATACAAGTAGATACTCAACTAAACATATATCAAGTATCATCAAGTAACAAGTATAGGAGAGGCTAAGCCAACCCAACAAGTAATCAAGCTCAAGAAAGGTTCAGGTAACAAGTAGTCAAGTAGTGTAAGAGGCTAGACCAACTCACCAAGAAGCACATAGGCCTATCACGCATTTTTACCTGAATCCTTCCTTATTCCTCCCAAGAATACCATTTGTTGTCGATGCTTTTCTAGTTGAGGACAACCAAGAACAAGAACAAGAAACTGCTGTGCAGTATATAAGAAGACCTGGTAACCAGTGTCATCCACAAGAACAAGATCCATGAGGTGTTCAAGACAAGAGTTTAGCATTCACTTAAGTCAGGCTTATTGCTCCAACCAAGGAAACTATGCCCTTACTATGGCCGGTAGTAAGGGGCCAAGCGCAAATATATAGGGACCCGATTGTCACTTAAGCCCCAGCTCTCGCGACAAGCGTGAACCTATATATTTCCGAACAAGCAAGGAGAACCAGCTGGACTCACACAAGAATGCACAAGTAGATGTTTACTTGAACTACGAGAATAGAACTAAGTCCCATAATAGTGGACCAGTCTTTATGCACCATGTAATCATGTATCATGTGCTCACAAAAATATGCACCATGTAATCATGTATCATGTGCTCACGAGACTACAAGTACACGTACGCAATTATTGCGAATACAAACCAAGATAACAATGGCACATAAGGTGTCTATGTAACAAGATCAATCCAAGTAAGAGTCCATTAATAACAGACTTCAGTCAAGTAGTAGGGTATATCACTTTGTCACATGCCAAGTTTGCACGTACATATTCATATCACGTTTAACACATTAAAGTGTCTATCACGATACCCTTACTATCAAGTAGAGCCCAATACCTTAGACTCTAAACACGTAGAAGAATAGGTCACATTGTACCTAGACACAGTCATACTTCACGTATATGTATCGTTAATAATCGAATACATTTCCTAACACATATTGTGTTCTATAACCATTCTTATTAATTTAAATCGTAGTATTCACGATTATATGAATGATCTTCATATTACACTAGTCCTTATTTTCTTTAGGAACTCATTTCAAGACAAGATATCTTCTTTATATTTTATATACTTCATTGAGTATATACACGATTAAAAACTAAATCATTTACACTTTAGTGCTTATTTATAGCACTTCCAATATACACGTATCAAGTTCAAGTATGTAGTAGAGTTAATCATTCTCTATCTAGTTCCATAACCCAATTCTTTGGTTATTCATACCATGTACCAATCAATCAAGAAGCCACATTCTATCAAGTAAATATATGCAAGATTTGCATATACACATCAAGACTCTTTCAAGTTTATTACCATACACATATATTGGTGTCAAGGCACGTACAAGATTTTATAATCTTATATTCAAGTCTTAATCCAATTATTTGGATGTTCAAGTCATGTACAAGATTTTATTGTCTTATACTTCAAGTTACTGTCTCATCTTAAGACATTCAAGACATTCAGGACATTCAAGACATTCAAGACATTCAGGACATTCAATACATATACAAGATTTTATCATCCTATATCCAAGTTCTCAATCCATTTCTTTGGATGGTTAAACATGTACAAGAGTTAATTATCTTATACTTCAAGTTCAAGCTAGGAAGATGAATTATACATCTTTCACGAATTATTTTCAAATCCTTTTCTTAGTACATTCAAGCTCAAGACATTAGTTGGTGCCCCTAAGGTACACAAACATTAACTTCAAGACACATAAAAGAGTTACTACTCTTATACTCAAGTTATCATTTAATTATGATTCAAGTCCACATTTCATTTGTTCACAAAGGGACTATTTTCAGTACTAGAGTGTTCTACAACACTCATCTAGGGTAGTACCCTAAACCTAGACCAAGAATAATTCAAGTTCAAATTAAGTAAATGAGCTATACCACTCATACTTACAAGTTCTTAATCCCCTATATAGGGTATTCGAGCTCAAGACACTAATTTGGTGCTCTCAAGCTGCACAAACATAGGTTCCAAGACAAGCATAACACATAAGTGCTTGTTCATAGCACTTACTAAACATAAAGAAGAGTTCTTCCTTTTATACTCAAGTTCTCATTTTAATTTAATGAGTAATCATGTTCAAGACTCACTTCTGATACCCCCTAAGGTGTCACAACACTTGCTAGGACATCTTATCTTAAGGCTATATGCCTTAGGAGGGATAAGCTTTCAATTTAATTTAGATTTAAAACACTTTAGTTGAAACAGGGGACCGGGCGGGCGCTCAAGGAAGACCGGGCGGGCGCTCATCCAAACATTTCTGAAACCCAAATCTTCTGGCCAAATGGGCGGGCGCCTGGTCCAATTTTTAGCAAACACCCATTTCTTTCCCAGGCTTAGAAATCCCCGTTCCAAGCGTAGGAGTATACTTTTACTAACCCTTAGGCAATACCCAAGACACTATTTCAAGCTCAATTCATTTCTTTTACCGTCCCATAAATAATAGGATAATTTCCTTTTATTCCAATTTAATATTTCACCGTCCCCAAAAGTATAAGTACAATTTTATAATATACTACTATAAACATTTAGGGATACTTCCATTCATTTCCCCGTACCACAAATAATAGTAAAATTTTTCTAATAATATTTAAATCAAGTTACTATTTTACCGTCTCACGAATAGGAGTAACTTTTCTATACTTTTTCAAGTCTAATTCATTCCAGGTTCAAACTTTTCAATTTTGCTTTTCACACGAATACTCCCTTTGTCCCAAATTTACAAGTATCACGAAAATTTCTCAAAACACAATTTTAACAAGAACAAGTAGCGGGAATAACATATATGCATGTTATTACAAGTAAGGGAGAGTCAATAGCTTACCTAGTCCGAAATCAAGTTGACCCAAATTAATTTATGATCGTCCTGGAATGCTCTATTCAACGCCACGAATATTTATTCGGGATCGGAATCACGAACACAGGGATAATTAATCGCGAGGAGTCGAGAATAGGGTAAAATTGAACTCCCTTCGTGAAACAGAGAGAAACAACGAGAAAGTTTGAGAAATGAATTGCCTTTCTCAGGCAAACAAACATTATATACTTGGAACTTTCCAAGAATGACCCCTAGGCCCCTCAAGTTCTAACTTTGACAAAAGGCCCCTAAACTTTCAACTTTGACATTTAACCACCTTAATTTTCTAAAGCAGTTAATAAATTAACTCAAATAAAATAGCATATAAATATGCTAGTCAAGAATTTAACAAGCAAGTCAAAAATTTAACAAATAAGTCAAATATTTAACGAGATTAAGGATGGGCGTTACATACAATGTCCCCTCTTTATTACCCCGAGTGATCTCCGAATCCTCCTTGGTAATAACCCAGTTCCTGCAGCCAAAAGTTACCTTGTAACCTTCTTCATCCAACTGCCCAACTGAAAGCAGGTTCTTTTTCAAACCCGGAATGTGTCTGACCCCGTGTAGATGTAGGCCCTTCCCGTCCGATGCTCCTATTCTGACATCCCCCTTCCCCTTGATTTCCAAAGGCTCGCCATCCGCCAGATAGACCTTATCGAAATCACCGGAAGTATAATTCTCCATCTCTTCTGCATGCCCGCAAGAGTGGAATGATGCCCCCGAATCCAGCACCCATGATTCTAGTGCACTACTAACACTCAGAACCAGTACATCATCACCTTCGACTGTCACATTCACCGAATTACCCCCACGATTGGGACAATCCTTCTTGTAGTGTCCTAACTCCTTGCAATGATAACACTGCACCGATCCTTTCGCGACCCTTGGTTTATCTCTGATCTTCACGGCCTTGCCCTTACCACCCACTACGTTTCCCTTGATTCAGTTCTCCCTTTATTGCTAGTACCCGGCCTTCCCCTGCTAGTAGTAGCTAACGCCGATCCCGAAGTAGACGATGTCCCCAACTTCTTCAAACGATTTTCCTCGCCCAATAAGAAATCTTTAACATCATCATACTTCAATTTGTTCTTACCCGCTGAAGCATTGATCGCTGTCACCGTTCCGCTCCAACTTCCTGGTAAAGGCGCTAGCAACAAACACGCATGAACCTCATCATCAAACGTAATATCCAACGCAGTCAATGAGTCTATAACATCCATAAACTCATCGATGTGTTTAGCTAAGGATCCTCCCTCTTGCATCTTGAGACTACCTATCTTGCGTATCCAATCAACCTTGTTTACAGCAGATGGAGTTTCAAATCTCTCAGTAAGATAATCCAATAGCTCCTTTGTGGTCTTCGCCTTCTTGGTAGTCTTTGCGATCCACTTCGACAAAGTAGATCTAACCACCCCTAGGGCTTTCCGATCCATGAGATCCCAATCTTCTTGCTTTTCTCCTTCCGGCTTGACTCCCTTTAGAGGCTTGTAGAGATCTTTGTTGTACAAGAGATCCTCTATTTGCATCCTCCAAAACCCGTAGTCAGAACCTTCAAATTTCTCCACCGCTTGTTTATCCTTGCCCATTTTTGATTGCTTGACAAACCCCAATCGTCCGATAAACCAATCGATCGATTGACCCTGATCTCCAACCAGAGCTCTTGATACCAGTTGTTGTGGATTAGACCCTCACAACCCAAGCAATAACCCCAAGAAAATAACGGCACACAAACAAAGCACAAGAAATTAAAGCAAAGAAAAGACACAAGAAATTGTTTACCCAGTTCGTCAATATGTTTGACTACGTCTGGGGGCACTACCAAGCCAGGATCTTGCACTATAATATGTTATTCTGAAGTTTCAATGAGTTTGGGGGCGGAACATTTCTTAAATACATGCCCTGGAATAAGATCTAAACCTAAACAAAGAAGGAATCCCGAAATCCCGTCAGCGGACCAGGTGCCCGCCTGGACTACCCCAAGCGCCCGCCTGCCTTTGATTTCCGGGAACCAAACCTACTGTCTAAATGAGCGCCCGCCTGCTGGGCACCGAGCGCCCGCTCGCTCCCTCCGCCTGGAATTCTCCTTTTTGTTCCTTTGACGATCTCTACTCCAACACGATCACGGTCGAATCTCGGTGGTTGAGCAACAACATCCTTTCCTTTTCATTGTCTCAGGATGCCTTTGATTTGCATCAAGAATTTGTATCTGAAAGGTGTATCGAGTTGTATATCGGGGAATGTGTATCAGGGATGTGTATCGGGGAAGGCTTGCCATTAATGGTTTTTTCATGCCAATTGATCACAACATTTATTCACATCAAGATTAATTGTTTGTATTTAGCATTTTTCATTTGTGTTAGGTCCATTCGTCCTTAATGAGTCGTCATTGACTAGTATGCTTAGAAGTCAATTCATCATTTTAGGGACGTAGCAATCAATTGATAATAACAAGCAAGACAATTTCAAGAGTAAGTGTATATTGCAAATAATGTCTCAAGTCTAGAGAGAAGAGAAGGAAAATGACTCTTTTATTTAGATAACTTTATACATACCTGTACAAGTATGGACCTTTGTAAAAATAAAAGGACACAGTCAGGGACAGACTTTTGGTGAAAGTCTAGATCCTACGAGGCTGGAAGACTCATTTTTTTTTTTTTTTTTTTTTTAGGGATGGACTCCCATAAAGCACGATGATCCATTTTATTTCTCAATTGTTGGAGGGGTTGTCGGCGGCATATTCCATGTCTTCTACGGGGAACTCGGGTTCCATGTCGTCGGGAAAGATGTCGCGAGGTCTCCATTTGGCTTGGCGTTGTAATTGCCGGATCCGTCTACTACTCATGAGTTGGGAGTTTGCTCTGGCCATCTCCTTTTGGTGATTTCCTTTCAAGGCGCGCAATCTTTGTGCATGACACTCGACGAGGGTACAGACCTCCATTTGATGTAGCCGCCTTTGGGCTTCCGAAGCACGGGCTTCTCCTTGTTGTTCACGTGGATGGTTGTCTCGGACGCCAATTCAGGTGTGGGCTCCTTGGTCGATGTGTCCGGTGGACAGAACCGCGAAGGACTTTTAGCATATTAAACCTCAAGGTGAAATTATAACCATGATTTGAGAAAAATGCTTCATTATCGGATTAGCCTTTTAGGAAAAACTTGATCTTTTTATTTTAAGATTTTTTTTTTTGAAGACATACTTTTGTTTTGAGTGAAAGACTCACACACATTTTTGCAAACTTTTGACAAGGCAATAATAATGATAATTTTATTAAGAAAACTGACAATGGACTCAGAATGGTCACCCCATGGCATCAACCGGGGAGTCAAGACTCTAACTAAACCTAACTGACACCTTAACTGACTTTTATTAAGGGCTTACTACAAATCCTAAAAGCAACTGACTCTTCCTAAGGATGAAAGCAGACTTTTTCTAAAGGGAGGTTGATGGAAGGGGTTTCGAAACTCCGTCCTCTGCTGTGGCAACCGCAGCACCATTCATTTCCCAACCCGGGGCATTCAGCCTTTCAGACATTTTCTGTGCCGCTGATCCTTTCCAAACGCCTTCCGTCATTTCGGCTTTGCTGAGTTTAGGAACCATCATTTGGGACACTGATTTTGTCAACTTTTTCCAAAACAGGCTCTCCCACTTTGGGATTGACAACTTTGTCAACCGCGGGCTCCTTTTCCTTGGGGCGGACATCACTCCATTTATCGACCATCGGGGAAGTCACAAATTCGAGCATTTTGACGCTCGGGTAATTGGCTGTGTCGGGGGCGTGGGGGCGTCCAAGCTTTCCCTTCTCGATTAGCTTCGAGATGATGCATTTTATGGCGGTGCAATCATTGCCATCATGGCCATGGTAGTTGTGAAAGGCACACCTTTGGTCTTGTCGCGACGTTTTTTCAAGATTCTTTGGCCGGAAATCTTCGAGGGGCCACATGAGGCCCTGTTTGACCAATCCTTCATACATTTTGCTTATTGGCATTCCGAAATCCTCAAACTTTGTGAAATGGAGCTTGGCTCGGCCTTTGGCTTTTCTTTCATTGTTGACCAGAGCGTGGTGGGGATGAGAATCACCGCTACTCAATGCAAAGGGGTGCCCATCGAGTGTCCTTTCAAACTTAGCTTCCATTTGCTTTCTCATTCCCAACAACGTACCCGACAGAGGTGCAACATGAGGATTCTGTGAAAATGATGGGTGTAGGCATACCCATAACCTTGGTTGCTTGCAGGAATATACATTGGAGGCATGCAATGAGTTTGTGGTCCAAGAGGTCTCCGATTGTATAAATGATACGGGTCACCATGGAATCTTATCGGGAAATCTGGTGGAAGTCGGTTAGTGATGCATGGTCGGGTATCGACATATGGTCTAAATAGTGACTGAGCTCCGGTGACTTGGTTGATGGCATTAAACCGACGGGTATGGTATTATGAGTATGATGCTCGGGGTGTAACCGGTGTGAACAGTGGTTTGTGGGCCTTTTGAGTGGATTGTGTTTGGGGTTTTATAAGAAGTGTCTAATGAGAGATGTTGGATTTGGGATGAGGCGGAGTGAGGAAGATTTGAGTGAGAGGCTCGTTGTGGATGATGGCATGTTTGAGCGAAGAAATGGAGGTCTCGGTATTTTGGTGAGATGGAGGGGGCAATCTTTGGTTATAATTCGGAGGTCGGGTAGCTTCCACCCTTTCATTGTGGTTGGTCACTTTGGTGAGGGGCCCATCAGTTGTGACATCTCTTTGTCTTATCGACTCATTGAACGGGTTCTGTGTTTCCTTGTGGCTCTTCGTGATGACTTCCTCTGTAGCCCCGGAGGCTTCTAGAGTTTGGAGCGGCTCTCCTTTCGTCAGGCTATCCGGGTTGTCTGCAACGTCGTTTCCCAAACTACCATCCATCAAAGCGGTCTTTCTGAGGTACCGGATCGGAGAAGTTGTAGTGACAGGGGAACTTTCTAACTTCATCTGAGCTACGGGGAAGACAAAAGGTAGCTTTAGGCTTGGGTAAACACTGGGTGAATGCTCATGCTACTGATGGGGAATGACCGCTAGGCTTAGACCTATTGGGTAAAAAGGTGGACAGGATCAAATGGGATCTTAAATCCATCCGAAATTCAAACGGGGGTCTACTTACAAGGCTGTAACAGACTTCTTGGATGGCAACGGGGGATCCATTCAAAGACTTGACTTCCTAGGGGACTATTCCTAGGGGTTTAGCGGGGACCTAGGGGACAACACCTAAGGTCTTGACGGGAATCTTAACGGGGACCTAGGGGACAACACCTGAGGTCTTGACGGGAATCTTAACTGGGTCTCGGAGGACAATGGGGATCCGTCCAAAGACTCAACGAAATCACATAACGGAAGTCTTGGAGGACAACGGGGGTCCGTCCAAAGACTTAACGAAATCACATCACGGAGGTCTTGGAGGACAACGGGGGTCTGTCCAAAGACTTAACGAAATCACATAACGGAGGTCTTAGAGGACAACGGGGATTCGTTCAAAGACTTAACGAAATCACATAACGGAGGTCTTGGAGGACAACGGGGGTCTGTCCAAAGACTCAACAAAATCACATAACGGAGGTCTTGAAGGACAACGGGGGTCTGTCCAAAGACCTAACAAAGTGACATTTATTAACGCAAGAATGTGTCGAAGACAAGAAACAAAGAACGGAGCAAGCTCATGCCACGTGCAATTATTTATTCATTCAACTTTACTTAAAACACATTTTTATTCCTAAATGGTTGGAAAATATTCCTCTTCTTTTTCGCAACTACTCTAAATCCTGGATTAGTGGAGGCCATCACTACGCCTATAGACCCCTCGTTTTTCACCCGCCTTGCACACTCCCAAGGATGGACTGTCCCGGGCGAGGGTCCTATAGGGTAAGCGGCTTCCACCAACCGTAAGAAACGAACCTAGGGTCTAGTGCATCGCAAGATTCCCAACGCGTGAGCCATTCCAATCATGATTAAGCCCCGGTTAAGATCGAGATTCATCTTAGGGACTTAAGGGACTTCCGGCATAACCTCATCTTTGATGAGGGTTCTCGAATCTTATCCTTGGGCTTAAGGATGATTAGTATGGACCATTCATTAGGGCTTGACAACACGGTGTCACCCTATCCTTAATACATGACTTAGGTTAATTACGGTCAACATTAATGCGTAAGTCAAGGACCGGGTCAAAGTTAACCATGGTCACACTTGTTTTCACAAAGAGTCATGACTCAGGCATTAACTTGGCCACAATTAATCTCAGACACGTATTAGGGATGTGGTAACGTGAGCTAGACCAAAAACCAACCAAGTTCTCGGTATTTGTGTGTCACGGACGAGTATGGTTGACTCGGCTTGGAAGGGGAGGTGGAATGGACCCGTGCGCGCTAGAAGGGCACAAGAGCACCAATCAAGCTGCATCATGGCAACCATCCCGGGTTTAAAGGGTACTTGGAACGTGCAAGGTCAAGTGCGCGTAGTGTGAAGCCATTCTATGTTCCTTTTTGAGTTAAAATAGAAATTTTCAATTCGTTTTAACATCATGAGCAATGTATAATCAACAAAAATGAGCAAGCATGAATGAGCTATTTACACAAGTAATCAAGCAAGAATCATATGAACAAACAAAGCCAAAACTTGTATGTACAACAAATTGTGCACACCCAAAGAATCCTTTGAAATCAACATTTTTCAAGAAGAACAATTCTTTTGAAAATCATTTGCAAAACAAGTTGTGTACAACAAAGAATTCAAAATCTTTTACAAAATGGGTCATGCACAAGGAGGTTTTGAAAACCCAAATTTATGTCCAAAAGTTTGTGCATGACCAAGCTTCAAAAACCAAGTTTTGGATAGAAAAGAAGAAGGTAATGTGCACAAACAAAACTGTAAATTTGGAACCTGGACAAGCAGAAGCCAAAGGGACACAGAATGTTCCTGCCCTGCACAAAATTGTTAAATTTTGGAACATTCTGTTCCCTGCCCAACATAGCCGTACGGCTATATCATGCTTTAGACACCCCGCCTTGGACCTCTCACCCCGATTGCACATTTGATCTTGTGTTTCTTCCCATTTTAAGTGTTTCTCGTTAGTTTCTGTCACTTCCGTTAAGTTCCTGACTGACTTCGTTAAGTCCAGGGACTAAACTGAATAACAGGGCTGACTTTCTAGTCCATTCTGTCAAAATTGCCTTCTCTGAGTCGCGCGCCTCCGACAGGAGGAGCCAGACGCGCGCGCCTCCCTCCCCCAAATCAGGAAGCGCGCGCCTCTGGTCGTCAGTTACAGATTTCTGGCCAGGATTCTCTCCCTTGCTCAATTTACAGGATTTTGCCCAAGAAGGATTTCTTGGTGAGTGAGTTTTGGCACCAAAAACACCTCTCTTTCACCTATAAAAACCTCCCTTTACCTCCATTTTCAAAGAACGAAAACTTGAGACAAAAACTTTGGCCAAAAACCTTGACCTTGACCTTGGACCTTTGGCTCTCAATCTCAAGAAACCACATTTTCTACTTTCAAAGCATTTTCCAAAGGATTTCTCCAAGTAATTCAACAAGAAGTGTTTGAAGTCTCTTGAAGTCTAGGTAAAGCTATTTCTTTCCCCTTCTCAACTTCATCTCTTTTCTCTTTCTTTTTTTTTTATCAAAGTGCAATCACCCAAATTATTTTGGGACATGACTCTAATGATCACCTCATCTCATTGAGGTCGCTTAAAGAGTTATCTCCTACATTCCAAACTCTATTTCAAAACCCCCTTTTTATGATTTAAAGAAGAAGAAGAAGAACGTTTATCATTCATGTAGATTTTGATCAAGCAAGACCAACTTTAGTTGGGCGAGATGGGTGTTTCGGTACTTCCCATCTCGTAATCTAACCCCCGAACCTCAAAACAAAGAATCTCTATTTTCGTAATCAAACTTAGGCTATTATCAATAGGTTTTTCTTATGTTCCTCAAAACATAGGTGGCGACTCTAAAAAACAAGTTAGACATCCTAGGACAACGCCGCGCGCTCCAGCCTAAAGCCGTGGGCTCCTCCCGAGGTATCTATAGTGGCGACTCCGCTGGGGACATTTGAGGGTTAAACTTACATTCTGATCAAAATCTACATATTTTCTGGGCATTCTGACTCCTGATGGGGGAGGCGCGCGCTTCTGGCCTCTTCAGCCTAAGGAGCGCGCATCCCGCATCAAGGACCAGAATTGCCCGCTTCTTCATGTTCTTCATCTTCTTCTTCTGCTATTCTCCACTAATCATTTCTGCAGGGGTTACAATATGCACATAGGACCAGGGCAATCCCCTGAGTCCAAAATCTGACAATCTGACAGGTGTGCCCAGAAGCGCGCGCCTCCTAATAGCATTGGGCCACGCGCGCGCATCCCGTATCAACACTCAGAGGTGCACGCTTCTGGGTTGGTTCCCAGAACAGAAACATGTTTCAGTGACTAAGCAGAACAGTGGGGTGTGGGCACAGTTGCCTGCATCAAAACAGAATTGAACCCTCGGACTGTTTATTTTTATGTTTTATTTACCGGTCACACGGGTGATTCGGGAGTTGTAATTTATGTGCTTATGTGTTTTTTTTTTTTTTTTTTTTTTATCTTTCTTTTCAAAAAAAAAATATAAAAAAAATATTTTGTCACTTGTTAGACCTCACACTACATGCACATATTCCTATGAACTGCTCACTATCGAGTCGCACAAAGTCCAACCCCAAACCCGTCGAGGCCCGTCCTAGAAAGTTTCAAGCTCCACTCGACCTTGGCTCTTTCGAAGCGGTAAACCTCAGCCCGTGGCGTAGTTCATGACTACATGCCGGGGGTGACCTTTGAGCCTCATATTCAAGCCGAGCACAAGCCACACAATTCTAGTTAGGGTCTAACACTCCGTGACTCATGTCGGTTTCCATGTACCGAGATTTCCCTAAACTAATGTCTTCAAATCAATCATGCCAACTTGTTGAAACGGACGCAATAAAAATCCGTCCCCAAAAGTGGTTATTTTTGGACGAAAATAAAAATCCGTCCCCGCATGTATGCTTTACTACATTAATTTAGTTTAATCCCGATACATGTAGGATTCACAAACGCGATGGAATCCGATGAGTATATGGGACCGCGAGATGGTCTATATACTAGTGTGACGATTCCATTATTTTCTTAGAAACCCCAAAAGGGATCCATTCCCTCCGACTTATATAAAAAAAAAAAGGTCTTTTCTTATGTGGTTCGAGTCGTGTGCCCAACTGCGTGTTCTAAGCCTTTTCGTGGACCGCAAGTGTTACTCAAGACTGACAAGGGCCTCTTCTGCAATATAGGTTCAATTGGTACTTACAGAGTCTACCGGGATTCGGTAAATCGGTTAGTCCGTGAAGAGATTACTCCAACAGCTCCAACAGCAACCATGACCGGCAGCAGCAACACCATGTCTCTCGAACAGCTTTCAACCATGGTCCAACTCCTCCAAGAGCAAGTCTCCACCCTTAATAAGGAGGCACAAAGCAAAGACGATATTTGGCAATCCCACCTCGACAGCCAAAGGGAGGCCCACGAGGCCGAGATGGAGCTAAGGAAAGAAAAGCTCACTAATCTTGCCAAGGGGAAGAGCAAGAATAACGATGACGAATCCGAATGGACCGAAGGTTTGTTCAAAAGTCCTAATGTCAACACCCGCACCAAGAAAGTGGGAGAGCCGAGTTCCGAGAACAATGAGCCCAAAATGGTGGATTCTATCATGGCCTACATCGACCAAAAATTCAATGGGCTCAACATGGGGAAAGGCTCCGACACAAGCCTTTATCAATCATCCATCCTCATGAGTACTATGGCCGCTCTTCCTGATAAGTTCAAGATGCCCGACATAAGCAAATTCAAGGGCAACTCTTGTCCTATGGCTCACATTGAGACTTATATTTGGGCAATGGTTCCGAAGAAGGTCTCCCCCAAGGTGATGGTTCAATGCTTTCCTCTCTCTCTCGAGGGGGCGGCAAAAGATTGGTATGCTACTCTCCCGCTCACTGTCCGTCTTGATTGGGACTCCGCCATGCTTGCCTTCAAGAACCAATACCAAGGCAACACCACTCACCGGCCCACAAGGAAAGAGCTAGAGAACACTACTCAACGAGACCACGAGTCCTTCATCGACTTCACAAGGAGATGGAATGATAAACTCTCCGAGATTGTGGAAAGGCCAAATACCAAGGAGCAAATGGACATCTTCCTCAAATGTCTCAAAATTGATCTCCGCACCCACCTAAGTGGGGCTTGCTATGCGGATTTCTCCCAAATGTATGAGGCGGGGGTCCGAATGGACGAGTTGCTCAAAGAAGTGAAGAAAAGTGCTCCTAGCTACCGCTATAAGGCCGCTTCCAACTCCACAAAAGAGGCCTCGGTCAATGCCGTCACTATCGATAAGGGGAATTACAAAAAGGTTCCTCCACCCCAAGGGAAGAAGTCTCGAAATGACCGTGTCTACACGCCTCTCCAAGGCATGACTCAAACCGAAGTGTTCGAAGTCCTCAAAGCACAGGGTCAAGTCACACCCGTACAAGGGTACCAACCCAAGACGGTCCACCCCAATCATGCTCACCACAAATATTGTGGCTACCACCAATATAGTGGCCACACCACCGAGGAATGCTTCGTTCTCCGCAATGTCATTCAAGATCTCATAGACAAGAAAGAATTTGTAGTGACTAATGGCGAACATGTCAATGTAATAGAGATAGGAGAACTCGAGGGGACCACCCATTCAATCCCAATTGTGAATGGGGCCCCAATGTTATGAATAAACTTGACAATTCTTGTTATGTTGTAACTTACGATGAGGTAATGAGGGAAGTACTAGAGAATATGAAAAAGAAGCAAGATGGGAACGTCAACATGCTAACTCGATCCGGTCGAGTCATAGCAAGCAACCCTTCCACTTCCGCACCAAGATCCTCTTCTCAAAGGCCGCAAGCTCGCGACACTCCCGAAGATCCTCTACTTGTCCAACTCAAGAAAACTCAAGCCAACATCTCTATTTGGGACCTCATTGCATCCTCAAAGAAACACCGAGATCTTGTCATCCGCAATCTTGATGACACATCAGTTTCTCCCGATACTACTCCCGAGGACCTCACGGTAATGATCGGTCACATTCATTTTGGCAACGTCATCACCTTTGCCGATATGGACCTTCCACCATGTGGTTCCGACCACAACGAGGCTATTTACCTCAAGGTACGAGCAAGGGGGAGGCCCATCTCAAGAGTCTTAGTGGACGGTGGTTCCGCACTCAACCTCATGCCTAGCCGAATCATGGGCATACTGGGGCTTAAGGATTCCGATTTGAAGCCTTCTACTCAAGTAATCCGAGGTTATGACAGCACCGCCCGTACAGTCATGGGCATGGTCGAAATAGACATTGAGTTTGGGAGCATGGTCATGTCCGTTCCATTCCAAGTGCTTGACATCCCGGCCTCGTTCAACTTACTTTTGGGTCGACCATGGATTAACAGTTCTAATGCCGTCCCGTCAACTCTCCATCAATGTGTCAAGATCTGAAATAGTGATGAAATAGTGACCGTCATGGCTGAAAACGTCACTATCCACAGAAAAGGTGAGCCCGTCCACCAAGTTCAGCATGGGTTACCAGACTCCACTCTCTCCGGTGTCTCAATCAACGCCATTGACAAAGAAGGGGGAAACGGATCATGGACCCCCAGCAACCACAAAGTCCTCCGCATGATGAGGAATATGGACTACTTCCCTGGTTTAGGCCTAGGGAAATATCAACAAGGAATCCTACATCCTGTGCGAGTCCCATTTGTCAAGAACACATTCGGTTTGGGGTACGAGCCTTCCAGAGAAGACTTGAAACAAGAGCACGCGATCAAGAATGAAAAGGCCCGGGATCGTAAAGAAGGCCGTCGTTATGAGGTCCCTAATCTAAGGCCTTACCGCAAGACGTTGAATGGCTATTTTGTCCGCCAAGGGGAAGTCATTCCATACATGATCTTTCCCGAGCCATGGGTTAACAATAAGGGTGTCAAAAAGCCCGGTCTCGAAATCTTCTCCGATTGTGAGATCCAGAAATCCGAAAGGGAACCAACTCCCATGTCGCCCCGTGAATGGTGGGGAAGGAAGGTAACTATAGAGTCCGAGACAAAAATCATCGCGGGGGAAGAACTGACAGATTTAGCCTCCATTTTCGAAGAGCTTGCCATAATGAATGAATGCCAAGTCAACGCCATCCATGACACCGTCATCATGAATGAGACTATCAGTAAGATCCCGCCAAGCTCCGAACCGATCAACAATTGGTATTCTACGAAAGGGCCCGTGGTATCCGAGGAATTCTTAGTCCAAGAAATGGGTTGCATACCTCGCACAGCAACAAAGGAAGAGCGGCTCACACTTACTTTTGAGTCCGAGAGTGTCTCTAATACCCTCACCCAAGAGGATTTGGAGGCCATAGCCGAGCGTGTGTTTCCTTTCTTTGCTAATGAAAAATTTGATATTTCTGAGTACGCTGAGATTGCAAACATCATAAATGATGAATTAACTAATAATGAACTTAACGAACAAGTTAATAACGATTCAAATTATGATGAAATAGACCACGAAAACACAACATACTTAAATGAACTTGCTCAACAAGTCCGTAGTCGTGGTGAAAATGGTCCAGAGGCTGACGAAGAATTGCATGTTGTTAATCTGGGTACCGAAGAAGAGCCAAGAGAAACTAAGATCGGAAGCTTCTTCAAGGGGGACGACAGAGACAGATTTACTGCACTACTACCGGAGTTCGTGGATGTGTTCGCATGGTCATACAAAGACATGCCGGGTTTGGATAGAAAGGTAGCGGAGCACAGAATTCTGATCAGAGAAGATGCTAAGCCGGTAAAACAGAAGCTCAGAAAGATCAAGCCAGAATGGTCTCTACAAGTCAAAGAAGAGATCGAGAAGCTCCTCAGTGTGGGTTTCATCAAGGTCATCGAGTATCTGACATGGTTAGCCAACATCGTGACAGTCAGAAAGGCAAACGGCAAGGTTCGAGTTTGCGTGGACTTCTGGGATTTGAACAAAGATTCCCCAAAAGATGATTTTCCACTCCCTAATATCGACATGTTGGTCGACTCCACTGCTGCCTATGAGGTTCACTCATTCGTGGATGGGTTCGCTGGGTACAATCAGATTCTCATGGCTGAGGAAGATCAACATAAGACAGCCTTCACAACACATTGTGGTACCTTTTGCTACACAGTCATGCCATTTGGGTTAAGAAACGCTGGGGCCTCCTACCAAAGAGCCAAGACAGACTTGTTCCACGATATGATTCAGAAAGAAATCGAGGTCTATGTGGACGACATGATCATTCACTCCAAAGGGACCGATGGTCAACATTTAATCGATCTCCGCAAGTTCTTCGAAAGGCTTCGTCAACACAAGATGAGGCTCAACCCTGCAAAGTGCACGTTCGGGGTTATCCGAGGCAAAGTCCTTGGTTATATGGTCACTGAAAGGGGAATTTAAGTAGACCCCTCCAAAATCAAGGCAATCATTGACATGCCTCCTCCAAAGACGCAGAAAGAGATCAAAGGTTTCATGGGCAGACTGCAATACATCAGTCGGTTTGTGCACCAACTCACTTCCATGTGCGAGCCAATCTTCAAGCTACTCAAGAAGAATGTGGCTTTAGAATGGACCAACGCGTGCCAAGAAGCCTTCGACCAAGTAAAGCATTACTTGACGTGCCCTCCTGTTCTAGTTCCGCCACACAAGGAGAAGTCTCTTTTGCTCTATCTCACTGTCAATGATGAAGCCCTAGGGGCTATGTTAGCACAAGAGAAACGAGAGTCTACAAAGGACAATGCCATTTATTTTGTCAGTCGCCGATTCCAAGGAGGCGAAAAGAACTACTCTGTCTTAGAGAAGTCATGTGCAGCATTGGTTTGGGTTACTCAAAAGGTCAAATACTATATGGAAGCTTTTCCGATCAAGCTAGTAGCAAAGGTGGACCCGCTCCGCTACATGTTCGAGAAGCCTTTCATGTCAACAAGAATAGCCAAATGGTACTTCATGCTCGCCGGCTATGATATCACTTACGTCACACTAAAATCCGTCAGGGGGAAAGTGTTCAGTGACCAGCTTGCCGAATTCCCGTGTGACGAAGTGAAGAGGGAAGACGTACAGTTCCCCGACGAGCATTTAATTTGTACTGCAACTGAGGAAAATAAGTGGCAACTTTTTTTCGATGGCGCCGCCAATAAACACGGTTTTGGTATAGGAGTATTGCTTGTCGATCCAAAAGACATCTACACTCCCATTGCCATCCGTCTGGAATTCGAAGCTACCAACAACATTGCCGAGTACGAAGCATGCATAGCAGGGCTCGAAGCAGCTCTCGAAAGAAACGTCACGGAACTAGAAGTATTTGGCGACTCTTTGCTCCTCATCAATCAGCAATCGGGTAAATGGCGAATCCAAGACCCGACCCTCCAACAGTATGGTCAGCACCTTGAAGAATTGGTTGAACAATTCCAAGAGATCACTTTCAACTACCTGCCAAGGGATAAAAATCGCTTCGCTGATGCACTGGCCACTATAGCCTCATTAGTCGAAATGCCCAAAGGGAAAATGGTGAAGCCTTTCAAAATTGCCCGAAGGAACAGTCCGGCGTACTGCATGAGTATCGAGATAGACGAGGTTCAAACAAAATTCCCGTGGTATTCGGATATCATGAATTTTCTCAACGATGGCATTTATCCCAAGAATAGCAATAAGAAGTCTCAAGCGGCTCTGCAAAGGCTAGCCTCTCGGTACGTACTGATTGGAGACCGAGTCTACAAAAGGCACCACGACGGGATCAATCTCTTATGAGCCAATGAGGCCGAAGCTCAAGAGATAATGTGTGAAGTGCACGAAGGAGAGTGTGGACCCCACATGAATGGGTTCATGCTAGTCAAGAAGATACTCTGCATTGGTTACTATTGGAGCACTATAGAACGAGACTGTATCGAGAAAGTCAAAAGGTGTGCCAAGTGCCAATTCCATGCTAATCTGCAACACGTTCCACCCTCGCAACTTTACAACATGGTCACACCTTGGCCTCTCTCTTGTTGGGGGATAGACATCATCGATAAAGTCCACCCTGCCGGGAGCAATGGGCAGTCATTCGTCCTAGTGGCCGTCGATTACTTCACAAAGTGGGTCGAAGCACAAGCCTATCGGACCCTCAACGCCAAGAAAGTGGCCGAATTTGTAAAGATTAATATCATGTGCCGATACGGCGTGCCTCATGAAATCATTTCTGACAACGGCTCTCACTTTGAGAAGGAAATGGATGCACTTTTGGTAGAATACAAGATCACCAAGCACAAGTCATCTCCTTACTGTCCCCAAGCAAACGGCGCGGTTGAAGCAGCAAATAAGACCATCGAGACCATCGTCAAGAAAATTGCCTCAACAGGAAGGGATTGGCCCGAGAAGCTACCATTGGCATTGTGGGGCTACCGCACATCAATACAGTCAGCAACAGGAGAAACTCCTTTTGCGTTAGTCTATGGTTCTGAAGCCGTACTCCCAATCGAACTTGAAGTCCCATCTCTACGGGTCCTCCTCGAGAATCAAGTCAACGAGGTTGACCGGATGCAAAGTCGATATGAACAGCTAGCCTTACTCGACGAGAAAAGGCTAAGAGCACTCGAACGCACAAGGGCGTATCAGCAAAGGATGGCAAGAGCTTTCAACAAAAAGGTAAAGCCTCGAAACATCAATGTGGGAGATTTGGTCTTAAGACAACATCCTCCTAACGCCATGAATCCCCTGGGGAAATGGGGACCCCGATGGATCGGTCCGTACGTGGTCAAGAAGATACTAAGCGGCGGTGCAGTCCGACTCGTGGATTTAGATGGTGACCAGCTGCCAGAGGAGGTCAACCTCGACAAGCTCAAGAGGTTCTATGCTTAATAAACAAAGACCATAAAAAAAAAAAAAAAATCGCTCGCTAGGTTGAAAACCCGCAAGGGCGGCCTAGGCAAAAATTAGAGCACGTGCAAAAAAGAAGCCCGCTAGATTGAAAACCCGAAAGGGCGGTCTAGGCAAAAAACAGGGTGCACAAAAAAAAAAATGGTCTTTGTTTGTTTGAACTACGGAGGAACGTAGGCAACCTTCGGGTGCGGTCTAAAACATATCAAAAATACCCAATTCACTTCAAATAACAAGATGCAATTTTTATTCATTCAATGAATTATTCAAGCCATTACAACGGATTTATTGAGCAACAAAAGACATCAAAACATTAAATCCTAAAACAAAGTGGTCTAATTTAATTGCAATCTCTTAGGGTACAAAGAAAAATCTAATCTTTCTTAGGTTTTGGAACCCATTGCTTCTTGTTATGTCCTTTAGTCTTCTTGGATGGGGACGGAACATTCTTGGGACCGCCAAGACGGGAGAAAACGCTAGGACGGGACGGAGCTTCATCAACGGCTTTCCCTTTGCCCTTATCAAGCGGAGCCTTAGCAGGGGCAACCATGGGACGCTTCCACACATAGGAGGAATTTCCTTTACCTTTCTTCTTCTTGGGAAAATGACGAGGTCTATAGTCCCGCACATGAACCACCGGTCTCACGGGGTCAACAACATCGTCATTGGGCCTTCCCAAACGATCAAAAACGCTCGGACACTTCTCCACCATCGAGACGGACCCCACAGCTGGAACGGCGTTCACCATTGGAACAGACTTCTCACCCTCGGGGACGGAAACCTTGAATTCAAAATAGAAAGTCATTGGGGCCATTATGACAAGAATTTTGTGGTTTAGGAGGAGAAAATGTTTGCAGAAGAATGCTGTGTGACAATTCTGGTCGAAAATGGTTCGAAATTATAGCTGTTGGAACATTCTGATCAGAAAAAGAAAGGGGCTGTAATTCAGCAAGCCAGAAGCACGCGCCTCCGACCAAGGCTTCAAAACGCGCGCGCCTCCCACAAGCAAGGCCCAACGCGCGCGGCTTTGACAGCAGTTCAGACAGAAATAGCCCTTGTCAGTTCAGAACAGAACCCAAGTACTGCAACATATCCAACCTGCAGCAAAATCAAATCCCAGCAGCAAAAAGGAGTTCAAGCATCAACAACAAGCATTCTTTGGGCACACATTTGTTTGTAAAGAGTCGACATCTAAGATCGAGTCGCTAATAAAGCATAAAATGAGTAGTAAGATAACTAGGATTGTAAATACATGTTAAATGTTATTACAGGCAGAAGTAAAGGTGTTTCAATCCCTCATCCTCTCAGCCACAACAGTTCGGCCACATCATCACCAGCACTGTGCTCACCCCCTGCTGCCGCTCTCGGTCTCCTCATCATCATCGTCATCCTCATCATCATCATCGTCATCATCATCCTCAGACTCAGATGTCTCAACCACAACATCAGGATGGGTCCTCTTGGCAGCTCTCCCTGATGAACTAGCGCCACCCCGGCTCTGGCTACCTTCTCGGCTCAGACTCCTACTATGGCTACCTCCGTGGCTCAGACTCCTGCTCAGCGACTGCCTCGCCGAAGAGACAGCCTCATCAATGTCCAGTGCAGCATCCCTGCAGCCTCGTCCTATGCCTCGAGCACCTCGGGCAGCTCCTCTCGCAGCACCAGAGACAGCACCAGCAGCATCTCTAGTCATGGCAGCAATATCCCTGCACAGCTCTAGCACCCTCTCCTCCAGCTGACGGAGCCTCCGCCTCATCCCTTTGTTCTATCTGCCCAAGTGCCTATAAGCAGCTACAGGTACCTGTTGCAACAGAGAACAGAAAAAGGAAGTTGCATCAATACAAAGGACAGAAAAATAAGACTGGAACTGAGAAATGCGAAGATGGTCAGAAAAACATACCACAGCAGCCTGAGCAGGAGGCTCTCTCTCCGGTGACATATCCTTGGGAACAATCTCCCTCTGCTCCTCAAAGACCCCGAAGTTTGAATAAGTGTAGTAGGGAGGAGGCAAAGGAGGATCAAAGCAATACCCGGCACCGGTAGTATAAAACCGAGCAGAGGTCGTAGGAGCAGCCTGTGATCTCCTTGGATCAGCAAACATGAAGCCTTGCATCAAGTTGTTCTCCCTGAAGAGGCCATAATCCTGATCCAAGTGAATGTAAGGGACGGCATCAATCCCTACCATGTAGGCCGCGCGATCAGCCTCTGAAAGTGACCTCCAATTACGAAGGCAGAAAGGAGGAACGTCTGGAACCGCAGGACGAGGGGGGGTGTAAAAGTCTGTCACCTGGGTACCATGCTGCCAGAACACTCTGTCTCCCAAATACAGAGCCATGCACTCACCCGAACTCATCAAAAGCCGAGAACGGGTAGGAATAAGAGTATGCTCAAACCAGTGCTGAACTGATCTCCACGGATACAAAGAGAAGGCAACGGACTCAGGCCTCAAGGTGTCCAAGTGTCGTCGGGCCAAAGTAAGACTAATGGGGTTCGTACCAGTCTTCACATTCCTCTCCTTGTACGCCCACCGTGCGCAGTCCGGATACTGGGGCTGGCCTTCATTAGCAATCTTGAAATCCCTCAGATTCAGGATAGCAAAAGCCCAAAGCTGTAGACAAGAGGCAGAAACAAAGTTAATGACAGTCAATGAAAAAGGCAGTTATGACCAAGGCAAGGAGAATATAAAAGGGACAGTAAGTGGTATACCTCCCACAGCAAGCTGAAACCCGTAACCGAGCTAGTGGTCGAGCGGCTGGTCAAATCCATGCCGTGATAACAAGCAGCTAAGCCCGCTGCGCCCCAGTTATACTGGCCGATCTGGTCCAAATCTACTAACAAGTCAAGCAGAGCCAAAGAGGCCGAAGATCCCCCGTTGGCAAACAGAGTATGGGATAACAAGTACCAAATAAAGCAACGTGCCACGGCATCGACCCGATCAGCAGTAACACCTCGAGCCTCAGCCATTAAGATGCGGAAATAGGCCCGGATTCGCCCCCATATCACTCGAGAATTCTTGACCTCGAACCGGCAGTCAACCAAAGCCAGTAACTCGTCCGGAGTCCGAACAGCCCCTCTCAAACCAAAGGGGACAGGCATCCCTATGAACGGCAAGCCCGTCAAAGCTGTGAAATCGGTAGGCGTCATAGTCACCTCGCCCATGGGTAAATGGAAGGTATGGGTGGTGTCCCACCATCTTTCCCTCAATGCCTGGACCACATCGGGGTCATTCTTCAAAGCTGGGAGGCTGGTGACAAAAAGACCAAAATGAGTCCCTGTAACTCGGGCCCGAACATTCTCAGGAAACCTCTTCCATATAGAGATGGGCCCATGAGCCCCACCACGAATCTCTGTCAGACGGGTCCACTCCTGAAAGGAAAGAAGGAACAGCGAAAATTTCATCAGCATGACTGCTAGAAAACGGATGAACTCAACACAGAGATTTCAATGGCAGAACAATGTACAAGCAAGTGTGTGAACATGAAAATGGGCGCCCCAACATGTTTCTTACAACAAATCAGCAGTAACGAACAACATGCAAGGAATGATCAATAAAGCTGCTGCAGCAATATTTCGGGTAAAGAAAACGGAACTTCATGAAATCCGAAATCGACAAGAAAGGTGAGGCATTCTTAACAAACCCAAAGTCACGAAATGAGAAATGTGGGTATGAGGCCGGAAGGTAAGCAAACTCGGGTCCATAGCTTCAACCCCAATTTCGGGCTCCTCGCCCTGTGGCATCTCGAACGGAGGTGATTGTTGACGATCCGACATCATTTCTGTGATGGAATTGATCCTAGAGCAACAAGAAAGTGTTTTGGGGTGATTTCTCTACGAAAATTTGGTTTGGAATTGGTAGGGTTCTTCAAATTTTTGAAGCTCGCCGAAAACAGTGAACCACCTGTTTAAATATGCTGAACTTATGCGCCAGGCGCGCGCCCCCTGACATACTCATCTGAGGCGCGCGCATCCCATAACGAGGCCCGTACGTACGCTCTTCCCATCATCAGGCAGGTTCAGAAGCAGTCTCCCATGCAAGAAACCATGCACCGTATCAAGGTTTCCCCACGGATTCCGAACTCCCTAAGTTCTGTCACGGGTGCCATACCCCCCTCAAGGGCCAATCTCAACATTTCATCCCCAGCAGGAATATTTTTCTGGTCGCAGTCAACTGTGCCCGCACCTCACAATTCAAAAAGTCAAGTGTGACTCCAAGTGGCACGAGACTTCAAAGCAATACCTCATCGACGGATTTCACTAACGGATTCGTCAACAAAGGTTCACTAACGGCCTCTCCAAAGGTTCACCAACGGCCTCTCCAAAAGGTTTACTAACGGCTTCGTTCAAAAGGTTTACTAACGGCCTCATTCAACATATTCAGTCGGCAGGTTCACCTAATGAATCATGCCACCCCCTCTATCAACAAAAGCCGCTCACACAGGGAGTGCACCACTATCTCTCGCAATTTCAAATTCCTGCTTTCATCGAGTCTTTGCTTTTTTCTTGGTGATGTCCTCGGCGGGTGTTTTTAACTTTCGTCGACGCGTTTTGCTTTGCAATCCACGTCACCGAATGGCTCTGTAAACACCCTGCCTTGGACCGCTCACCCCGATTGCACATTTGATCTTGTGTTTCTTCCCATTTTAAGTGTTTCTCGTTAGTTTCTGTCACTTCCGTTAAGTTACTGACTGACTTCGTTAAGTCCAGGGACTAAACTGAATAACAGGGCTGACTTTCTAGTCCATTCTGTCAAAATTGCCTTCTCTGAGTCGCGCGCCTCCGACAGGAGGAGCCAGACGCACGCGCCTCCTGCCCCCAAATCAGGAAGCGTGCCCCTCTGGGCGTCAGTTACAGATTTCTGGCCAGGATTCTCTCCCTTGCTCAATTTACAGGATTTTGCCCGGGAAGGATTTCTTTGTGACTGAGTTTTGGCACAAAAAACACCTCTCTTTCACCTATAAAAACCTCCCTTTACCTCCATTTTCAAAGGACGAAAACTTGAGACAAAAACTTTGGCCAAAAACCTTGACCTTGACCTTGGACCTTTGGCTCTCAATCTCAAGAAACCACATTTTCTACTTTCAAAGCATTTTCCAAAGGATTTCTCCAAGTAATTCAACAAGAAGTGTTTGAAGTCTCTTGAAGTCTAGGTAAAGCTATTTCTTTCCCCTTCTCAACTTCATCTCTTTTCTCTTTCTTTTTGTTTTATCAAAGTGCAATCACCCAAATCATTTTGGGACATGACTCTAATGATCACCTCATCTCATTGAGGTCGGTTAAAGAGTTATCTCCTACATTCCAAACTCTATTTCAAACCCCCCTTTTTATGATTTAAAGAAGAAGAAGAAGAACTTTTATCATTCATGTAGATTTTGATCAAGCAAGACCAACTTTAGTTAGGCGAGATGGGTGTTTCGGTACTTCCCATCTCGTAATCTAACCCCCGAACCTCAAAACAAAGAATCTCTGTTTTCGTAATCAAACTTAGGCTATTATCAATAGGTTTTTCTTATGTTCCTCAAAACATAGGTGGCGACTCTAAAAAACAAGTTAGACATCCTAGGACAACGCCGCGCGCTCCAGCCTAAAGCCATGGGCTCCTCCCGGGGTATCTACACATGCTGGCAATTAGTTTTTGCTATTTTCCAACTTCTGATCATCAAGCCCCAGTTTATTGCATCTCCAAAACAGTTTCATCTCCAGAAAGTTCAAACAGAAATACAGCACACACAAAACAAACACAAAAGTTAACGGAAATGGGGAACAGGAGTTTGACCCACACAAAAGCACCCCCAAAATTTCTAAAAAGAAGTTTGTGGACACTTTAATCCCCAGCAGAGTCGCCACTGTAAGGATCCTGCCCTCGCGCGGAGGATCGCGACGAGTTTTGGGGCGAAAAAGCCGAATACGGTTATCTCACAAAACATAATGGAATCGCCACTTTTGTTAATTATTTAACCCAACAAAATAAAAGGTTAGAGATTCTATTAGTTCGGAGGTCAAGTTACGCCTTGGGAAGAGTTTCACGTCACCCAAGTCGCTTCAGATAGGACCGAGTCTCCCTAATGTTAGTTAATGAAAGTGCATGTGTGTGTGTGTGTTTTCAAAATGGGAGAAATTGACTGTTTTGGCAAAACCAGTTAATTATTTAACAGAAAAGGTTTATTTTGCAAAATTTCTGGTCAAAAAAGGAAGAAACTGGAAAATGCCCTCCCTGGCCAAAGTAGCCGTACGGATGGGGAGGGCTCTCCAAAGCATTTTTACAGTTTATCAGAAAACAGTCCAGTTTCAGTCAAAACAGAGTATCTTTGCTGAAACTGGACTGGAATGTTGATTTCTAGTTTATGATTAACAACAAAACTTTTTAAAGTTCATTCCTATGCACTTTGATCATCAAAGGAACCCCAAAAACAAAGATTTTGGCGTGATCAAAGGCAATCATTGGAGAGTTTTATGAAAAGTTAATGAACATGGCATTTAGACCAAAATGACCATTTTGGTGGATAAAGATTGAAACTTTACCACAAAAATGGACTTATTATACAAGATTAAACCCTTAGGGACAAAAATATAACATAAAGATCAAATCTTTATGTCTAATACTTGGTGATTTATGGCTAGATCATGGTTGGGATGATAAAGATTGAAACTTTATCCCCCAATCATGACTCTTATGGCCAAACAAGAACAACATCAACATGAAATTTAACAAATCATGATCATCCTTAGGTTTTATCCCATAATCACACACTAGGCATGAAAGGAACCTTGAATCACCTCATGATTTAGTTCCAATATACATATATAATCATAATATATAGCTTGAGAAGACAAGACTTGTATAATATACATATATATAGTGCTTGAAATGGACAAGACTTTCAATGAAATGCAAAATGCTTGAATGGACAAGGCTTGCAATAACAATAAGAAATAACACAAGAATGAGCAAGAATATGAACAATAATAAAAGAGTTTGAGATGAAGAAGAATATGGGGAGAAGGAGGCTTCACCTATGATGGTTATGCCTATCTTCCTCTCTTTTCAATCAAATATGTGTATCACTCACTTTCTGCTCTCAAACTGGCAGAGTAACAGCTCTCAAAACGTTTTTTCTCCCCCTAAAATGATCAGCATGGCATTCAATTTATAGAGGCTGAGGGTGCCCAACATAGCCGTACGGCTAGGGATCTCATGCGCCCAAACCATCCGTACGACTCGACTCGGCGAGCTTCTGGATTTTTCTAAGTTTAATTCCAGTTCAGTCCTAGAATATCAGGTTTATCCTAGCGAGGTCCTTGCCCATTGGTTTATCCCTAAATGGTACCAAGAATTCCTCTAAAGTAGGTCAATTCAGATTGGGGTACTTACACCATCATGTAGTCATAAACTATGTCACGGGCTGAGGTTTACCACTTCGAGAGAGTCAATGTCGAGTGGAGATTGAAACTCTCTAGATGGGCCTCGTCAGGTTTGGGGTTATAGACTTTGTGTGTATTTATAGTGAGAAATTCATATGAGTTAAAGTGCGCGTATGTGAGTTGAAACCAAGTGACAAAATATTTTTACAAATTACAAAGGAAAAAAGCAAAACATATAAGCACATAAAAAACATAAAATTACAACTTTCAAGCCACCGGTGTGACAGATAAAATCAAACTGAAAACCCAGAAAACAGAAGTTTATGTGCAAGAAATCTTGTCTACACACCATAAATCATCATTCTCTATTAGAATTGTTCCAGATCAAGTCTTAGATGGGTCAAGGGCGTGCGCCTTGGGCTTCTGGTGTAAGAGGCGCGCGCTTCATAGTAGAAAGGGCAAAGGCGCACGTTTTGGGTAAACCTGTAGATCAGTGGGTTTAAGGGATTTCCTTAACCTTAAATAATAACTTTTTCCTCCTGCAGAAATGGTTATCACAAAAACATAGAAATGGAAGAACATATGCAGAGCGAGCGCTTCTGGTCTCTTAGGTCAGAGGAACGTGCCTTAGGCCAAGAAGCCCAGAGGCGCACGCTTCTACCCATCAGAATCTAGAATACCTATGAAGACTTAGAATACACACATATACAAGTTTAACCCTCTAAGGCATACCCCAGCAGAGTCACCACTATAGATGCCAAGAAACACCCCCAACTATTTTAAGGGACAAACTTTTCCTCTGGGGCCTATTTATTTAGAGTCGCCACCCAAATTTATTAAGGAACGCGAGAAAACCTTCTTAGCACTTGGATACCATGTGTTCTAAGTATAATTATGTCCCTCCTATATGTAAGTACCCCGATCCGGATTACTATTCTCAAATAATCAAATTGAGGAGTTAAGGGGTAATTTGGGATTTAATTGCATCATTATAATGTTTAAAGGGTATTTTAGGCATTAATTAAATTATTTTAGAAAGGGAGGGACCTTTTGGTAGTTTCCAGAAAGCCAGGACCATGGGTTTATTCCCCACAAAGCCCAAAAGGACTTTGTGGGAATTTCCAAAAATCGCCCAAAGGAGGAGGAACTGTCGCACATCCCAGGCGCGCTTTCTCAAAGCGCACACGGACGCCAGCCGACAGCCTTGCCACGTGGAAGATCACGATTCGCCGGATGGAGCCGGCTTGTCCCCCGCGTGAGCCCACACACCTGACCGAACCCGCTACCTCGTCGCTCCTGATTGGTATATCGCCTCCCCCTTGTCTCCCTCACCCTCACAGCCACATGTGGCACTCCCCCATTGGTCCTTCACCACCTTCTGTCAACAACCTCCCTTCTAGAAAATCAATTCCCAGCCCATTTAACACCTGAAAATTCACTATTTTGTGCACAAAAATGATCAAATTTCAACCCATTTTGTACACCAAAAATTACACAATTTCCACCTCATTATTGTGATCAAAATATCTCATTTGCTTAGCCCCTAAGAAAGTAACAAGCTAATAGTTAGGGGACCAAAGTGTAACTTTAAGTTTCAAACAAGCCCCCAATTCATCCTATAAATAGAGAGCTCATCCTCTCTCATTTGAAAAAGAATTCTCCCCTAAAGGTACTCACTAAAATTTTCTTCTCTCTCAAAATGAAGTAATTTTCTTTGTGAAAGATTGTGGTTTACTTTAGATAATGGTGAAGAATTACCAAGAGTAGTATCCCTCTTATCTTTAGTCCCATTTATTCAAAAATATACAATGATCCATCCATGTTAAGTGAAATCTTAGAGTCCAAGATCTCTAAGTAAAGAAGAAAAGAGGCAAACTAGGGTCAATCAATTAAAGGTTTACCCCAAACTTGCTTAAGAATTAAATCTTTATTTTATTGTCATCTTTAAATTGTTCTTGTTGGATATTGGCTTTGTTTATTTTCATGCTTATAAAAATGTAGTCTTTATATATATAATTGGACCCAAATACTTCCATGATCCCAATTGTTTCATCTTACACTTTTGTAGTGTATTAAAATGATGAAAGATGTGGAGAGGAGTATTTGTTATATTTATGTCATTTATATTTATGTTATTTATATTTATGTCATTTTATATTTATGTCATTTACATTTATGTTATTTATATTTAAGTCTTTAATTTTGGCTTGGTGATCCATTGCACATCTTGGAGAGAGCCCTGTACCTTTATTTGTTTTATCATAATCTCTCTCTCTCTCTCTATATATATATATATATATATATATATTTATTTATTAAATGTTTATATATTCCAAATTTTGTAGAGATTAACCTTATTTAGATGATAGGGTCTTAATCCTTACTCATCTAAGTTGTGGTTCTATCCAAGTAAATGTATTATTGCTATTATTCTCCGATGATTGCTAAAACCATGGCCTTGACCTTTGTCTTGATGATACTTATATGGATTTGATGCATAGGATGACCAAAGTTGTCCCTCTTGACTTTGCTAGCCTTTTCCATGGCTAAGTAAAAGTCCGTCCCTAAAGAATACCTTATTTTGCTTGGATAGTTTATCTCTTTTATTTAAAATATCAAAAAGGGGCATTAACATGCCTACATTTCATTTCTAAAATCACCTTCTAAAAATAAGTCGGTTTCTCCCATTTTCAAAATACACACACTTGCACATTTTTGGTCAACAAACTTAGGGAGACTCGGTTTTCCGAGGCATCTTGGGTGAACCTCGATTAAGTTCTTCCCAAGATGTAACGTGACCTCCCAACTCATTTTCTCTAACCTTTTTCGTTAAATTTGGGTTTAAAATTAAATTAACGTGGCGACTCCGTTTTATCGAACATAAAGTGATGTGTTTGATTCTCGAGGGAACTTTTCCATTTCCCGCGGGTATCTTACAGTGGCGACTCTGCTGGGGAATAGTTTATTTTCGAACTTATTTTTAGAAGATTCGGGGGCATTCTTGTGTGGGTCAAACTCCCGTCTCCGTTTGTTGACTTTGTGCATATTTTGTGTGTGTTTTATGTTTCTGTTTTGATTTCTAGAAATGAGACTATTCTGGAAACACAATAAACTAGGGCTAGATGGATCAGAAACTAGAAAATTGCAAAAATAAAATAAAATGGTGCCACTACTCTAGCAGTACGGCTGGTTTGGCTGGGCCCCACAGAATGTTTCAAATTAACAATTTTGTGCAGGGCAGAAACATTCTGATGGTCCTCTTTGCTTCTGCTTGTCCAGGTTCCAATTTACAACCTATATTTGTGCACATTTGCCTTCATTTTCTTAGCCAAAAATGGATCTTCAAAACATGGTTATGCACAAAATTTTGGACATAAAATTGGGTGTTCAAAGCCTCTTTGTGCATAACCCTTTTTCATAAGGATTTTGGTTTTCAAAACCCTTGTTTGTGCACAACCTTTTGTACAAATGACTTTCAAAGGTTGTCCTTCTTGCAAAATTTTGGTTTCAAAAAACCCTTGGGTTGTGCACAACCTTTCCATGTACAAAATTTTGATTCTTGCTCGTTCATATCTTTGCTTGATTACTTGTGCAAATTACTTGTTCATACATTTCTTATTCATGTTCATAATATTAAAACGAACAAAAAATTCCTATTTTGACTCAAAAGGGAACATAGAAGGCTTCACAATATGCGCACTTGACCTTGTGCACGTCTCAAAAACCCTCAAAACCCGGGATGGATGCCACGATGCAGCTTGTTTGGCGCTCTTGTGTCCTTCTCGCGCGCACGGGTCCATTTCACCTCCTATTCCAAGCCGAGTCAACCACACTTGTCCGTGACACACAAATACCGTGACCATGGTTGGTTTTTGGTCTAGCTCATATCATCACATCCCTATTTATGTCCAAAAGTTAATTATGGCCAAGTTAACGCCCAAGCTCATGATTCCTTGTGAAAGCAAGTGTGACCAAGGTCATTTTGACCCGGTCCTTGACCTTTGCGTTAATTCAAACCATAATTAACCAAAGCCATGTATTAGCGATAGGGTGACATCGTGTCGTTAAGTTCTATTGTTTGGCCAGTCCTAATCATCCTTAAGTTAAGGTTCGAGATCCCTCATTAAAAGGAGGTCATGCCGGAAATTCATTGAAGTGTTAAGTCAATTTTGACCTCAACCGGGGCTTAACTATGATAAGAATGGCCCGTGCATTGGAATTTTGTGACACACTAGACCCTAGGTTTGGTTCTTTTGGTCGGTGGAAGCAGCGTGCCCCATAAGACCCTCGCGCGGGATGGTCCGTCCATGGGGGAGTGCAATACAGGTGAAAAACGAAGGGCTTATAGGCGTAATGATGGCCTCCACTGATCCAGGTCTTAGAATAGTTGCGAAAAAAGAAGAGAAATCTTTTCCAACCATTTAGGAATAAAAATGCGTTTTAAGTAAACTTGAACGGATAATTAATCGCACATTGCTTAAATTTGCTCCGTTTTTACTTCTTGTCTTTGACACATTGCATTCTTTCATGAACAAGCGTCATTTTGTTAAGTCTTTGGACGGATCCCCGTTATCCTCCAAGATCTCTGTTAAGCCCCTAGGATTAGTCCCCTAGGAAGTCAATCAAACCCTTGGATGTATCCCCGTTATCCTTCAAAAAGTCAGCCAAGCCTTTGGACGGATCCCCATTATCCTCCAAAGAAGTCAGTCAAGTCCTAGGATTGATCCCCGTTATCCTCCTAGGTCCCCATTGAGATTCCTGTTAATTCCCTAGGAATAGTCCCCTAGGAAGGCCAATCAAGTCCTTGGATGGGTCCCTGTTATCCTCCGAGAAGTTAGTCAAATCCTTGGATGGATCCCCATTATCCTCCAAGAAGCTAGTCAAGTCCTTAAGAATAGTCCCCTAAGCATCCATCATACCCTTGGAAGATCTCTGAGGCACCCTCCAATCTTTGGATGGATTCCAAAGATCCCGTTTAGTCTCGTCCACCTTCCACTCCATAGGTCTAAGCATAACGGTCATGTCCCATCAGTAGCATGAGCATTAATCCCATAGCCCAAGCATCCACCTAATGTTTACCAGAGCCTGAATTACCCTTCCTTTCCTTCTCCCGTAACTCAGATGGAGTGGAAAAGAGCATCATGTCGCCGTCTAGTGCATGTGGAGTCAGAAAATTTCCCGGTCACCATAACTTCTCTGAACCGGTACCTCGAAAAGACTACTTCAATAGATAGTAGCTTGGGAAATGACGCCGCGGATAATCAGGATAGCCTAACCAAAAAAGAGTTGCTCCAAACTTCAGAAGCCTCTGGGGCTAGAGAAGAAATCATCACAGAAAGCCACAAAGAAACGCAAACTCCGTCTGATGAGTCAACGAGACAAAGAGGTGTTACAGCTCTGTTTCAAATTGATGGGCCCTTCACCAAGGCTACCAACCACAAAGAAGAGGTAGAAGCTACCCAGCCTCCGAATTGCAACCAAACATCACCTCATCAATCTTACAAAAATACCAAGACCCCCTGTCTTTGCCCCAACGCACCGTCATCCAAAACATGCCTCTCACTCAAGTCCTCTCCACTCCACCTCATCAAAAATTCAACATCTCCCATGGGACGCCTCCTATAAAACCCCAAGCACAATCTACTCGGAACGCTCACAAACCACCTTTCGTACAGGTCACGCCTCGAGCATCATACTCACAACACCTTCACAATCGTCTCCCTTCTCAGTTTAATACCATCAACCAAGTCCCTGGAACTCAGTCACAGTTTGCAACATATATGAATACCCGACCATGCATCGCCAACTTGCCTCCACAGGATTTCCCGATAAGATTCCGGGGTGACCCGTATCATTTCTACAGTCCAAGACCTTTTGGACCACAAGCTCCTTGCACGCTTCCGATGTATATGCCTGTAAGAAACTGAGGTTATGAGTACGCCTACACCCACGCACTTCCACAGAATCCTCATGTTGCACCTCAGTCGGGAAGGTTGTTAGGAAAGAGAAAGCAAATGGAGTATAAGGAACCCCTTATGACGAGCGGTGGTAATTCTCATCACCACCACATTTCAGTCAAATATAAAGGAAAAGCCAGATGCTAAGCCAAACCCCATTTCACAAGGTTTGAGGATTTTGGAATGCCCATAAGAAAAGTGTTTGAGGGATTGGTTAAGCAAGGCCTTGCGAAGCCCCTCGTTAACTTCCAACCCAAAAATCCTGAAAAACGCCGCAGCACCACCAAGAGGTGTGCCTTTTACAACTACCATGGGCATAATACCGATGATTGCACGGCTATAAAATGCATCATCTTGGACTTAATTGAGAAAGTAAGCTTAAACGCCCTCACGCCCCTGACACAGCCAATGACCCGAGTGTCAACATGCTTGAATCCATGGAATCTAATCTCGTAACCTCCCTCGAGTTCAGAACCCTGGTGGTTGATGTGAAGGAAATATAGAGTGGTGCCTGCCCTAAGGAAAATGAACTCATGATTGATGAAGTTGTTAATCCCGAAGTAGGAGAGCCTGTTATGGAAAAGTTGACAAAATCAGTATCCAAGATAGAGGTTCCTAAAATCAGCAAAGCCGAAATGACGGAAGGAATTTGGAAAGGGTCAGTGGCACAGAAAATATCTGAAGGGCTAAATGCCCCAGGTTGGGAAATGAATGGTGCTGTGGTCGCCATAGCAGAGGACGAAGTTTCAAAACCCCTTCCATCAACCTCCCTTTAGGAAAATCCAACCTCCCTTTAGGAAAAGTCAGAGTCCATTGCTAGGATGTGTGATAAACCCTTAATAAAAGTCAGTTAAGATGTCTGTTAGGTTTAGTTAGAATCTTGACTCCCCGGTTGATGCTATGTGGTGACCATTCTGAATCCATTGTCAGTTTTCTTAATAAGATTATTATTATTATTGCCTTGTCGGAAGTTTACATAAAAAAATGTGTGTGAGTCTTTCGCTCAAAACAAAAGTGTGTCTTTCGAAAAAAAAAAAAAAAAACTTTCCCAAACAAAAAAAATGGAGATCAAGTTTTCTTAAAAATAAAAGATCAAGTTTTTCCTAAAAGGCTAATCTGCTAACGAAGCGTTCTTCTCAAATCTCGGTTATAATTTCACCTTGAGGTTTGATATGCTAAAGTCCCTTGCGATTTTGTCCATTGGAAACATTGACCGAGGAACCCGCATCTGAGTTGGCGTCCGAGACAACCATCCACATGAACAACAAGATCAAAAGGTTGGAACACTGTCCACAAGGAGAGGCTCGTGCCTCGGAAGCCCAAAGGCGGCTACACCAAATTGAGATCCTTACCTTCGTCAAATTCCACGCACGAAGGCTACGCACCTTGAAAAGAAATCACCAAAAGGAGATGGCCAGAGCAAACTCCCAACTCATGAGTAGACAAATCCGGCAATTACAACGCCAAGCCAAATGGAGACCTCGCGACATCCTTCCGGGCGACATGGAACCTGAGTTCCCCGTGGAAGACATAGAATATGCCGCCGACAACCCCTCCAACAATTGAGGAAGAAAATGGATCATCGTGCTTTATGGGAACACATCCCTAAAAAAAAGAGTCTTCCAGCCTCGTAGGTTTTAGATTTTCACCAAACTTCATCCTGGAATGTGTCTTTTCATTTTTACAAACGTCCACACTTGGGTCATGTATGTATAAAGTTATCTAAATAAAAGAGTCATTTTCCTTCTCTTCTCTCTAGACTTGAGACATTATTTGCAATATACATTTACTCTTGAAATTGTCTTGCTTGTTATTATCAATTGATTGCAATATACATTTACTCTTGAAATTGCCTTGCTTGTTATGATCAATTGATTGCTACTGTAAAGACCCCAAATTTGTGTTATTCATTTTATATTTATTTTATATTTTTGTGAAATTTAATTTAAAATTATGTGTGCATTTTATGTGTTGCATCATATTATATGACTTGCACATTTTATTTGATTATTTGTGTTAGTTAAAATGTTAGTAGTAAAGTTTATTTGGGGAGTTAAGTTGTTAGTGGGAAATTATGGGGGCTTTATTGAAAATGTGAGTTGAGGGGTTTAATTGTTAAAGGTTGAACTAGAGTGATTTATTTGTGATTTTGGGTGAAGATCTTTTAGGTGACCTCTTCATATCTCCCTCCCCCAGCGTGTCCTCCCCATACTCATTTACCAAACTTTCCTAAAATTTCTAAACCTCCATTGTTGTGAAGAGAAAGAAGCTAGGTAAGTTGTTCTTATTTATTTTCCCTATTTTAATTTACTACTCCATTTTCAAATCTAAAAATATATAAATGTTCAGGGTGTTGAGTAGGCCATTTCTACCGGATCAAATATTATTTTCTTGATACTTTTCCGAAAAATAGGTAAGTTACTAATCCCCCTTTAATTATTAAAATGGTCATATATATGTTATATATGCTATATGTGTTGAAAAATAATGTTTTGAATGCTTTTATGTTACTTGTAATTTTGGGACAAAGGGAGTAGTATGGAATTGGCTTTAGATGGATGTTAGTGTTGTTTTTAGGCTGAGTTCATAGCCTTGGGCAATTTATAAATGTTGTATGTTGTAAGTGTTATACTTTTGGGACGGTGAAACGGAGGGAGTAGTAATAACTTTTATTATACTTGTAAATTTGGGACGGAGGGAGTAGTAATAACTTTTTTATATACTTGTAAATTTGGGACGAAGGGAGTGTTAACATGTGTTGGGTTTGTGATGAATGATTTTGAAAGAATGTTTTGAGTATGTTAGAATACTCCTGGAGTGTTAAATAGTTATAAAAGTTATACTCCTACTCGTGGGACGGTAAAATATTAACTTGAGATAAATGTTAAATAAATGTATTATAAAATTATACTATTATTTATGAGACGGGGAAAGGAGTGAAAGTATCCTAAAGTGGGTATATTAGTATATTAGAAAAATTATAATTATACTTGTGAAACGGTGAAACGGAGGGAGTAGTAATTTCTTGTTACATATCTTGTTAGTGTTGTTAGTGTGGGAATGCTATGGAAATTGATGTTGTAAGTAGTACAAATATATGTTGGTGTCTTTGAGTATGAAGCATTTGTAAGACTTGGTCATAAACTTGGGTAAGATGTGGTAAGTGATTTGGGTTCATGTAAGTTTTTCCTGGAAATTGGCCATTCTGCAGTGGAGCGGCCGAGTCAGTAAATTAGAGCGGCCGATCCCCTTATTGTCGAATGTTGAGTTCTAGGAGAGCGTCTGATCAAAGTAAAGGACTCGACCGATCCGCTCGGCCGAGTCAAGCAGGTAGAGCGGCCGAGCAGTCTGAGTTTTAACAACTTGTTTGTTTTTCGTTAAGTATTGAGCTAGGTCTTAGGCGATGTCCTAGGATGCCTAGATAATTGTTATGAGGTATCAAAATGATAGAATTGGTTCTTTGTGATCGGGTTTGACTTAATGTGATTGTGTAGATGGATTGTGTGGTGACTTAATGTCAAGATTGGGCACATTATTGTGAAAACGCGTTTACTTCTCTATGATTAGTTTGTGTGTTTTCCTTCTATGGAATCATGCCCTGGTTGTTGTTTTAGCAAGTATTTATTACTGTGCTCCTTGTTGAAAGTTCAGCTGGTTTTGTGTGTTATCGAGTGGAGGTGGAAAGCATTATAGTGGCACCTAGCCAAGTTCACTATAAGGCTTTTCCACTGGTCCTATTTCCCAGGTTGGGATGTTATCGAGTGGAGGTGGAAGGCATTGTAGTGGCATCAGTTAAGTGCACTATAAGGCTTTTCCACTGGACCTATTTCCTCAGTCCAGATTGGCCTTGGATGGGATGAACTCGATCCCTCGCGTGAGCATTTAGGGGTATGACTTTGTGTCATTTTCTCCCACTATTGTTGTTGTTATGTTATATGGTTCCGGAACCTGTTTCAGCTATTGATGCTGCCCGTTGTTACTTTGGCTCTGTTGGATATGGTTTGGTTTTCGGGATCCCGGCTTCAGCTATTTATGCTGCTCAGATGGTTTCAGACAGATGGTCTTCTCAGATGGTTATTCAGATGGTTTTCTCAGATGGTTTTCTCTGATGATCATGTTATTTCGGTAAACCTTGGCTTGGTATCCTCGTAGGAGTGTTTACTCCTACACTATGTGTTGTATGATGAGTTGGTCGTTATTTCCAACCGGTATGGGACGGTTGGCGATAGGGAGCCTCTCATATTATGTGCTATATGCTATATGATCATTTGTGACATTGTTCCTTTATGTTTATCATATAAGCATGTAATGTAGTTGCATTTTAGTAACTTACTGAGATTTATTCTCACCCCTTATTTGTTTACCGTTTTAGATAAGGAGCCCAGGGGATAGTTCACACACAGGGAGGACGTCGGGAAGAGGATCTTTGGTAAGACTTTTGGGAAGTGGTGTGTATGTTAAAGGATACATTATGTAAATGTAACACCTTTTGGGTAGTGTACCCGTGACTTAGTTTTGTATCATCTCTTTTAGTAGATGTCGGTGTTGTATATTTGTAAGTAAAGTTGTGGCCAAGTGGCTCAGTACTCGTTGTGAAAGTTGGTTTGTTTTATGACTTCAAGTCAAGTTTCAAGTAGTTGTGTTGGTCGTGTGATCCTTTTTATGAAAGTATATTTCGAAAAATTTCCTTTAAATTGTTTTATGACGTCTTCCGTGCGTGTCCCGGACGTGGGGCCAAGTAGGACCACGGGTCGGGGCGCGACAGCTACATCCCTAAAATGATGAATTGACTTCTAAGCATACTAGTCAATGAAGGCTCATTAAGTACGAATGGACCTAACACAAATGAAAGATGCTAAATGCAAACAATTAATCTTGATGTGAATAAATGTTGTGATCAATTGATATGAAGAAACCATTAATGGCAAGCCTTCCTCTATACACATCCCCGATACACCTTTCCTATACAAATTCTTGATTCACATCAAAGGCATCCCAAGATAATGAAAAGGCAAGGATGTTGTTGCTCAACCACCAAGATTCAACCGTGATCGCACACGTGCGCAACCAAGCAAAGGACTTCCCGAATCTTCAAAGTGAGAAGTGACAGACATTCCACCAAGGGGCTACAAATGAGCCAATGTCAAAGATAGCAAGGTGGGGCTAATGTTTCCCCTCTCTCTCTCTCTCTATATCAAAAAAAAAAGAAAAAAAAGAAAAAAAAGAAAGATGAGAAGAGAGAAAAGAAATGAATAATGGGAAGAAGGAAAGGAAATGAATATATGCGAAGAGGAAGTCTGCCTCAAAAGCTCACCAAGTTCACTGCAAAAGTCCACCTCAAAAAACATCCTGAGGAGTTCACCGCAAAGCAAAACGATCTACATCAGCAAAGCAACGACATCCTTCAAAAGGAAACCAACTCCAGCAAAAGATGATCCACGGCCGAACTACGGCGACCTGAGCTCCTCAAACTGAGGGGAACGTAGGCAACCTTCGAGTCCGGTCACGACATGAAACGAAACCATCAAACCTAGGTCCTGTCAAAATGAACAGGTTCTCTTCCCTCGGTCTCATCAATGACCGATTTCCCAGACACACCTTCTTCTTCCGATCCTTCCATTGATCGAATCTTAATCTCAATTGATCACAACATTTATACATGGTAAGGCTAATTGCTTATTATAATCTTGACTTAATTATAAACATGGTCCATTCAAGCAATCATTTTAATGATGTTAACTAAGGCAAATTTCAAATGTCTCGACGAGTCTTCTCCCCTACATCTTAGGAAAGAGCTAAACTGTTGGGTTTGCTTATTATAAATCACTCCTATTACCTTAATTTGATTGATCTCATAACCTTATTTTACTCTTTTTGGACTTTAGGATATACTGTAAGAAGTACTTGTACTTCAGTTAGAATAGTCCACTTTATAGTTGAATAGCTTTAGCAGATTAGGACCCTCAATTTTTCTATGTCTGGAGATATGAGGTAAGGCCACTGTCTACCACAAGGAATATCTACCGCATAGGTCAATGCCTGCCACATAACCAAGGTTACTTCATTTACTCTACCTTGCCGCATGGTCTTCACCTGCCGCATAGAACCTTACCGCATGGAACCTTGGTTCAATAAACTCAAGTTAGTTCAAACTTAACCATGGTCACACTTGTGTCCTTACCTTGGTTAGTTTAGAACGTTGCAAATTCAAATTTGAATATAACTGTCATCATAGTACAGTTGGACCACCATGACTATACAACTAAAGGACAACTCAAACTGAGCTCCAATTAGAAATCAACAGCTCATTGTCCTTCAACTTGGACCCCAAGTATTTCCAATGGCTAGTTTCTCATTCAAGGCTATAAATAGTCCTTGAGTTCTTCATTGAACTCGGGCTAAGATTCTAAAAGAGAAATTGCTGTTGAAATTCTTGGTGATTGAATATCATATTCAAGACTTCCAGAATCCTTCGAATCTTTAATCACTCAACCTTCAAGTCTTCAAAAAATCTCCAGCAACCTTCAAGATCAAATATCAAGCCTCATCACACAAGTTTCATTAGGCTCTAAAATCATATAGATTTCAAAGAGCTCTTGATTCTTAACACACACTCACCTCGATTGATCAATCACATAGATTGAATCATTAGCGATACACTAGTCTAAGTCTAGGTTTTTTCTTCATAGAAATAGGTGTTGATTCAAATACTTCATCTCTGTAATCTGTACTCAATCGAATCTAATATATACCTAATTCAAAATCCAAGACTGACCATCTTGGTAAAGGATGTAGATCTTTTAACAGATCGAACCATTCCAAATCATTGTGTTCTTTACTTCCTGCACTTTAAATTTCTGCAAATTTACTTTAAGTCTTGTTCATCTTGTTCTTATTGTTTTTCACTTGTTCATATTAATCTTGTTTGTATTTTTAGTGTTTGATATTTCAGATTTAAGAACAATTGTGAATTGTGTTTGTTTGTCTACCTCATTGCCTAAGTTAAAATCTGACTAAATTATCATTTGCCAAAAATCTCTAAGACACAAGTTTTCAATCTCTCAACCTACCTCACTCAAACCTACCGCATATCAACTGACCGCATTCTTAACCTACCGCACATTTTGCCTACCGCATTGAACTTATCAAAAACAACTCTAAACTTGTTTCAACGAAAACTTCCGCTGTGCATTTTATACTTGACCGCGTGGTATTTCATCTACCGAAAAATTCAAGTGTAAGCATAAAGGTTGAATTTTGAACAAGGGTTGGAATTTTAAATAGGCTATTCACCCCCCCCTATAGCCTCTTTTCATACCCTTATTGTGTCTCTGGGACCAACAAGTGGTATCAGAGCAAACACCTTCATAAAACTTCTATTTTTCAAGCTTAACAGATTGGGTACCGATTCAAAATGGCAAGTCGGAAAACTATGGCAACGGTTAACTTCACTCACGTTCCAGCGTTCGACGAAGATAATTTTGACGTATGGAAGCACAGCATTCTAACTCAGTTCTACTCCATGGACGAGCAACTTGGTGATTGTCTTACCATTGGACCATACTTCCCAATAAAAGCTAATCCGAATCCAGAAACCAATGCAGACATACCATCAATCAAGAAACCAAAAGCTTAATAGACCGATGAAGAGAAAAGACTGGTTGGAATGGATGTGAAAGCAAAGAGTATACTCCTAAGTACTTTCAGTACATCTCAACGTCGACAAATCATGGAATGTGCAATAGCTAAAGAACTTTGGGATGCAATTGAAGAATACATCGAAGGAGATCAAGCTTGTAAGGAAAGCAAAAAGTTTGCAATGCAAAGAAGATTCAACAACTTTGCTAAGATCCCTGGTGAATCACTAAGAGCCACTTATGATCGTCATTGTGAGATCGTGAGTACTTATACAGCACTCGGAAAGAAGCTTACCAAGAAAGAAATCAATGTTAATTTTCTCGCTGCTTTTGGTTCTCAATATCTTCAAAAAGGAAACACTCTTGAAGATACCAAGCTTCTAGATGATATGTCACTCAGAATCCTCTATGCCAACCTCAAGGGTTTTGATATCAAGCTCCATAAAATTGAAGAAATGGAAGGAAAAACTAAGAGTTTATCGTTGGTTGCTCAAAAGGAAGACGTGATCGAGGAAGAAGATCCAAAAATCTCCACATCAGAATTGCTTGATATGGATGATGATGATTTTGCTATGTTCATGAAAAGATTCCAAAAGTTCAGAAAGACAGCAAGACCCGGATTAACAAGCAAAGCTCCAACAAGGTTTTTAAGGAGCAACCCGAAAAAGAACTTCAACTTCTCTAAGAAGAAAGAAGATCTTGTTTGTTTTAATTGCAGGAAACCAGGTCACTTCACATCAGAATGTCCAATTCCCAAATTTGAGTATATGAAGAAGAAAAGCAACTTCACTCCAAGGTATTCTAAGCAAAAGGGAATAATGGCTGAAGAAGACTCTACCTCAAAAGAGTTAGATACTTGGATAGAGACAGATTCTGATGAAAGCGATGAGGATTTTGAAGAAAGTCACATCTGTTTGGTCGTTCAGTCCGATGATGAGGATGATAATGAAAGTCGTCGCTCACCGAATGCAAAACCTAAACGGATAAGTTATACGGCCGATGAACTTGCTGAAAAAGGATTCCTAACTCCGGTTCAAAAGAATGGTGATCTTCTATTTTCAAGATGTGATGTGAGTGAAGAAAAGAAAACTCTACTAAATCCCAAAGTTAAAGAAGTTCTATCTACCACACCTCTAGTCAAGTTTGACATTTCCCCCGATGAACAAGAAAAGATGTTCATGAAAGCTGAACAGGTAATTAGTAAGTTTTCTGGCATGAAGGATGCTTTAGCACTTTCAACTGAAGAAATTTCCCATCTTAAAACGAAGAAATCTTTACTAAGATCTGAACTCACCCTCCTTAAGGAGAAGATCAAGAGCATGACCCCTCTTACTGATCGAAACCGTTTCTTAGAAGAAAAAAATGTCATATTTAAAGTTAAAAATGAAGAATTGGTTGCTGAGGTAAACGACCTTAAACGGATCACTAATGAGTGGACCAATTCTTGTGTCACTATGGAACAAATACAAGAATCCCAAAAGTCTAGTGGTGATAAAGAAGGCTTGGGATTCCAAACTAGTGACAACTTTAAATGTGCATCTTGTTGTGAAAGAGATGAGAAATTTACTCAACAAACTTTGGTAGGGTCGAAGGCTAAACATCATGTTTCAAAGGGTGTAGGACAAGAACCAAAGAAGAAACTAGTGTTCAACTATGTCTACCCTAAGAAACAAACTGGCAAGGCAAAGATGAAAGCTATTGCCATGATGAACCTGCTGCTGAGGCAAGCACCAGCAAGGTCGCTGATTCTCCTTACCGCGCTACCTTACTGCAAGGTCATTCAATCGCACCAAGGAAGCTGGCGACCGCATGGAAGCCAGCGACCGCAGGTAGTGGCAAGGCGGCAAAGTTCAAAAGGATGAATTTTGTAAGGGCGACCTCATCCATACCAGTAAACGATGTTGTGCTGAAGACTTCAACGAAGTTTGTTAACCCTCAGTTGGGTGGCTTTCACCATTGTTCTGTGTGTGATGATTATGGTCACAAGGCTGCTGAACGTCTTTTAAGATTCACACCAAATCCCAGAAGGCTTAAACCCCCTTCCGTGAGGCAAGTGTGGGTTGTTAAAAGTTGCTAACCTTTTAGACCCAAAAGAAAGGGACCTTGTTCTTAAATGTTTATTTTATAGGTTCTCTGGTTAATGGCTGGACTCTCCAAGGATAGATCAATTTTATAGTATCTCGGTAGTGGCTGTTCAAGGCACATGATCGGAGATATCAACTTATTGGAAGATGTCCGTGAAGAGAAAGGTCCATCAGTAATCTTCGAAGATAATAACAAAGGAAAGACTGTAGGATATGGAGTTATTAGAAAAGGAAAAATCACCATCCAAGAAGTCTCTCTTGTTATTGGACTACAACACAATCTACTCTCAATATCTCAGTTCTACGACAAAGGATTGCAATGCCACTTCACTTCAAATTTATGTCTCATCAAAGATGGCATATATCCGGCGTCACTTTGCTCAAAGGGATTCGTAAGAAAAATGTTTATGTTGTTGATTTTAATTCATCTTGCATTTCTTCTAATCTCTGTTTTGTAGCAAAGAATGTTAGTGAGAATAGTTGGCTATGGCATAAAATACTAAGTCACTTAAACTTCAAGTATCTCTCCAAGATTGGTAGAGAGAATCTAGTTCGTGGTCTACCCAAAGTAGCCGATCACCACGATGAGAAGTGCACAGCATGTCAATTAGGCAAACAACCAAAAGCGTCTTTCTCCAGCAAGACGACACCTTCAACTTCAAGATGTTTGCAACTACTACATATGGATCTGTTTGGACCTATTTCTACCGAAAGCATTGGAGGAAATAGATATACCTTAGTTGTGGTAGATGATTATTCAAGATATACGTGGGTTGAAATGATGATCTCAAAGGATGATTGTTATGACATTTTGACCGCACTCTTTAGACAGCTCCAAACACAAAAGGAAGATGACATCGTTAGTGTTCGATCCGACAACGGTACATAATTCAAGAACAACGGTGTTGCTCAATACTGTGATGATCATGGTATTAACCACAACTTCTCTGCTGCTAGAGTTCCACAACAAAACGGAGTAGTGGAAAGGAAGAACAGAACGTTGATAAAGGTTGGAAAGACAATGATTGCTGAAGCAAAGCTACCTCAGTATTTTTGGGCTGAAGTAGTCAACACAGCATGCTTCACTCAAAATAGATCCATCATCAACAAGACCTACAACAAAACTCCTTATGAACTTTGGAGAGGAAGAACCCACAACATATCATACTTCAAGATATTTGGATGCAAATGCTTCATACTCTACAACGGTAAAGAACATCGAGGTAAATTTGCTCCTAAGGCCGATGAAGGTATATTTATTGGGTATGCTAAACATTCAAAAGCTTTTCGTGTATTTAATAAAACCACTCTTAAGATAGTTGAATCTGTCCATGTTACTTTTGATGAACATTCTCTCCTTGAGCCGCATATGGCTCCAAATGTTGCTGATGATTTTGTTGAGATAAATGAGATAGGTACAACTCGACCGCCAAATCCATCAATACAAGGAAATCCATCTACCTCAACTGCACCTACATCTACCTCACCTGAAGCACCAAAAGCTACCTCATCTGATGCTACCTCAAATGGAGTTGAAGTTGAAACACCCATCAATGTGGAAGAACCTATCCCTCAAATTACATATGATTGGGATGGCACAAATGATGTACTACTTGAAGATTTACAACCACCATCAACTCAACCAGACATACCTCAAGAAGTTCGTGAGGTCAGAGATCACCCAATTCAAAATATCATTGGTGACCTACATTCTGGTGTTCGAACAAGAAGATCAAACTATGATGCACTTACCGCATTCATATCACAAGTTGAACCCAAGAAAGTTGATGAAGCACTCCAAGAGTCAAGTTGGGTTGTTTCCATGCAAGAAGAGCTCAACCAATTTGAACGATGTAAAATTTGGACCTTGGTTCCAAGGCCACAAGATCAAGGAGTGATTGGTACAAAATGGGTGTTCAGAAATAAGATGGATGAGAATGGAAGCATCACAAGAAACAAAGCTAGGTTAGTTGCACAAGGCTACAGACAAGAAGAAGGCATTGATTATGATGAAACATTTGCCCCCGTTGTAAGACTCTAAGCTAAAAGGATATTCTTAGCTTATGCCTCTTACAATCGATTCAAGTTATATCAAATGGACGTGAAGAGTGCATTCCTCAACGGTGAACTTCAAGAAATAGTCTTTGTTGCTTAACCACCCGGATTTGAAGATCCCAAATTTCCAAATCATGTCTACAAACTCCGCAATGAATTGTTGGGCTACAAATTAAACAATGTGCTGAAGGCATCTTCCTCAACCAAGCAAAGTACACAAGAGATCTTATCAAGAAATTTGGACTTGAAAATGCAAAGGCATACGACACTCCTATGGCCACTGGTAACAAGCTAGATAAAGACTTGAAAGGTAAGAAGGTTGATCAAACTTTGTATCGAGGTATGATTGGCTCTTTCCTATACTTAATTGCTAGTAGGCCAGATATCATGTTTAGTGTTTGTGTTTGTACTCGTTATCAAGCTGATCCTAGAGAAGCACATCTTATTGCTGTTAAACGTATTATTCGTTATCTATCTGGGACTATTAATATTGGACTTTGGTAATCCAAAGATTTAACTTTTGATCTTATAGATTATTCAGATGCAGATTATGCAGCATGTCCCATTGACAGGAAAAGCACAAGCGGAACTTGTCATTTCCTTGGAAATCGACTAGTTTCATGGGCAAGCAAGAAACAAGACTCAGTTTCTGTATCTACCACAGAAGCTGAATATATGGCTGGAAGCTGCTTTTGCCAAGTGCTATGGATGAAGCAACAATTGGTCGACTACATAATCAAAGAAGAAAATTGTCCAATCTATTGTGACAATACATCTACAATTTCTGTCTCCAATAACCCTGTCATGCACTCCAAGACCAAACACATTGATATCAAATACCACTTTCTCAAGGATCATGTGGGAAAATGTAATATCCATCTAGAGTATGTGAGTACTGATGATCAAATTGCAGATATTCTCACCAAGGCTCTTGATTCTAAGAGATTTAGGTATCTAAGAGGAGAAATGGGTATGCTTGAACTTTAAATCAACTTGTCCATATGTTTTATGTACTAATGCTTTATGTTTTCCAAGTTAAATATCAAGTTAGGTCACGGCAGATACAATCACGGTCAAGGTCACTGATCCACAAATGACTGAAAGCTGCCGCATGATTAATGTTACCGCATGGTAACGTATTATTTAAAGTTTTTTTTGAAGAAACCACTCATAATGGAAAACGATGATAAGTGTTCACTACTTTATAGAAGTTTTTGATCAAACAAGGTATGACCACATCGACCGCACATGTCACGGTCGACAATCAAGTTACCGCACTAAGGATCACAGGTAAGTCTTTCTAACTTAAAGATATCTATGTTGTTTGGATCCAATCTACCTCAAGGGCATTAAGGTAACTTCCACTTTTCCCTCGTTTTTTTAATTCAAAATTTTTGGAGCATTTAATTTTCGTTTTTAATTTTTATTCCTTACTGAGCCGTCATTGGTCATTGATTTGACACCTCACCTTGCATTTAATGATACTTAACAACCCTAGGTCACATCAGTACTTTTGCAGAGTTAACCCCCCATATTCCCATCTCTCTGACCTCTGCAAACCACCCTCTTCCAAAACCGTTCCACTTCCTTCTTCTCCTCCGCCACTCTGCTATTTCTTACTTTTTCAGAAATATCTCTCTCTCTAACTTCTCTCTAAAACCGCCTTTCTCTCTCTCTAAAATCTTTCTATAAAATGACTTCTAAACATCACTTTAAGAAATCCTTGAAATCTGTTGAATCCGGTGAAGAACCACAACTCCAATCCGCTCCTCCGGTCGTTGTTATGGTATGGATTTTCGTTTTTTTATTTTTGTGTTCTTGGTAGAAAACTCAAAAACTCTTCATATTCCTTGAATTTTTCTTCTATCTCTTAAGTTATTGATATGAAAATCTTGCATTGGCTGTTTATTCTTGATTCTGGTAAGTATATCTCTTGATTGCATAAGATCTTTTCCCAGTTTTGTTGAGTTCGAATTCACTCAAATGGGTTTTATTCATTTTTGAGTTCTTCCTTATTCCCCCTTTCGATTTTTTGAGCTTCATGTAGTTTGATTAATGAAATTGTGAGATATTATGATTATATCTACATTTTCGATTCTATTCATATCATTTTTCATGGATTTTGGTCATTTCTGGGATTCTGGATACTGGTGTTCTTCGTGTTCATCATCATGTTCTTCGCGTTCTTGATATTATTATCGCTTTGATATTTTTTTATTATCCTTTTTATAAATTTCGTGTTTATGTACTATTCACGTTTTGATCTGTTTTTAGTAAAAACATTTATGTTTGTGGTAACATTGTTCTGTATACAACATTCGGTCCTTACCATGCCTCACTTGACCGTGCCTCCCTTGCCGCATTCTTTTGTCAAGTGACCGCACAACTTACCTCAATTCTAAACTATGAACTCGGTTTCATTGCAGGACTTAAACCATTTTATTCCAGGCATTACATTGGACCTTGATGATCTCAAGAAAGATGCTATCGGCCGCAACATCTTGGGCCGGTTGAAAAAGTCTGGATTTCTACCGTTCTTTACGTTTAATCAAGACTTCCACCTACCGGCGTTCGTGGATGAGTTCTTTAGCTCTGCGGTTGAAATGGAAAATTCTGAGGAACCTGACTCTCATCCCAAATTTATAAAAGCCTCCATCATGGGAATTCCATTATCCTTTGATGCCAGTGACGTAGCCCATGCCTTGGGCATTAAATTGGATAGAGACAGACCTGATGCATTTTCTAAAGAGGAATCACTTGCTCTTGCTAAAAAGCTTGCTGGAACAACTGATATTCTGAAAATTCAAAGGAAAGATATAGGCGAGATCATGTATCACATAGGTCATCTAGTGGATCATGCACTATTGTGCAAAACAGGAAATCACGCTAATTTCAATCATACTCAGTGGATAATATGTGCCGTGATTTACCTTGGAAAACAGTTGGATTGGGACAGGTTATCTATAATGCGTTAAAAGAAAATATCCTTTCTTATAAGGATGCGGCTGATGAGAATGAGACTAAGTACCGTACCAATAGCCGCCTGATCTCTTACCTAATGAGTCTAACCCTCCGTATCAAGGTTTTGTATGAGCAAAATTCAAACTACAAGGTATTCATCCCTACAACCAAAGATTTCTGCCGCAGATCCATGCGCTTAAACTACCGCAACAATTTTGGTGATGCACTGTACAGATCCTATCTTCTCAATGACCTGTTAAGGAGTATTTACCTCCTAAGTATACCAAACGTGGTCTGCTAAACTTGGGTGATAATATCTTGAATGATGCTGATGCTGCCGCATTTGAAAAGGAGCAAAAGAAAGATGCCGCTCTAAAGGCCAAAGCAAAAGGAGTTGCAATCTCTCCACCTCCTCCCTCTGTGAAAGGGAAAGAAAAAATCATTCACGTGGAACAAGTCAGAAAATCCAAACCAGTTTCACAAGGCATCAAGATTTCATCTGTTGAAGCTCCTGCTGTATCTATGAAGTCTACCGCACCCAAACCCTAAAAAACAAAGGTATTCCCTACCGCACCATCAAAATATCCGTCTAAATCTCTCTCACCTCCTCCAAAATCAAAATATTCTAAGCCTCTTCCTACCGTACCAAAGCAACCTTATGTTGTCCCTCAACCTACCGTGCCTTCCTCCAAATCTAAATCCTTTCCTTCCAAACCTGCACCCAGTCAGGGGGAGAGACAAGTTTAGAAGGTTGAGCAGATCAAGAAGATATCTCACACTCCCAGTCCCATCAAAATCACTAAAAAGGTGAAGGTCACCAAACAACCTTCCCCCGAAGTCCATTCTCCAATCTTTGCTTCTGATGAGGATATTATGGTAGCTCCTCCAAAGATTTCGAAAAAAAATTTGTTGGATGCTCAACTAGATGACATGGAAGAAGTCTCTCAATCTGAGGACAATGATAATTCTGACGCAGATGAGGATGAGCTACATGATGAAAATGTTGATGAAAACTCCGAAGCTGATGATGCCGCTCCTCCAACCAAACCTATTGACAAAGGTTTAGTTGATGAAAGCTCAGGAGAAGAGGAGAATGCTAGCTCTACTGCAAGTGACACGTCTGCCACAGAAAAGGCTATAGATGTTGAAGATATTGAAAACGTTGAAGAAGTTGCTCCTGAAAAGTTGGGTACTTTTGTTGAAATTGAAGATGTTGATGATGAAACCGTGCCTCCTAAGGCTGATGAAACTACCTCCAAAGAAATGGAGTCTATCCTTCCTACCGCAACTCCTGAACCTGCCGTGCCAACCCCTTCGACCGCACAACCTGAATCTGCCACATCATCTTCTGCTGACCTTCTTGCCGCAGTCAAAGTCTTAACTCAGATGCAGGCAGATACTCAAAATTAGGTTTCTGATCTTGTCGCTAGTATGGTTGCACTTCGAGAGGAACTCATTGAGGTCAGGTCTGATCAAGCTGCTCTTAAGCACAGTATTGCCGCACTTCCTTCTGAGTTGGTTTCGACCATTAAGGGGGAGAGTGTATACATAACAAAGGCAATCAAGGACATTGTAGCTGGAAATACAGGCACATCATCTGCCGCAACTGATGCTTCTCCCATTACTCCTGCCGCTCTAAATGACATGTTCAGAAAACAAACTGATTTCATCAGTAACAACATTGTTATAGAATTTGAGGCAGCGAGCAAAGAATTGTCAAAAACTATGGGTGATGAAAAGATGGAAGTGAAAGATGAGATAGGTAAAGTCAAAATCGCGATCAAGGAAGAAATCCTCACTCACTCCAATGCCGCTCTTATGCCCGTAGTTGAAAAGTTTGTTCCCAAGATCAATGCTCTAACTAGTGCAATGCAAGTTCAGACAAACCGCATTGAGGCCCAGAACATCAGGATAACAGACCAATCCACTAAAATTGATCTTCTTTCCAGTAGAGTCAATACGGCTTTGACTCGCCTTAGCCGCGCAGATAATCAAGCTGGAAATCAGCTAACAGAAGCAGGTCACGGCAATGTGCATTCTCAAGGTGAAGAAGAGGAAGAAGATGGACTCACTACTCCAGTCATGATTCCAGGATTGAATATCCCAGCCTACCGCTTTCCTCTTGCCGCAAAATTCATTAAAGACCTTATCGACATTGACCGCATTTTATCTGACCGCATGTGCTCATGAAAAATTTGATGTTTAAAAAATCAATTTTACTTTTATGTCTTTATTTTGGGTTTGTAACTTGACATTAATTCATCTTTTGTTTGCTTTTACTCCTATGCTTTAATGATTATTGTTTTGGAGTATGTTGTTATTGTGTTTGATGCATTCCTATTCTTCTTTGATTACATATCTTGAAATGCTTCAAATGTTATTTCTATCTTCTAGGATTAGTAATTTTGTTTTTATTTTAGGATGATAGAAATCTATGACATTGGCTTAGAGTGTGCATTGACTTGGGACATGATATTAATAAAATATTTATTCTTGAAAACATGTTTTTACCAAGTACAATGAATTAGCTTTTCTTATAGTAGGTAATGGTCTCAATCAAATAGGGGGAGATTGTTGGGTTTGCTTATTATAAACCACTCCTATTACCTTAATTTGATTGATCTCATAACCTTATTTTACTCTTTGTGGACTTTAAGATATACTGTAAGAAGTACTTGTACTTCATTTAGAATAGTCCACAAGGAACATATACCGCGTAGCTCAATGACTGCCGCATAACCAAAGTTACCTCATTTAATCTACCTTGCCGCATAGTCTTCACCTGCCGCATAGAACCTTACCGCATGGAACCTTGGTTGAATAAACTCAAGTTGGTTCAAACTTAACCATGGTCACACTTGTGTCCTTACCTTGGTTAGTTTAGAACGTTGCAAATTCAAATTTGAATACAACTATCATCATAGTACAGTTGGACCACCATGACTCTGCAACCAAAGGACAACTCGGACTGAGCTCTAATTAGAAATCAACAACTCATTGTCCTTCAACTTGGACCCCAAGTATTCCCAATGGCTAGTTTCTCATTCAAGGCTATAAATAGTCCTTGAGTTCTTCATTGAACTCGGGCTGAGATTCTAAGAGAAAAATTGCTGTTGAAATTTTTGGTGATTGAAGATCATATTCAAGATTTACAGAATCCTTCGAATCTTCAAGCACTCAACCTTCAAGTCTTCAATAAATCTCCAGCAACCTTCAAGATCAAATCTCAAGCCTCATCACACAAGTTTCATTAGGATCTAAAATCATATAGATTTCAAATAGCTCTTGATTCTTAACACACACTCACCCCGATTGATCAATCACATATATTGAATCATTAGGGATACACTGGTCTAAGTCTAGGTTTGTTCTTCATAGAAATAGGTGTTGATTCAAATACTTCATCTCTGTAATCTGTACTCAATCGAATCTAATATATACCTCATTCAAAATCCAAGACTGACATCTTGGTAAATGACGTAGATCTTTTAACAGATCGAACATTTCCAAATCATTGTGTTCTTTACTTACTGCACTTTACATTTCTGCAAATTTACTTTAAGTCTTGTTCATCTTGTTCTTATTGTTCTTCACTTGTTCATATTAATCTTGTTTGTCTTTTAGTGTTTGATCTTTCAGATTTAAGAACAATTGTGAATTGTGTTTCTTTGTCTACCGCATTGCCTAAGTTAAAATCTGACTAACTTATCATTTGCCAAAATTCTCTAAGACACAAGTTTTCAATCTCTCAACCTACCTCACTCAAACCTACCGCATATCAACCGACCGCATTCTTAACCTACCGCACATTTTGCTACCGCATTGAACTTATCAAAAACAACTCTAAACTTGTTTCAACGAAAACTTCCGCTGTGCATTTTATACTTGACCGCGTGGTATTTCATCTACCACAAAATTCAAGTGTAAGCATAAAGGTTGAATTTTGAAAAAGGGTTGGAATTTTAAATAGGCTATTCACCCCCCCCCCCATCTAACCTCTTTTCATACCCTTGTTGTGTCTCTGGGACCAACATAAACACTTATATTCTGTCAAGCAAGGGCTTCCTCCCATTTCATGATACATTGCTCATGGAGCTCACCAACATAAATGGACTATCTCCCAAATAAAATGCCCTTGCATGTTTCCTCCAAGAAAAATACTTTAAAGTACCCGTTCTATCGAGTCGGCTGGATCACTCATAAAAAAAAATGCACCAAAAAAGTATCCCGCTAGGACAAAAACCCGTAAGGGCGACCTAGGCAAAAAACAGGGTGTGCCATAAAAGACGCAAAAAGAGATGCCCGCTAGGTTGAAAACCCGCAAGAGCAACCTAGGCAAAACAAAGTTTGCGTTATGAAAAAGGGATGGGTTCCTGTAGACACCCCATTTTGAACTCAAATTTATGATTACACTACTCTCATGTCTCGTCTTCGTGTTTTGATGAAGCTCGTCAGTTTTGTCATGTTTCGTTAAGTTTCTAACTGATTCTGTTAGTTCTGGGCTTAACTGACAAACGGAATAGCTGAGGATGGAAAACTGTAAATCTGCATTTTAAAAGAGATCTCTTGTATGAGGGATCGGTCTCTTGTACGATGGATCTCCTCCAGATTCGAGTATTTTGCAGTTTCCTTCTCCGTTTCGACCTCTTTCTTCACCAAATCTCTCCTAATCCGGGGAATATCTAATAGGAGGCTTCCTAGGTGATTTCCTACCTCCTTTAACTTCTTCAAATAAGGACTCTATTTTCTACCAAACTTAGGACTCCTAGACTTGGTCCCTAAGTAATCCAATCCTTATAAAATAGAGTTCTTTCACCCCAAAAAGAGGTTAACAACTCTCTAATCAGTCTCTCCCAAAGGAATCCCATTTTTATTCCTCCCTCACACCAAACACCACCAAAAACCCATCTTTTCAAGCCAAAATCATCACAAAACTCTTGGATCATCGAGGCCTTAGTCAAGGCCATCAATTGGAATCTCAAGAACGCTTTAGGTAAACTCCTACGCTTTTAATCTCTACTTCTTATCTCTTTCTTTGTTTTAGAGTAGTGTAATCCCATCAAAAGGATCAGCCTAGAGCCTCTCCAATCTATGGAGATGGTCTCGAAGTACATGATCTGACATTTCAATAATTAAGAAAATAATTATTGGCTTTATTTGTTTTAATTACTTGTTCTTTATTTGATTAAAAACACCTAAGCAAGACCAATCCTAGATTGGGTGGATTTGGTGCTCCTTGACCTACCCAATCCATAACTTAACCCCCAAACTAAAGAATCTCAACGGTCCGTGTTCCGTTCAACAACATGGTGGCGACTCTCAAATCAAAAAGGCGAGCGGGTATCTTCTCAGATGCAAACAGTGGCGGGCTGGGGACAAACTTAAGTGGGTTAGACTTGCGTACAAATTAGGTGGTTTTAATCTCTATAATTTTCTGCTAAAAATATATTGTTTCTGAATTTTTCTGTGAATTTTCGGACTGCTCCTTTTTTAATCTGCTATATCTTGAATCTGGGTTCCGGGAGATATATCTCGTACGAGACATAAAATCCCTCGTACGAGACATCTTTTCTCCACCAAGTATTTTCAGAACAGTCCCTGCACTTCAAAACTGCAGAACAGTCCCTAAATTTCCAGAAAACTTCAGATCAGTCCATGGACTAAAAAAAATTCCCTTTTTGAATTGCGGCTGTGTCAGTAAGGTTTTGCATTTTGTTTCTTTTGGGTTGCCGCACCCCTTTAAAAAAAATAAAAATAATAATAATAAAAAAAATAAAAAAATTTCTTTGCTTGTATTTACTCCGTCCCTATATTGCAGTAATTGATTTATGTCATATGCATGTATTGTTTTTGCGCTAACATCTTTTGCAGTGAAGTATAAAAAATGAATAAATTAGGGATGACTACTTTACTCATTCCCTAGTTTATTTTGCACCCATTAATGGGTAATGCAAGCACTGTGAGTACTTCTATCCCTCTCTTCTATGTGCTCTTACGTGCTTATGTACTCTTCCTCTTCTCAAAAATCTTTTCAAACTCGAACTACGTTGACCGGAGTCTCTCTTTCTTTTTCTGAAGATTGAGAGAAACGTAGGCAACCACTTTGGCCCGGTCAATCTTTTACTTGCTTTCAAAAAAATCTTTATTTTTTCTTTGACATCTAAAACTTGACTCTCACACACGTGCACGCGTGTAGATTAATTGCACTACATACCCTATAAATCCGGGTCCCAATCGGACGATGGATGTCGGTCAGTACCCCCACTCTACGAGTGGCACTCGCTGGTCTCTCCAAAGATGGTGTACCCACTCCGTGACACGCTCCTAGACTGTGTTCATGGGGAGCCTTAGCCGTAAGTCCTGCATCAACCTCATGCATACATAATAGTCAATAGGACACTCCTTGAGACCAGTCGGTTTGATTTTTAGGATTGTTTTAATATTTGCCCAAGATAACGCTTTTTATACAATCTATAATCCTCCCTTCATGAATTCTTGACGAATGTCCCTTAGGTAAAAATTTGTTGAACAAAGGGTTGTGATGGTGAGATGAGAATTTTTCTACGAGGATTCGAGTCTAGTCTCTCTCACCGTCAAGATCCTACGTTCAACAATATCCCTTTCGGTTGTCCCTAAACAAGAATTCATAAGGTTTGATTGCATAAAAGGCGTTGTTTAACAAAGTGCAAAACAATTACGGAATCACTTAGGTTTGGCTAAATTGAATGGTGGATTCCGATGAGAATATGGGACCTTTGCCAAAATTGTCCGTTTGGGGGAGTGCAATACAGGTGAAAAACAAGGGGCTCATATTCTAGGGTGACAGAATCCACTATTCCAGGATATTAGATAGAAACCCCCCAAAACGGATTAAGTTCCGTCCGACCAAAATTAGGATTTAAAATCTGCAATTCTGTGATCTGTGCTGGATGCCTCATACGAGACATCCTTGTCTCGTACGAGACATCCCCTTCTGTCCGTGTCAATTTATGTGCTGTGCTTGTTTGGTCAACCTTCACTCACTCTTAATCTGGGTTTAGCGCAATCTCTATACCATTAGGTCCGTCCGAATCTCAAATACATCGTTCCAAACTCTTCCAACACCATGTCCGAAGTAGGCGCCAATTCTATGCAAGAGGCCCGTGATCTCAAGACTCGACTAGAAAGGGAAGTAAGTCAAATAGTCGAAGTAGGCGCCACTGCCCTATACACTGACTTCAAGCGGAGAATAGAGGGAGAATTCATGACCCGCTTACAAACCCAAGGGGATTACTATGAGAAAGAAGTCACAACCCTTCACGGTCGCCTACAAGGCCAAGAAGAGTGTCACAAGAAAGAGATTGAGGCATTCCAAACCCGTCTACAAACTCAAGAGGAGTTCTACGAGATTAAGATCGACACACTTCAAACACGCTTGCAAGCTCAAAATGAATGCTATAGAAAGGAGGCCAAAGCCCTTTGTGAAACAACCACGCCTAAGAAGAAGAGGCGGTTCTATGACCCTAATATATCCAAATTTACTAAGATGGGAATGACAAGGCACTACGATAATATTTAAGGGATTACTCAAGAGGGTCTCCTTGACATATTCTTAAAGGAAGGCAAAATAAAGCCTGAAGAAGGGACTACTCACAAGGCGAACTATCACTACAATCGTATCCCCTTATTCTGCAAGTTCCACAGAGCCACCGGCCATGACACCAACTCTTGCCGCCGCTTAAAGGATGTCATCCAAGACCTTATTGATAAGAAGGAAATAGAGATGCCAAGTGTTACTATCAACCCTCTCCCTTAACTACACAAAGAAGAATGAAGCCTCAAGAAGAGACCAAGATCAACCACTTTGGGGCTACAACAATCCTCTCCCTTTCTCCTTAGAAATAGAATGGGTTTTAAATTCCTAATATGAACTCGAAGAGTCGTTCTGACATTATAGTCCATCTCCCTCCTTCTCTAGTCTATGTTAACTAAACTATGGAGTCTGTTTTGAATTCTAGTTATTAATAAAAGTCATTTTTATTCCTATACACTACTCTAAGGTCATTCTACCTTTTGAATTTCTATCTAATTCATGAAATGGATCCGCAAACAATAAATGTCATTAATCTAAAACCTTGCAATTGATAATAGAAATGTCTAAACAAGTTTTGAAAAGAAGGCCTAGGGGCTACACATTACTATCACGTCGCTCATGTCAGAAGTCGAAGGACCACAATAGAAGAAAATCAAAGGCGTTATCATTCCCAAACAAAAGTAGGGATACTCAATTCAAGCTTTGAGAGTCAACAAAAAAAAAAAACTCTCAAGCTTTCACAACCCCACAAAGAAGGAGTTTCAACCACACACAATGAAGTAAAAAAGGAGGCCTCTCATCTCCTCCTACAACGAAGATCAAATCCAAATGAAGAAAATGTGAGACTCCTAACTTGAAGACCGTCTCCATCATCCGTAGATATCACTCATGAAGAAATCCGAGAAGCGCACTAAGGATTAGGCCTTCTCCTCAAAACTTGTCAAGACATTTCTAGATGATTCACTTGCAAAAATGAACTGGACAAATACTTAAGACATCAAAAATAAATACTAGGGTCCATTAAAAGTAGAACTATCTTTCTAGGACTTTGAGCTAAGTAGTGTTCATTGTTGAGTCTAGGGGCTTCCTCTCTCATACACTTCTCTTTAAAATCCATGCATCAAGGCTAGGGGGTTTTTATTCTTTCTGTCCCCTTCCAATTCCTATTCAAGACGTACGAACTCGTCAAAGTAAATCCGCACTAAGGGCTATCCTCTTCGCCTCAAACTCTCATTACAAAGTGCGTTATCTCCAACCGAGTCGATGCTTGGAACAACTTCCCAAAAGCCAAGTCGATAGCTAAAATGCCTAATACATTCAAACCCAAAAATCTTGCATGTCTCTCCCCCAATAAGAGACAAAACTACTCTCCTCTCTGAGTCATCTTCGAGTACATACTCTATCAAAAAAAAAATGAAAAGAGACGCAAAATAGATGCCCGCTAGATTAAAAACCCGAAAGGGTGGTCTAGGCAAAAATCAGGGTGCGTCACAAAAGAAAAAAAAATATAGGGAGAACATTCTTAAAATCATTTCTTCTTCAACCTTCCTCAAATCCATCAAGCGGGATAGCACTCTTTTTCAAATCAAACAGCCTCATAAGCCTGTTCACGAAGTCATCTACAACATACAAGATTCTTGGGGCTTGACTTAGACCACACATGAGATAAACTTGGGGGAATAGAACACATCTCTCATCACCTTCACCGGAGACTTTCGGACATGGAACTCTAGAGTTTTCAACAAAGTATGCTCGGCCTACTTAGAGCTTGCACAGTGATCAATATCATTGGTTGTCGGACAAATAGTTGTCTCCCTTGACACAACATGACTAAATGAACGATCTGGACGGATCATTTTGCACAAGGCAAACGAGTCTCACACGAGATAACCATCAGACAAACTCCGTAGTATTATCTCTTGTAGAAAACCTGATTAGGTCCCAGCTTGTCAAACACTTGTCCACACACACACACACACAAATCAACACATACAGTTCATCACCAATAAACATCCCATCATGAATCCATGCTATTTACACTGCTTACACCAAGGTTGACCGACCGGGCATGCACATAAATTTGTCACCGCCACATAAGTCCAATTATAAATTAAAATCAAAGCTAAATTGCTTGCTAGAATAGGTTCTACTTGTTGTATTGACAGGCACAAGAACCAATCCATGCTAAAAAAAATCCAAGAGCGATCAAATGATCCCCATAGAATTCAGACACATCAACGTTTTGCATCCAGTACTTCCAATGCATACAACCAACGAAGTCCTACACTGGCGCGAAGTCTTACATTGGCGAGAAGTCCTACACTGGCGTGAAGTCCTACACTGGCGTGAAGTCCTACACTGGCACCAACGAAGTCCTATATTGACGAGAAAGTAAGTCCTACATTGGCAAGCATGTAAGTCCTGACTGGGCACCGTCGACCACGACACTCCATCAACAACAAAGGGTATATTCAGAATTGGGTTAAGGACATTGATTCCTCAGTATGGGTTACTCTCTAAACTCTAAAACTTTACTTACCGCAGTATTGCTTTCAAAATGATTTTCAAAATACCTCAAACTTCCGTTTTTGCGTGTTTTCAGAGTCGAACTACGTTTGGTCTGATTTTCTTCCGAGGAATACGTAGGCAGCTTTATAGCACGACCATACCAAAAGTTCTAAATGGTGTCTGTTCTATCGACGATAAGTATCTTCACCGAGGGGCTCTGTAGACACCCCATTTTGAACTCAAATTTATGATTACACTACTCTCATGTCTCGCCTTCGTGTTTTGATGAAAGCTCATCAGTTTCGTCATGTTTCGTTAAGTTTTTAACTGATTCTGTTAGTTCTGTGCTTAACTGACAAACGGAATAGCTAAGGAGGGCAAAACTGTAAATCTGTATTTTAAAAGAGATCTCTTGTTCGAGGGATCTCCTCCAGATTCGAGTATTTTGCAGTTTCCTTCTTCGTTTTGACCTCTTTCTTCACCAAATCTCTCCTAATCCGGGGAATATTTAATAGGAGGCTTCCTAGGTGATTTCCTACCTCCTTTAACCTCTCCAAATAAGGACTCTATTTCCTACCAAACTTAGGACTCAAAGACTTGGTCCCTAAGTAATCCAATCCTTATAAAATAGAGTTCTTTCACCCCAAAAAGAGGTTAACAACTTTCTAATCAGTCTCTCCCAAAGGAATCCCCTTTTTATTCCTCCCTCACACCAAAAACCCATATTTTCAAGCCAAAATCATCACAAAACTCTTGGATCATCAAGGCCTTAGTCAAGGCCATCAATTGGAATCTCAAGAACGCTTTAGGTAAACTCCAACGCTTTTAATCTCTACTTCTCATCTCTTTCTTTGTTTTAGAGTAGTGTAATCCCATCAAAAGGATCATCCTAGAGCCTCTCCAATCCATGGAGATGGTCTCGAAACACATGATCCGACATTCCAATAATTAAGAAATTAATTATTGGCTTTATTTGTTTTAATTACTTGTTCTTTATTTGATTAAAAACACCTAAGCAAGACCAATCATAGATTGAGTGGACTGGGTTCTCCTTGACCTTCCCAATCCATAACTTAACCCCCGAAATCAAGAATCTCAATGGTCCGTGTTCCGTTCAACAATATGGTGGCGACTCTCAAATCAAAAAGGCGAGCGGGTATCTTCTCGGATGCAAACAGTTCCTAACATCGTCAAAGGCCGAAAGAAGACAACGGGTCAGCGTCAACATTAAAGGTCAAAGGACGACATTGGGGCTACCTCCACATCAACGACAACAAGGAAATGGGGCTACCCTGACATCAACGACAAAGATGACATCAATGGCAAATAGATTTCCTAATACTTACAGCGTACAGATAAAGTTCCAAAGGACTTTATGCATAATAAACCTCGCGGTTAAGTTAAAATAAAAAAATGACTAAAATGCTTCGTTAAAAGATTTGCCTTTAGAAATAAGTATTTCCAAATTTTCCCATCTGGCATCGTTTGTCAAAAATAATGTTTAAAGAAAAATGCTTCTGATCTCCCCTCAAAGTGATTTTTCCAAAGTCTTGGACTTTTTCGTCCACAATGTGTCTTAAAGGTCACCCGTAGGCTCTCCCCCGGTGTCAAGAAAATGTGTCAACCATCCCGTAGAGTAGTGTTGACCAAGCCAAGCCTTGACTCAGAGTGTTCATTTTAGGTTCAAGCCCTTGTCCCCGGCAGTCCTTAGTCGGACGTAAGACCAGTTTTCCCGTCAAACTCCCCAAAGTTGGAGTTGGCCCAAGCCTTGACCCAAAGAGGTCACTGTAGATTGAAGCCTTTGACCATTCAAATCCCGACCAAATGAGAGTCAAGTTCATCCTTTAGTCAACCCTCCCCATAGATTCAAGTTGACCAAATCCCGACCTTGACCAAATGAGAGTGAAGTTCAGGTAAAATCATTTCTAGGATAGGATGATAGATATCCACCTAGGATTAGGAGAGGATGACAGATATCCACCTACTAAAACCACTTTTAGGAGAGAATGACAGATATTCCCCTACGTTTTAGTAGAGGATGAAAGATATCCCCCTTTTTGGCAATGCTACCATCAAAAGCCCTTAGCTTTGAGACGCCAAGTTCCTCACCCGACCTTAATGGTCATCCTTAGGTTTGAGGCACCAAGTTCCTCGCCCGACCTTAACGGTCACCCTTAGGTTTGAGACGCCAAGTTCCTCGCCCAACCTTAACGGTCACCCTTAGGTTTGAGACGCCAAGTTCCTCGCCCGACCTTAACGGTCACCCTTAGGTTTGAGACGCCAAGTTCCTCGCCCGACCTTAACGGTCACCCTTAGGTTTTAGACGCCAAGTTCCTCGCCCGACCTTAAGCGGTCACCCTTAGGTTTGAGACGCCAAGTTCCTCGCCCGACCTTGACGATCACCCTTAGGTTTAAGACGCCAAGTTCCTCGCCTGACCTTAACGGTCACCCTTAGGTTTGAGACGCTAAGTTCGTCGCCCGACCTTAACGGTCAACTATAGGTTTGAGTAGCTTTAAAGTTATTTGCTATCCCCAAAACTACGACCAGCTTGATTCCCTCTGATAGGGATACGTAGGAATCCTTTAAAGATAAGGGTTCAGCCATTTGACCACTCTGGTCACCATCTCTCCTATCTTGATAGTTCGCTAGATCGGGATTCTTTCTCTTATCGACAACCCCGCTTTCTTCAAAAGCGACGTTGCCGAGGGTCTCTGTAAGTACCCCGATCCGGATTATTATTCTCAAATTATCAAATTGAGGAGTTAAGGGGTAATTTGGGACTTAATTGGATTATTATAATGTTCAAAGGGTATTTTAGGCATTAATTAAATTATTTTAGAAAGGTAGGGACCTTTTGGTAATTTCTAGAAAGCCAGGACCATGGGTTTATTCCCCACAAAGCCCAAAAGGACTTTGTGGGAATTTCCAGAAATCGCCCAAAGGAGGAGGAACGGTCGCACATCCCAGGCGCATTTTCTCAAAGCGCACACGGACGCCAGCCGACAGCCTCGCCACGTGGAAGCTCAAGATTCGCCGGACGGAGCCGGTTTGTCCCTCGCGTGAGCCTCACGCGCCCGACCGAGCCCGTCACCTTCTCGCTCTTGATTGGTCTGTCGCCTCCCCCTTGTCTCCCTCACCCTCACAGCCACATGTGGCACTCCCCCATTAGTCCTTCACCCACCTTCTGTCACCAACAGCCTCCCTTCTAGAAAATCAATTCCCAGCCCATTTAACACCCGAAAATACACCATTTTGTGCACAACAATGATCCAATTTCAACCCATTTTGTACACCAAAAATTATCCAATTTCCACCTCATTATTGTGATCAAAATATCTCATTTGCTTAGCCCCTAAGAAAGTAACAAGCTAATAGTTGGGGGACCAAAGTGTAACTTTAAGTTTCAAACAATCCCCCAATCCATCCTATAAATAGAGAGCTCATCCTCTCTCATTTGAAAAAGAATTCTCCCCTAAAGGTACTCTCTAAAATTTTCTTCTCTCTCAAAATGAAGTAATTTTTTTGTGAAAGATTGTAGTTTACTTTAGATAATGGTGAAGAACTACCAAGAGTAGTATCCCTCTTATTTTTAGTCCCATTTAATCAAAAATACACAATGATCCATCCATGTTAAGTGAAATCTTAGAGTCCAAGATCTCTAAGTAAAGAAGAAAAGAGGCAAACTTGGGTCAATCAATTAAAGGTTTACCCCAAACTTGCTTAAGAATTAAATCTTTATTTTATTGTCATCTTTAAATTGTTCTAGTTGGATATTGGCTTTGTTTATTTCCATGCTTATAAAAATGTAGTCTTTATATATATGATTGGACCCAAATACTTCCATAATCCCAACAGTTTCATCTTACACTTTTGTAGTGTGTTAAAATGATGAACTATGTGGAGAGGAGTATTTGTTATATTTATGTCATTTTACATTTATGTCATTTATATTTAAGTCTTTAATTTTGGCTTGGTGATCCATTGCACATCTTGGAGAGAGCCTTGTACCTTTATTTGTTTATTATCATAATCTCTCTCTCTCTCTCTCTCTCTATATATATATATATATATATATATATATATTAAATGTTCATATATTCCAAATTTTGTAGAGATTAACCTTATTTAGATGATAGGGTCTTAATCCTTACTCATCTAAGTTGTGGTTCTATCCAAGTAAAGGTATTATTGCTATTATTCTCCGATGATTGCTCAAACCATGGCCTTGACATTTGTCTTGATGATACTTATATGGGTTTGATGCATAGGATGACCAAAGTTGTCCTTCTTGACTTTGCTAGCCTTTTTCATGGCTAAGTAAAAGTCCGTCCCTAAAGAATACCTTATTTTACTTGGATAGTTTATCTCTTTTATTTAAAATATCAAAATGGGGCATTAACATGCCTACATTTCATTTCTAAAATCACCTTCTAAAAACAAGCCGGTTTCTCCCATTTTCAAAATACACACACACACACACTTGCACATTTTTGGTCAACAAACTTAGGAAGACTCGGTTTTCCGAGGCATCTTGGGTGAACCTCGATTAAGTTCTTCCCAAGATGTAACGTGACCTCCGAACTCATTTTTTCTCTAACTTTTTCCGTTAAATTTGGGTTTAAAATTAAATTAACGTGACGACTCCGTTTTATCGAACATAAAGTGCCGTGTTTGATTCTCGAGGGAACTTTTCCATTTCCCGCAGGTATCTTACACTATGCTAACCGTTTTAAAGAGATTGGGAGATTAAGGTAATAGATATGTAGTGAGATAACCCTTTGACCAACTTCAATGTGGTGAAGTGACCATTTATGGTCATGTCTTGTTTATGGGGGATTATGTCTTGTTTATGGGGGATTTCATGCTTAGGAAAAGTAAAGGAGATAGAAGGAGAAAAATAGGGATGAAAGAGAGAGCAAGAAAATACCTAAACCTTCAAAAGGGCCTTCTTGTCTTGAGAGTAAGAAATGTGTAAAAAAATGTTTGTAGAAATTTTGGTATAGTTTTTGTGCTTGAAATTCTTGGTCTTTTGAAATGGAGGGAGAGGGTGGTATTTACAGTTGAAAATAAAATGTTTTTAGTGACAAGATAGGGTCAACTCAGACCAAGGATGTGGGAAGCGCGGGCCCCTGATCCCAAAGGGTGAAGGCACCCGACTCTAAAAAAAAGTCATTTGATAGAATGAATTAGAAAGTTGGAACTGTTATTCAGTTTAGCTCACGAAACTAACAGAGTCAGTCATGAACTTAACAGAAGTAACAGAGACTAACAAAAAACAAGTAAAACAAAGTAAAAACAAGAACTAAGCATGCAATCGGAGTAAGAGGTCCAAGGCGGGGTGTTTACAGAATGACATGTAAATCCCCACTAGATAAAGAAGTATTAAAGACATTCATTTTTATGTTTTTGAAGTTTAAAATGACACACAAAAAGGGAAAAAATTTGAAGCTTAAAATGAAACGGAGGGAGTATTTATTTATTTATTGAGACCCACTTGCCATACTCACAACAACTACACATTAATATTCCCTACCCTACTTTCTCTTTCATATCACACTTGCAACAACTATCCGCTATTATTCTTTAGTTAATTTCCGTTTGCACCCACAAGTATACCTTTTTATAAGAGGGAATGAGTATTTATTTTTAATAAATTACTGTAAATATTATCTTAGCTAATTTTTAATTCATTTAAAAAAATCAATTTATCGTTGCTCGAAGTTTATTCAACTTACATAAAAACAGTATCATTATTACATCACGGAGGCAGTATTTTGTGAGTTTGCCTACGTAAGAATAACATTTTTCCTACTAGCTAAAGAGCATCTAAAATGAGATGTTTTTGGGAGTTTTTTATTTTTATAAAAAGAAATTAAATAGCTTTTTATCATTGTAAAATTTGCTAAAACGTTCTTTAATAAGGAGTAGCTATTTCTACAAAAAGCTAGCATTTTATAGTTTTATAATTAATGCTATAAGTTTTTATGCAAGTCATTCTCTCTTTATGTTATATATGGAACCAATAAAAATATTGAAAAGGAAATTTTATTATTATAAAATATTGCTTGAAGTTTTTAATATTTTAATTATAATAATATGACATAGAGAAAAAAAAAACAAAAAAAAAAGCTATCACAAAGGACTTTACTATTTACAATTATGAATGCTTTAAAACAATTATTTTGAGTGCAATAATTCCACTTAAGTGTGGAAGTTTATTGTCTACAATATCCTCTACCCACGTTATACATATGGGCCAACTTTAAAGGTCAAACGTTGATTAGATTTTGTCGGGCAAATGACACATTAATGTCTTTAAGTTTTATAAGAGTTGCAATGTGACTATCAATATATCAATTTTAGCAATTTCAGTCCTAACATTCATACGTTGTGGCAATGTACATCATTTTTTGATGAACATTAACAAACTGGACGAAAAACATAACGACCGTCCTGAAATTAAAAATTATTTCATTTTTCACTATCTTATTAACTATATTCACAAAACACATAAAAACGGGTTAATTTTTTTAAGGAAAAAAGGAATTGAAATAATAATTTTATAAGCAATATAATAAATTTATTTTACATAAACTATATTACAAAATATGGAATTCAACGTAAAACATTATTGAATATACTTTCGACAAAAAAAAAATCATTATTGAATATAGTGTTAGTGATATAGTCTGATTCGCATGAATCAGATCATATCCTCTTAGTTTGGTAAATATTCCCTTATTTGTAGTAAGTGTATATTCAAATGTATAGTGATAAGTTTACTGATATATTTGATTAGTTTAGGATCCTTAATGATAGGCTGAGATTAGGCTAAGACTTTTGTATATATTATTCTGATTGTAATTGAAAAGGTCACGGATTACATTTACCTTTATGGTATCAGAGCTTGACGTTCCTTGTGCAAGTCTCGTCTCTTCTTTCTCTATTCACCATTCTTCTCTCTTCTTTGTTTTTTTTTTAGCTTCAATGGCTGATCAGTACAAGTTCCACCCGGCACTCACGGTCACCAACATCAAGAACTTCATTCCTATTGTTCTTGAGATGGAGAACGGACAGTACTCGTCATGGGCCGAATTATTTCGGATTCACTGTCGTGCGTTCTTGGTGATCGATCACCTCATTCCACCTCCCCCGGAGAAGGTTTCTGAGGACACGCCGTCTACTAAGAAAGACAAGGCTCCTGCTCGTGATGAGGTGCTCTGGTCTCGTCTTGATGCGATCGTTCTCCAATGGATCTAGGGACGATCTCGAATGATCTGTTGCACACCATCCTTGCCCCCAACGCCACAGCACAGCAACAATGGGAAAGACTTGCTGGGATTTTCCAAGACAACAAGCACTCTCGTGCTGTTTATTTGGAAAATCAGTTCTCTCAAGTCCGCCTTGAAGATTTTGCAAACGTGTCATCCTATTGTCCTGAACTTAAGGTTTTGTCCGATCAATAGGCAAACGTTGGTGCTCCTATCTCTAACAACCGAATGGTTCTTTAAATGATAGCAGGGTTGCTCGAAATCTATGACGGTGTTGCAACTCATATCCAACAAAGTAACCCGCTCCCTCTGTTTTATGAAGCCTGGTCCAAACTGCTTTTGGAAGAGACCCGAAAAGCCAAACAGGCAGCCATGGCGGCCAATGTCTCTGGAACTGCTCTAGTTGCTGTAAACTGAGGTGGGTCTGATGACTCGGCTGAGTTGGGCAATGGAGGGCAGCAGCGTTCTTCTGGTGTAAAAGATAGGAAGAATAATGGTAATGGTGGTGGCAACAAAGGCAAACAGGAGGGTCGGGGTCGTGGCCGAGGTTCTGGTTCTTCGTCACAGCAGCAACAATCTGGTCAGAATAGGTTTTGGGCGCCACCAAATCCATGGTGGAATTTTCCAGTGGGTTGGGCAGCCCCTCCGCCTCCTCCAAGTTATACTCCTGCCCCTCCCCCATGTCCCTATCCCACGGTTCCTCCTTCTAGTCATTCTTCGAGTCGTGGTGAGATTAGGCTAAGACTTTTGTATATATTATTCTGATTGTAATTGAAAAGGTCACGGATTACATTTACCTTTATGGTATCAGAGCTTGATGTTCCTTGTCCAAGTCTCGTCTCTTCTTTTCTCTATTCACCATTCTTCTCTCTTGTTTGTTTTTTTTTTTTTTTAGCTTCAATGGCTGATCAGTACAAGTTCCACCCGGCACTCACGGTCACCAACATCAAGAACTTCATTCCTATTGTTCTTGAGATGGAGAACGGACAGTACTCGTCATGGGCCGAATTATTTCGGATTCACTGTCGTGTGTTCTTGGTGATCGATCACCTCATTCCACCTCCCCCGGAGAAGGTTTCTGAGGACACGCCGTCTACTGAGAAAGACAAGGCTCCTGCTCGTGATGAGGTGCTCTGGTCTCATCTTGATGCGATCGTTCTCCAATGGATCTACGGGCCGATCTCGAATGATCTGTTGCACACCATCCTTGCCCCCAACGCCACAGCACAGCAACAATGGGAAAGACTTGCTGGGATTTTCCAAGACAACAAGCACTCTCGTGCTGTTTATTTGGAAAATCAGTTCTCTCATGTCCGCCTTGAAGATTTTGCAAACGTGTCAGCCTATTGTCCTGAACTTAAGGTTTTGTCCGATCAATAGGCAAACGTTGGTGCTCCTATCTCTAACAACCGAATGGTTCTTTAAATGATAGCAGGGTTACTCGAAAGCTATGACGGTGTTGCAACTCATATCAAACAAAGTAACCCGCTCCCTCTGTTTTATGAAGCCCGGTCCAAACTGCTTTTGGAAGAGACCCGAAAAGCCAAACAGGCAGCCATGGCGGCCAATGTCTCTGGAACTGCTCTAGTTGCTGTAAACTGAGGTGGGTCTGATGACTCGGCTGAGTTGGGCAATGGAGGGCAGCAGCGTTCTTCTGGTGTAAAAGATAGGAAGAATAATGGTAATGGTGGTGGCAACAAAGGCAAACAGGAGGGTCGGGGTCGTGGCCGAGGTTCTGGTTCTTCGTCACAGCAGCAACAATCTGGTCAGAATAGGTTTTGGGCGCCACCAAATCCATGGTGGAATTTTCCAGTGGGTTGGGCAGCCCCTCCGCCTCCTCCAAGTTATACTCCTGCCCCTCCCCCATGTCCCTATCCCACGGTTCCTCCTTCTAGTCATTCTTCGAGTCGTGGTGAGATTAGGCTAAGACTTTTGTATATATTATTTTGATTGTAATTGAAAAGGTCACGGATTACATTTACCTTTATGGTATCAGAGCTTGATGTTCCTTGTCCAAGTCTCGTCTCTTCTTTTCTCTATTCACCATTCTTCTCTCTTGTTTGTCTTTTTTTTTTTTTTAGCTTCAATGGCTGATCAGTACAAGTTCCACCCGGCACTCACGGTCACCAACATCAAGAACTTCATTCCTATTGTTCTTGAGATGGAGAACGGACAGTACTCGTCATGGGCCAAATTATTTCGGATTCACTGTCGTGCGTTCTTGGTGATCGATCACCTCATTCCACCTCCCCCGGAGAAGGTTTCTGAGGACACGCCGTCTACTGAGAAAGACAAGGCTCCTGCTCGTGATGAGGTGCTCTGGTCTCATCTTGATGCGATCGTTCTCCAATGGATCTACGGGACGATCTCGAATGATCTGTTGCACACCATCCTTGCCCCCAACGCCACAGCACAGCAATAATGGGAAAGACTTGCTGGGATTTTCCAAGACAACAAGCACTCTCGTGCTGTTTATTTGGAAAATCAGTTCTCTCAAGTCCGCCTCGAAGATTTTGCAAACGTGTCAGCCTATTCTCGTGAACTTAAGGTTTTGTCCGATCAATTGGCAAATGTTGGTGCTCCTATCTCTAACAACCGAATGGTTCTTCAAATGATAGCAGGGTTGCTCGAAAGCTATGACGGTGTTGCAACTAATATCCAACAAAGTAACCCGCTCTCTCTGTTTTATGAAGCCCGGTCCAAACTGCTTTTGGAAGAGACCCGAAAAGCAAAACAGGCAGCCATGGCGGCCAATGTCTCTGGAACTGCTCTATTTGCTGTAAACTGAGGTGGGTCTGATGACTCGGCTGAGTTGGGCAATGGAGGGCAGCAGGTTCTTCTGGTGGAAAAGGTAGGAAGAATAATGGTAATGGTGGTGGCAACAAAGGCAAACAGGAGGGTCGGGGTCGTGGCCGAGGTTCTGGTTCTTCGTCACAGCAGCAACAATTTTGTCAGAATAGGTTTTGGCAGCCACCAAATCCATGGTGGAATTTTCCAGTGGGTTGGGAAGCCCCTCCGCCTCCTCCAGGTTATACTCCTGCCCCTCCCCCATGACCCTATCCCATGGTTCCTCCTTCTAGTCATTCTTCGGGTCGTGCTGTGTTAGGATAGAGACCAGCCCAAGCTTATATTGCTCACAATACTCCGCTGTCCGAGACTGCATCTTACATGCCCACAGATATTGAGACGGCTATGCATACTATGTCGTTGAATGTTCCTGATGACCGCATCTACATGGACACGGGTGCTACCAATCATATGACGGGGTCTAGAGGTATGCTTACGTCTTATTTTGATTTAAATACTCAAAATAAATCTATTACTGTTGGAAATGGTCCTACTATTCCCATTAAGGGTTATGGACAACACCGTTTCTCCCCTCCTTTCCCCCCCCCCCCCCCCGTTAAAGTTATCTAATGTTCTTCATGCACCTCATTTGATTAAGAATCTTGTATCGGTTCGCCGGTTTACAACTGATAATAATGTGACTGTCGAATTTGATCCATTTGGTTTTTTTGTGAAGGATATCCAGACCGGGATACCCATTCTGAGATGTGATAGCATCGGTGACTTGTACCCCTTCACCAACAACTCCAGCTCCTCCGCTTCCGCTCCTTCAAGTTTTACTAGTTTAGGTCCTCGTTTATGGCATGACCGTTTAGGTCATCCCGGAGCACCTGTTTTTCGCTCTATTTGCAACTCTAGATTAATAAATTGTCGAACCTCTTCTTTTAATGGTATTTGTTCGTCTTGTGTGCTTGGCAAACAAGTTAAATTTCCCTTTACTTCCTCTACTTCATCTACTTATCTGCCGTTTGATATTGTTCATAGTGACTTGTGGACATCTCCGATTCTTAGCTCTGCAGGTCACAAATATTATGTCTTATTCATTGATGACTGTACAGATTTTCTTTGGACGTTTCCTTTGGGCAACAAATCACAAGTTTTTCCATTATTTCTTTCTTTTAGTCGCATGATTCAGACTCAGTTTGAACGGCCTATTAAGTGTTTTCAATGTGACAATGGCAGGGAATTTGATAATTTACAATTCCACTCATTTTGTCAAAATAATGGGATGGTGTTTCGTTTTTTGTGTCCCCATACCTCCTCTCAAAATGGGAAAGCCGAGCGTACAATTCGCACTATAAATAACCTGGTGCGTACTTTACTCGCTCATTCTTCCATGCCGGCTAATTTTTGGCACCATGCTCTAGCTATGGCTACTTATTTGCTTAATATCATTCCTCATAAAAAGTTAAAAATATTTCTCCTACCCAAATTCTTTATGCTCGGGTTCCCTCCTATTCTCATCTCCGAGTATTTGGGTGCCTTTGTTTTCCTCTTATTCCTTCTACAACTATTCATAAATTACATGTCCGATCTAATCTGTGTGTCTTCTTAGGCTATCCTCAAGATCATCGAGGTTACAAATGTTATGATCTCGCGACTCATAAAATTATTATCTCCCGTCATGTAGTTTTTGATGAAAGTTAATTCCCGTTTGCCAAAAACAATAGTCACTGATAATCTGCCACGGGACTATTCTTTTCTCAGTGATGATTTGAGCCCACTTTGGCTACATCAGGCCTACTCACATCATCCATCTTCCCAGGCCTCTAATCCACCTGAGGCCCCACTGGCCCAGGAACACTCCAGCCCGTCCCCTCCTCCTTCGGTCCAGTCTCCCTTGGGTCACTCTGCCATAGCCGGTTCTACTTCGGCCCATATGGACCCCTCTTCTCCTGGGCCGTTGGACTCCTCTCCTAGCCCAGATCGGCCAGCTCCACCAGCTCCACCAGCCCCTTCCAGATCCATTGTCACTAGAAGTATGCATGGTATTACTAAACCCAAGGTGCATTTTAACTTGTATTCATCAGTATCTCCTTCCCCAATTCCATCCAATCCCAAAGCAGCTCTGTCCGACCCTAATTGGAAATTGGCCATGATAGATGAATTTGATACTTTAATTAAAAATAAGACTTGGGATTTAGTACCCCGCCCCCTAATGTCAATGTGATTAGATGTATGTGGATTTTTTTCTCATAAGAAGAAATCTGATGGTTCTTTTGAGCGGTATAAGGCTCGTCTTGTGGGTGATGGCAGGTCTCAGCAGGTTGGCATTTATTGCATGGAGACATTCAGTCCGGTGGTTAAACCGGCTACAATCTATACTGTTCTCAGCTTGGCTCTTTCTAAAGCATGGTCCATTCATCAATTGGACGTTAAAAATGCTTTTCTCCATGGGACATTACATGAGATTGTGTACATGCATCAGCCTCTTAGTTTTCGCGATTTTCATCACCTGGACTATGTTTGTTTACTCAAAAAGTCTCTCTATGGTTTAAAACAGGCACCACGGGCATGGTTTCATCGTTTTGCTGATTATGTCTCTACTATGGGCTTTACTCACAGTAAGTCCGATCATTCTCTGTTTATTTATCAACACGACACAGACATTGCTTATATTTTGTTATATGTGGACGATATTATTCTGGTGTCTTCTTCTGATTCTCTCAGACAGTCCATCATGACAACTCTTGCTTCAGAATTTGCTATGAAGGATCTCGGTCCTTTAAATTATTTTTTGGGCATCGCGGTTACTCACTATGATGGGGGTCTATTTCTGAGTCAGTAAAAATATGCTGAGGATATCCTTGAGCGTGCAGGAATGGCTACCTGCAAACCGTCTGCGACACCAGTGGATACTAAGGCCAAACTTGGTAGCCTTAGTGGTGTCCCGTATGATAATCCATCTCTCTATCGCAGTCTTGCCGGGGCTTTTCACATGCATGATCCCCGCACTTCTCATATGGCTGCGCTGAAGCGCATATTGCGCTACATTCGTGGTACACTACACCTGGGACTTCATCTTTCTCGGTCTCTGGTTTCCTCTCTCACGGCATATACTGACGCAGATTGGGGTGGGTGTCCTGATACTAGACGTTCTACATCCGGCTACTGTGTCTTCTTAGGAGATAATTTGATTTCATGGTCGTCTAAATGCCAACCCACTTTATCACGCTCCAGTGCTGAAGATGAATACCGGGGGGTCGCCAACGTTGTTTCTGAATCTTGTTGGCTCCGGAATCTTTAGCTCGAATTACATGTTCCACTCACTAAGTCCAAAATCGTCTACTGTGACAACATAAGTGCAATTTATCTCTCCGGGAATCCTGTTCAACACCAACGCACCAAACACATTGAAATGGACATTTTATTTGTTCGAGAAAAGGTTGAAAAACGGCAGGTGCGAGTGCTTCATGTTCCTTCTCGATTCCAGGTTGCCGATATTTTCACAAAAGGTCTTCCGTGCATATTATTTGATGATTTTTGGACCAGTCTCAGCATCCGTCCCCCTCACGCTTCAACTGCGGGGGTCTGTTAGTGATATAGTCTGATTCGCATGAATCAGATCATATCCTCTTAGTTTGGTAAATATTCCCTTATTTGTAGGAAGTGTATATTCAAATGTATAATGATAAGTTTAGTGATATATTTGATTAGTTTAGGATCCTTAATGATAAGCTGAGATTAGGCTAAGACTTTTGTATATATTATTCTGATTGTAATTGAAAAGGTCACGTATTACATTTACCTTTATATAGAATCTCTAAATCAATTTCACTGCTGCTCCCACCCCGGCTTACCCCAATAACCCACCCAATTCCCCCTTGGGGAAATCTAACCCCTCTCTCTCTCTCCCATAAACTCAAAATCATTTTCTTTGTAACTCGAAATTGTCTACTTTGAAGATCTCTTCTAAATTTGGGGTCTAAACAGAATTTAGATTTGAAATTCATGAAATTAGGTTGTGGGGTAAAGATTTTATAAAATTCATGGTTTTTGAAGAACAATATGGCAACACCTAATTTGAAGAACCCATATCTGTATTTTGAACAGACTTGTGAATTTAACTCCCTTTTTTGTTTTTTGTTTTTTTTTTTTTTTTTTTTTGATTTGGTGTGTGATTTTTATTTGGGTGTTAAGTTAAATAATGAAAATGCTGTTTGGCTTCCATGGTGGTGCGTGGTGGCGGTGAGGGCGGCAGTTCGGTGGCGCTGGGCTTAACAGTAGAGGCGTCAGTGAGTATCTGTTATGTGAAAGTATAGAAATAAAATGGTGACAAATGAATTGTTTCCGAATTTTAGGGTGGAGAATGTAAATTTTGAAGACGGTCGTTAAGTTTTTCGTCCAATTTGTTAATGTTCATCCAAAAATGTTGTACCTTGCCACAAAGTGTGAACATTAGGATTAAAATTGGTACTTTGGTAGTCACATTGCAACTCCTGTGAAACTTAAGGGCACTAATGTGCCATTTGCCCGATTTTGTAAGATTAAATGTTCAAATGGAGTAAAATCAAGACCAAAAATATTGAGCCTTAGATGTTTTTATTTTATTTTTTTTTCTAAAGAAGCCTTAGATGTTAAGAATCCAAAAATCTAAGGAAAATATTTGCTCCCTTGCGGTTTCATAATAAGTGTGGTAAGTTTAGTTCATTTCAAAAAGAAATATCGCATATATATATATATATATATATATATATATATATATATATATATATATAGAGAGAGAGAGAGAGAGAGAGAGAGAGAGAGGTAGGTGCTCAAATGAGAACCTAAATATCATGATAACCGTGAGAACCAACAGCAGCCGTTGGATTAGAAAAAAACGGACGGCGCATATCGGACTTGGAGGGAGCATGACGCGTTGGCAATTTTGAAATAAGTCGGAACTTCAAGGGCAAAACAGGTATTGTATCGTTATGTTCTTATTTGTGGCTCTGCGATGAACATGTCGACGGCAGAAAGGGAAACGGTGGCATTTTTGTAATAAGTCGGATTTTATTAGATACACTAAGACCAATGGTTTTGTATCCTATAACTGAAACATAGTATCATGTTTCATTTATTGGATACATTAGTTTTTGCTTAAATGTACCCAAGTGAACATTGGATACATTTAGTTTTGACCTAATCTATCTAAGTAAATATGTATCCAATGAATTATCCAAGTGAACATTGGATACATTAGTTTTTACCTAAATGTATCCAAGTAAACATTTGATACATTTAGTTTTGACCTAATCTATCCAAGTAATGTATCCAATGAATTATCCAAGTGAACATTGGATACATTAGTTTTTGCCTAAATGTATCCAAGTAAACATTGGATATATTTAGTTTTGACCTAATCTATCCAAGTAATGTATCTAATGAATTATCCAAGTGAACATTGGATACATTAGTTTTGCCTAAATGTATCCAAGTGAACATTGAATACAGTAGAAAATACCTTTTGTATCTACGGAACTCGTCTTTCCCGACTTCGGCGCGCGTTATGTTTTTAAAGCGATATGACCATTATGCCTTCGCGTCTCCTTTAATTTCAAAATTACCACCGCGTCTTTTTCTTTCCTTCTCTAATCTGGACCGTTCATCTATTTCTAATCCAAAGGCTCTTAATGGTTCTCACGATTCTCACACACTTATGGTTCTCATTGGAGCAATACCATATATATATATATATATATATATATATATATATATATAAATGTTCTTGGCCCATTCAAATAAATCGCCTTTTGTTGTTGATTTATCTTGGGGCTATGCAAGTCACTCAAAGTTTGGCATCAAGGGCATTCTAGGGGCTTCACAATCAGCAACCCCTTACCTCGGCATCGAAAGTCTTTGAAGCCCCATAATCGACAAATCTCTTGGGGATAGACATCCATATTCGTTGGGTACAACAGCGACAACAGAATTCAAGCGAGGCAATCCGGACTTCGACCGAACATGACTTGATCTTGGGGTGGCTTTACGAACACACAATGATTAAAATGGTTCACCCACGAACTAAAAAAAAATAAAAAAAATCTTCTTCTCATATGTGTGCATATTCTTTACCTTCTAAACTAAAAAAAAAAGGAGATTTTTTCTTTTTCTTTTTCTTTTTCTTACTTGTGTAAAAAGTATGTGCTTTATTTTGCGTTGCTCCTAGCTTCTTCCCCAGCATTCTCCACCATCCTTGAACTACGCTGGTCTGATTCTCTTCAAAGGGATACGTAGGCAGCCTTTTGGCACGACCAACCCATCATCCAGAATCAGTGGCGTATCCAGAAATCTTAGTGAGGGGGGTCGAATTTTTGAGGTAATGAGGAAAATAAAATTTGCATAGTGAAAGCTTAAAATTTTAATATCGCATGTATATAAACGACAAGTATTGTGAATCAAAATTTATCTTCTAAAACGACATTTAGTTTGAACCCAAAGGACTTGTACCAAAGTACGTTTAAATATATCCCTAACCATAAGACTCCCTATGTCCCGAAAAGTTGGTCCCAATTTAACTTTTCATGGTTAACACAAATGAACTGACCAAATAATGTTGTCAATCCAATCATCCCAATGATTTATCAATAAGATGTATTATCAAAGTTCATTGGTGTTAGAAAAAAAAAAGTAAATTTGAGACTAACTTTCCGGGACAGAGTGAGTGAGTATTAAACTACTACGAATGAGATATTTTACATTTTCTTTGTTATAAAATGTTTATTCTACTCTTTTTGTCTCAAATTGAATTTTTATTGTGTATTATACATGGACATTATGAAAATTATTATTCTTTTTATGGAATTTAATGCAAAGATATAAATTTATTTTTGCTATCCACTTTATAAACTTTTTATTTTGTAAGTATATAATGAAATGTGAAAAACAAGTAGTAGAAAACATTTAGTGACAACAATAGAAATTACAAATTAACATTTATAAAAATCTTTCATAGATGTTTAGTTTAAAATGGACAAAGTATAAAATATAAGTACATTTGAGGGGGGTCAAATAATAAAATGTGAGGGGGTCAACTGAAGTAAGTGCTATTGTTTATCACAAAAGTTTAAGGGCTAGAGTGGAATAAATGAGAACTTGAGGGGGGTCAAGTGACCCCTCTCACATCAATGTAGATACGCCCATGTCCAGAATGTCATCTCACCAACACTCCATCAAAGTACAAGCGACTCATCTTCATCAAAAGTGTCGACATCCTTTATCAAAGCCACGGCATCAGAAATCCATCCCGAATCAAGCGGCCATGGTAAGTGAAAGTATGAACATCATTCACGCTTTCCATAAATCACATCACACTACACCACAATCACAATTTTCTCTCGCAATTTCTATTTCACATCTCGCACAAGAACATATATCTGCAAAGCATACGCATAATAGGTACAAGCACACAGTAAATTAGCAGACGGATCCTCGGATCTCTCCAGGTCTTCTCTCGACTTTAAATGCGGCAGACGGATCCTCGGATCTCGCCAGGTCTTCTCCGACTTTAAATGCGGCAGACGGATCCGCGGATCTTGCCAGGTCTTCTCTAGAATTTAAATGCGGCAGACCGATTCTCGGATCCCGCCAGTCCTCTATCAGCAAAAGTCGCTCACACAGGGAGCGCACCTCTATCTCTTACAATTTTAATAATTCTTGCTTTTTATCGAGTCTTTATTTTATTTTGTTGATGTCCTCGGCGGTTGTTTTACTTTCGTCGACGCGTTTTGCTTTGCAATCCACGTTAGGGGTGTGCACGGGTCGGTTTTGTTCGGTTTTAGGCCAAAACCGACACCAAACCAATAGTTATCGGTTTATGTAATTCAAAACCATTAAGTTTCGGTTTCTTAATGGTTCGGTTTGTTCGGTTTCGGTGTGATATCGGTTTGGTTCGGTGTCAAACCAATAGAATGGACCGTTGGGTTGTGGGTTTGTTGGGCCGCCTTAATGGGCTACATTTAAATGTGACACAATTTGCACATAATAAATAATAAGGTCAAATAAGGCACATTTTCTGGTTGAAGTATGAATTGGACCAATGGGCCATACTACTTGGGCCAAAAACTACAAATTAAAGTTTACAACTATTAATTCAAATAATAAGCCAGGAATAAAATGACATAGTTTTAGGTTATCGGTTCGGTTCGATTTCTTATCGGTTTTAACAAGCTAGAAACCTAAACTGAACCACTAATTTCGGTTTTCTAATTTTTAGAAACCGGTCCTAACCAATAGCTTATTGGACCGGTTTTTCGGTCCGATTTTTTTGATTTTATTGGTTTTTTCGGTTTTTTTCGATTTTTTTGCTCACCCCTAATCCACGTCGCCGAGGGGCTCTGTAGACACCCCCGCCTTGGACTTCTCATGTCCCGATTGCATACATAGTATTTTTATTTAACTTGTTTTTGTTAATTTCTGTTACTTCAGTTAAGTTCATAACTGATTTCGTTAGTTTTGGACTAAACTGCATAACAGAGTTAACTTTTAGGGTCATTCTGTCATTCTTTCTTTTTTAGGCTCAGGCGCATCCGGAAGTGTCAATGGGGTGCGCGCGCGTTTGGACTAATAGTCCGGACTCGCGCGCTTCCCACTTTGGCAGTAATAGATTGCACCATTTTTCCCTCCATTTTCTTATTTACAACATCTCTTCTTGATACAAAAAGACCTCTTTTTTCCTCCACATCCATCCCACCTAGGCTTGTAACTCCCAATCCCATATTCTTAGCCTTTTCTTTAAAACAAAATATTTCTTTTTATTATTATTTGATTTTCTCTTTATTATTTGATTTTCTTTATTTTCTTATTGGTTGAAAGACCATCTTTTCCTCTCTTTTCTACCTATTTGAACCCCTCTTTTTTACCTTAGAAAATGACTTGAATTTTCTTCACAACTACATTATACACATTTCTCTCAAGAATTCTCCCTACAAGAATTCTCTCAACAACAATTCAAGCATCAAAACTCTACTCTTTTCAAGTCAAAGTTTAAAGTCCTCTTCTTAAGGTACAACTTCACTTTTCTTCTCTTATTTTTTTATTCTTCTTAATGTATGCAATCCTCATCAAATGAGACATGACCAAATGACCACTTTACTACATTAAATTTGGTCAAGGTTATCTCTCTACATTTGGTCAAGGTTATCTCTCTACATTTCAACATTTACTTCAATTTATTATTCTTCTCTTAATGTAATATTTAGCATGAATTAATATAATAAAACAATTCTCTTTTATTTCCCTTTGCAATTCTCCTTTTCTTTACTATATAATTGTTAGCACTATTTATTAAAATAAGGACATTTAGCATTAGAACACCAATAGTAGCATGACCCGCCTAAGCGGGGCGGAGTTGGTGTTTAAGTACTTCCCACTCCATCACCTAACCCCCAAACCCTTCTCTTCCTGAATCTCTGTTTTCGTATCAAACTTAGGCTAAATATTAGGTTTTTCTTATGTTCCTCTAAAACATAGGTGGTGACTCTACAATCTAAAACACAAATAGACATCCTAGGATCCTTCCACCGCTCCAGCCAAGCCGTGATTTTCCCGGGGTATCTACACACATGGATTCAGTAGCAATCTACATGGACTAAGTACTAAAATTTATGTGTATTTTAAACATAGTACTTGGATTTTGTATATAAGTATCTACTAAATTCAAGTGTAATGTTGAAAATACACATGTATTCAGTACTGAATCGACATGGCAATTGAATTTAGTGGCTAATTATCTACTGAATCCAAATGTATTTTCAACATTGTACTTGGATTCAATACTAAATACACATGGATTCAATATTGAATTCATGTGGATTTAGTACTGAATCCATGTGTATTTTGAACATTGCACTTGGATTTAGTGGCTAATTATCTACTGAATCCAAATCCAAGTGTATTTTCAACATTGCACTTGGATTCAATACTAAATCCATGTGTATTTTGAATATTGACTTAGATTCAGTAGACATATATGTACTGAATCCATGTGTTTTTTCAACACTGAACTTGAATTCACTACTGAATCTATGTGTATTCTGAACATTGACTTGAATTCAGTAGATACTTATCAACTAAATTTATGTGTGATTTCAACATTAAACTTAGATCCAGTAAATGTTTATTCTACTAAATCCAAGTGTATTTTCAGAATTTTATTTTTATTCATCATTTTTTCCAAGACCTTATCTTTATAGATGTCATTTTATTCGTCTCATCGAGACGATAAAATCAGTGTTCTAAGGTTTTTTTTTTTAACTGTAGATATTGAAATATTTAATTTTAAAATTTGAGAAAAAGTTGGAAGATGACATGATATATGTTGAAAAGTGAAGGTCAAATGACCTACTAACCTCACGGTTCTTAAAAAAATGCAAAAATGTCACTGCTACCTTTATAGAAGTTGCTTAATCTAAGTCTCTCACTCCTTTCTAATCTGACAACTGTAAATGATTCTTATTAGTTCTCCTTTTATTTGATTCTCATTTGACCATGAGGGCAGTAATATAAAACAAGCGTGGTGGCATTTTTTTAATTTACGCCATAAGTGAGCGCCTTGGAGGAGGTGGCATTTTTGTGATTTACGCTGCAAGTGAACTCCTTGGACTTAGTAGATAATTAGCTACTGAATCTATGATTCAGTAGATAAGTATTTACTAAATCCATGAATATTTTGTACCGAATCCATGTGTATTTACAATATTGCACTTGGATTTAGTAGATACTTATATACTGATGTGTATATTGAACATTGAACATTGAACTTTGATTCAGTGCTGAATTCATGTGGATTCAGTATTGAATACATGTAGATTCAGTACTCAATCCATGTGTGTTTCAACATTCAACTTGGATTCAGTAAATACTTAATCAACTTAATCCAAGTATATACGATTGTATTTTGAGTATTTAACTTTTATTTATCATTTTTTCAAAACCTATCTTCAAGGATGTCATTCAATTTGTCTCGTCAAGACGAAAAAATCAGTGTTCTCGGATTTTTTTTTCAACTTGTAGATATTGAGATATTTAATTTTGAAATTTAAAGAAAAATTTGAATGATGATGTGGTAGATGCTGAAAAGTGAAAGTCAAATAACGTCCTAGCCGCATAGTTCGTAAAAATTGCAAAAATGCAACCGTGTTCTTTAAACATCCTTCTAATCTGAGCCGCACACCTATTTCTAATCCTACGGCTATAGATGGTTCTCATTGGTTCTTCATTGAGTACCTTCCTTGCTCTCTCTCTCTCTCTCTCTCTCTCTCTCTATATATATATATATATATATATATATATATATATATATATATATATATATATATATATCATAAATAGGTTGTGTATTTTCTTCATCTGTGTCGTATATAGGTTCTTCATTTTAACCCTCCGATATACACAAACATCAGAGTTAGCACAGAAGCGTGGTGGACTTGGCCGTGAGAACTTAATGTATCCAATGATGTATCCAAGTGCATATTGGATACATTAGTTTTTACCTAATGTATCCAAGTAATGTATACAATGATGTATCCAAGTCAAGTAATGTATCCAATAATGTAAAAAACTAATGTATCTAATGGGTCACTTGGATACATCATTGGATACATTACTTGACTTGGATACATAATTGTATACATTACTTGGATACACTAGGTAAAAACTAATGTATCGAATGTACACTTGGATACATCATTGGATACATTAAGTTCTCACGGTTCTCACGATATTTAGGTTCTCATTTGAGCACCTACCTATATATATATATATATATATATATATATATATATATATATATATATATATATAGGGTCTTGCTCCTGTGAGAACCTTAAGTGTGTGAGAACCATGAGAACCACTTATAGCCTTTGGATTAGAAATAAACCAACGGTGCATATTAGAGAGGAAGAAAAAAAAAGCGGTGGCAATTTTGAAATTATAGGCGACGTGAGGGTATAATGGTCATATCGCTTAAAAAACACAAACGCGCGCGCCGAACTCTGGAAAGGCGAGATCTATAGATACAAAAGGTATTTCCTAGTGTATCCAATGTTCACTTGGATACATTTAGGCAAAACTAGTGTATCCAATGTTCACTTGGATAATTCATTGGATAATTACTTGGATAGATTAGGTCAAAACTAAATGTATCCAATACTTGGATACAGTTAGGAAAAACTAATATATCTAATAGTTCACTTGGATAATTCATTGGATACATTACTTGGACAGATTAGGTCAAAACTAAATGTATCCAATGTTCACTTGGATACATTTAGGCAAAAACTAATGTATCCAATAAAATGAAACATGATACTATGTTCCAGTTATAGGATACACAAGCCATTGCTCTTAGTGTATCTAATGACTTATTACAAAAATGCCACCGCATAGCCACAATATAATAAAATAATGATACATTACCTGTTCTGCCCTTGAAATTCAGTTTTATTTCAAAAATGCCACCGCGTCATCCACCCTCCCAAGCCGATCTGCGCCGTCCCTTTTCTTCTAATCCAACGGCTGCTGTTGGTTCTCGTAGTTCTCAGACACTTATGGTTCTCATTTGAGCACCTATATATATATATATATATAAGGTCCTACTCCATTGAGAATCAATTAAAATGAGAGTCATAAGAACCAATAACTGCCATTGGATTAGAAAATAATAGATGACTGAGATTAGACTTTCATTAAAAGCCATGCGATGCCATTTTCGGAATTGTTTGTCGTTTTGTGAACATCGAGGGTAGTAATGTAATAGACGCGTGATGGCACATTTTTTTGGATTAACGCCATACATGAGTGCCTTAGATTCAGTACTAAATCTATTTGGATTCAATACTAAATACATGTGTATTTTGAAAATTGTACTTGGATTCAGTAGCTAATTATCTTCTTAATCCACGTGTATTTGGAACGTTGCACTTGGATTCAATACTAAATACACATGAATTCAGTAATGAATCCATGTGTATTTTGAACATTGCATTTGGATTCAGTGGTTAATTATCTACTGAATCCAATTATATTTTCAACATTACACTTGGATTCAATGCTAATTATCTAATGAATCCAAGTGTATATTGAACATTGAACTTGGATTCAGTAGCTGATTATGTACTGAATCTAAGTGTATTTTGAACATTTCACTTTGATTCAGTAGATAACTTGGATTTAATATATACATATCTACTGAATCCATGTGTAATTTGAAGATTGCACTTGGATTCAGTGACTAATTATCTACTGAATTCAACTGTATTTTGAACTTTGCACTTTAATTCAGTAGATATCTATGTACTGAATTCTTATGTATTTTGAAAATTACACTTGAATTTTGTAGAAACTTATTCTATTGAATCCATGTGTATTTTGAATATTACACTTCGATTCAGTAGACACTTTTGTACTAAATCTATCTGAATGCAAGTGTATTTTGAGAATAAACCTTTTATTTTCCTCATTTTCTTTTTCCAAAACCGTATCTTCAGGGATGTGATTTGATTCGTCTCATCGGGACTAAACAGTGTTCTCAGATTTTTTTGACTTATAGACATTAAGATATTTAATTTTGAAATTTGAGAGAAATTTAAATAATAATGTGACAGATTCTGAAAAGTGAAGGTCAAATAACATTCAAACCTCATAGTTCTTAAAAATTGCAAATATGTCACCGCTATATCTGAGTCACTCACTCCTTTCTAATCCAACTGTTCTGGTTAATTTGTTTTTATGGTTCTGATTTTATTTTGGTTCTCATTTGAGCAAATTGTTATATACATTTATACACTACAATACTTAATAGTAATAAGTTGAAAGTACTACAAAGAATGAATTAACGTGGTTATTTTTCTTCTGCCATATAACTCGTGGACACTAGCAATGTTCATAAGGCCCCTCAGATGGATTGGATGCATTTGATAGAAAAAATAGTTACTAATATACTCATCCGTTTCAAAAAAGTTGAAACATTACTTTGGAGTTGAGAAATTAAGGACATAATATTATATTAGGGTGAGTTTGGGATTGCTTTTGATTCTCATAAAGTGATTATTTAAAAGTGATTATTTTATAATTAATTTTTAATTATGAACATAATTGGATATCAAATGTCTAAAATTGATTATTCAAGATAAATTTCAAAAATACCCCTCACTCTATGTGTTAGAGCACTAACAAGACTTGATAAGAAAAGCGAGCAATCACAAGAACACCGATATATGTGGTTCACCAACTTGGCCACGTCCACAGGAAGGGGAGAAAATATTATTATCAATCTGGAGAAACAATTACAAGATCACACTATTACTGTTGCATGAATTATTGATCACAATAATTCCTAACTGTGCAACTGTAGAATTATAGACCTTGCTCTGAGCACTCTAATGATTTATCTGAGACAAAACCACTACTTTGTTCTAAATTAATGGCCTCTATTTATACCGGTGAAGTCTATCTCAAAGTCTGATAGGAACTTGGAATTCTAGTACGAAACTGACTTGAAAATCCTTCCTTCTGCGAAACTGCACTTTGTCCAAAATCCTACTGCAATTTGGTCTCTGATCCGCCCGGGTGTCTTACCTGGTCCGCCCGGATCTTCAATTGCTAATTTCTGACGTAAGATTTCCTATTCGCCTCATTGCCTAGGTCCGCCCGGGTCTTCAGTCTGGCGCGCCCGACCCCCTTTGGTCCGCCCGGGTCATATGTCTGGTGCGCCCGGACCTCAGTCTGCTCTGCCTAGGAATGGTGAAATCTTGTGTTGTTTAACCCTTTAACTTAGCTTCCCAAATTCAAAGGCATTAACCCAACAATCTCCACCTTGACTTTGCTCCATGACAATAAACTTTTTCTCCCCCTTGCATCTTCTGCTATCTAATAGCTGCTAACATTCTGCAAATCCAAACAGTGTTGGAACTTGCTTCCCGTCACGGGTTTCGTGAACATATCTGCAGGGTTGTCCGCCATCCCTACCTTCACCTATACACATTTCTCATCCCTTATGAAATGATATCTGAAACCAGTGTGCTTGGTCCTCTCTTGATCCTTGGCCAAACAAATCGCGCTCAAACTATCGCAATAAATAATGGCCTGATCCTGATGTATCCCAAGATTGCTGATCAATCCCTTCAACCATATTCCTTCCTTAGCGGACTCTGTCAATGTCATATATTCTGCTTTTATTGTAGACAAAGTCACTGTCGCCTGCAATGTAGCCTTCCAACTAACAACTGACCCACCAAGCGTGAATACATATCCGGCCATCGATCTTCTTGTATCAACATCACCCGAATCTGAGAAACCCTTGACTACACATTCTGTTCCACTTTCATAGACGAGACCGACGTCACTAGTGCGCACTGTAGCATACATCAAACTACCATCTACACTAACATAGGGTACTCGAGCCATATACTCTTTCTCCTCAGCTGATTTGGGTCCAAACGCGACTGTCTGTGCATTCACTGCATCCAGAGTATCTATAGCCTTAGCCGTTGACCTACCAAACCTCTCTAAAACTTTCTTGATGTATCTTTTCTGGGATAAGAACAGTTTTCGTTTGGATTTGTCTCTATAGATCTCCATACCCATAATTTTCTTCGCGTTACCCAAACCCTTCATCTCTGCAACCAATAAGCTTTTCAGCTTCTGAATTTCTGACTTCTTGACTGCTGCTATCATATAGCTGTCAAATCTCTTGTACCACTGCCTAGGTGATTGTTTCAATCTACAAACTTGATCTTCCTTACCAGGAACTTGGAATCCTTCCGACTCTGTCATGTATATCTCTCCTTCTATTGCTAGCAACACTCTGATCGAAGTGTGTCTGACCACTGTTGAGAAGATCCCATTATAGTCCACCTCCTCTTTCTATGTGAAACCCCTTAAAACAACGCGAGATTTATACTTGACCCCCTCTACCGGTGACATTCCTTCCTTCTTCTTGAATATCCACTTGCAAGTCACAATCTTTCTGCCTTCTGGCCTTGTGGTCAACTCCCAAGTCTAATTCCTGTGAACAGACTCCATCTCATCACCCATAGCCGTATACCACTGAGATGACTCTGAACATGTATCTTCTTTATTAAAAGTAGAAGGTTCCGTAAGAATGGGCTCCACTTCCTCAGCAACCAGCAGTACATAAGACACCAAGTCTTCAAATCCATACCTCTCCAGAGGCTTCCCGAAATTAGTTCTTCTAGACCTTCCTTGTGCTAACCCATGTTCCTCGGGAACTGAACTTGAACTTTTTGGTGCTTCAGTCTTTGTCTCTGTTGGTGGATCCTGATTAATATCTGACTGTGGGACAACTAACTCTTCAGTATCTTGTTGCTCTACCTGTTTTTCAACATCTGACTGTGGGACAACTAACTCTTCAGTATCTTGTTGCTCCACTTGTTTATCAACACCGCCAACACTTGAAACAATCGTGGATTTACCAATCATAACTCATACGGAAATTTGAGGCCAATACCGGCATGAGGTCTGTTGGTCCCAGAGGGCAACAACGGTATAGATCCGCTAGAGGGGGGGGGGTGAATAGCGGTCCAAACTATTTCGTAAAATACCCTTAAAAATCAACCGAGTACTTATCAGTTTGGTCAATTGCGGTTTAAAGAACTTAAACCGAACTGATAAAATGCACAGCGGAGTTTTGCGGTTTTGGCCAAACTGATAGTTAAAGAGTTGGACGGTTTGACTCGGGTTGAAAGCACTATGATGCAACTGATAGATCAAATTGAAGATCAAAGAAAAACACAATTCACTTTTCAAGTCATTTTGTATATGGATTCAAGTTGAAGACCACAAACAGAAAAGTAAATGACAAGACAGAAAATTAAAGATCAAACACACAATTTGAAGAGGTTCGTTCTTGAATGAACTACGTCCTCTACCTAGATGGTTAATCTAGGATTTTCTAATAGCTACTAGACTTGTATTAATCAGATGAGGTTTTACAAGATGATTCTAAACTCTAATCAAACCTATAAAGCTATGAAAAATCAACCGGTGTATTCGAAGTATATAATCTATGTGATTATATAAATTGGGTGTGTGTGTCTGGAAAGAAATCAAATTCTCTAAGTATCTAAATGATGGTTTGAGCAAATGAAGAACTTTCTGTGTAAAGGCTGAGTATGGAATGGTTGATGGCTTGAAGCTTGATGAAGGAATTCTGGGTTTTCTAAGGAGATGATTTAAGGTTTGAATATCTGGGTTTCAATCTTCAAAGCAAACTTGAATACTTGGGAATAAATCTTTTGAAGCTCAGCAACCTTCATTGTTGAGAAATGAAGGCTATTTATAGGCAGTGCACCCTTGTGACCGTTGGGTAAAGATTTGAATCAAATCTGAAGGGTACAGTGCTGTCGAATTCCCATTGGTTGAGCTGTCATTGTCGTCCTTGATTTTGTCTTGTAGTCCTAGGTAGTTGTGGCACCACTACCTGACATCCGTCCTTTGTTGCAGAAAGGACTAACGGTAAACAATTCAAATTGCTTGGACAAGACTGACATTCATTGCAGTAACTCCAAGTTTAACTTAGAGTTATTTTGACATGACATAAAATATTCCTTTACGGTTGAAAGGAGAATATTTGTCTAAGGAATAAATGACTTCTCTTGAATTCTTCATTAACTGATCGGCGGTTTCACCAGGCATAGGAGCGGTTCTGAGGATGAACTTGATGTGTGGTTTCATAAGAAACTGAAGCATGAGGTTACATGATTGCGGTTCCATCAAGTGTCATCAGCAGTTCTAAGAGAGACTTGAAGAATATGAAAAATAAGCGACTCCATGCTGGCAGTTCTTAGATATCTCAAATGCGGTTTTAAGATCTAAACCGCTAATCTAACTGAACTCAATACTCAGCCTAGACAAATAAAAAATCTAGAAATGGACTTGTCTAAAAGTTGAAGTAAAACTTCATTACATGCAGTCCTAAAGTCCATAAAAATACACGTGGCATGGATCAATCAAATTAAGTGGGTGTACTAACAATGAATCCTAACAAGGTCCATGATTAATCAAGTAATATGTTGTACTAAGCGTTTCTACCCAGAAACGTTTAGACAACTCTGCATTGGAGAGCATGCACCACACTCCCACACGCAATGTCTGATTCATTCATTCTGCTCCACCATTCTGCTGTGGCGTGCCTCTACTGGTGAGACGTCTAGAAATCTCCACTTCTGTCTTCCAGTCCTTGAAATTCCTTAGAGCCCCATTCTTGTGCTTCATGATAACCATCCAAGTCCTCCTCGAATAATCATCAACCATAAACAAAAGATATTTGTGCCCCCTTAGAAATCCCTGATGTGAAGGTCCCCAATACTCTGAGTGGATGTAATCCAGAACGCCCTTAACATCCTTGATCTTATGGCCATAAAGAAGATCTCTGTTATTCAACTCATGCATCTATCGAGTGCTCATGTGATCGAGCATGATGTGCCACAGCTTAGACATATCTCCCTCGTTCACCGATGCAGCCTTAGTGGACTCTGCAAGCGTCTTTCCTTGGACGAAATACAAGGAGCCCCGCTTAAGGCCTTTCAGCACCACTTCTGAACCGTTCCAGACACTAACTGCTCCACCTTTACCTTTAAAGCTGAACCCTTTGCTGTCTAACTGACTAAGAGAAATCAGATTCTTCGTCATAAGTGGAACGTGTCGAACCTCGTTCAAAGTGACAACCCTACCATCATGAGTCCTGACCTTGATCGAACCAATACCGATAACCTTGTAGACTGCACTGTTGGCCATACTTATATCACCGCCAACTATCTGCCTATAACCGGTAAACCATTCTCTCCTAGGACTGATATGGTAAGAAACTCCTGAATCAAGAATCCACCCATCAGATGCGCATGCTGATTCTGATGTTACTAGAGCATAATCCTCTTCTAAATTGCTATCTCTGGCCATCATGGCCTCTGCTCTGACAGGTGCCTTGCCTTGTTTCTTTCTGGGACAATCGAACTTCCAATGCCCCTTTTCTCTACAGAAATTACAGATATCCCTAGGTTTCGGACCCTTCTTGTGTGAAGAATTACCTTGATTGTTCTTCTTCCCACTAGAACCCCTGTTACTGCTACTAGCAACCAAACCTGATGACTGGGTACCTGCCTCATTCCCACTCGCCTTTCAGAGCAATTCCCTCTTCTTGAGAGAAGTTTTCACTTCCTCTAGAGAGATCCCATCTTTACGGTTTATGCACGAATCGACATAATGTTCATAAGACATAGGTAAAGATACTAAAATCTGCAAGGCTGCATCCTCATCATCCACAGCAACTCCTATATTACGCAGTTCAAGTAATGCAGAAGTAAATCTGTCAAGATGATCATTTATGGGCGTACCTTCGGTCATACGACAATCATACAGCTTCTTCTTCAGGTATAACTTGTTGGTCAATGAACGTGTCATATACATATCTTCCAACTTTAACCAAAGATCGCTTCCGGAGTCTGTTCCTCCAACATTGGTTAGGATCTTATCATCCAACTGTCTAATGATCTTGATGTGAGCCTTCTGATCTAACTTCTTTAATGCTTCTTCCTCCTTGGCGGCTGCATGTCTGTCCTTCTCTGACCCTTCTGTGGTGACTACCTTACCCTTGGGATCCTTACGATCCCTGATTGCATTCTCCAACGGTTCCCATAATTCTTTGTCTATCAACAAAGCCTTCATCTTGATTTGCCAGATAGAAAAACTATTCTTCCCATTGAACTTATCGATCGAATCTGCTCCTTGACCCATCTTCTTGTTCTCTGCAGCGGAATCCCTGTACCTCCAACCACGAACCAAAGCTCTGATACCACTTGTTAGAGCAATAACAAGACTTGATAAGAAAAGCGAGCAATCATAAGAACACCGATATACGTGGTTCACCAACTTGGCTACGTCCACAGGGAGGGGAGATAATATTATTATCAATCTGGATAAACAATTACAATATCACACTATTATTGTTGCACGAATTATTGATCACAATAATTCCTAACTGTGAAACTGTAGAATTACAGACCTTGCTCTGAGCACTCTAATAATTTATCTGAGACAAAACCACTACTTTGATCTAAACTAATGGCTGTAGATACCCTGGGAGAGCCCACTGCTTGGCTAGAGTGGTGGAAGGATCCTAGGATGTCTAATTGGTTTTAATTGTTAGAGTCCCCACCTATGTTTTTAAAGGAACATAAGAAAAACCTAAGAATAGCCTAATTTATGTACAAAATCAGAGATTCGGGAAGAGAAGGGTTCGGGGGTTAGATGATGGAATGGGAAGTTGTTAGTCCCAAAGGGCAACAAGGGTATAGAACCGCTAGAGGGGGGGTGAATAGCGGTTTAAAATCTTTTTCGAAATACCCTTGAAAATCAACCAAGTACTTATCAGTTTGATCTATTGCGGTTTAAAGCACTAGAACCGCTCAGATAAAATGCACAGCGGAGTTTTGCGGTTATGGCCAAACTGAATTATAAAGAGTAGGGCGGTTTAAGTGGTTGAAAAAGGAATGATGCAACTGACAAGGCACAACTGAAGTATCACAGAAGTATGCAAATCATTTATCAAGTCATTTCACATAAGAGTAAATAAAGCTCATAAACAGAAATGTAAATGACGAGACAGAAATTAAAGATCAAAGACACACAATTTGAAGAGGTTCGTTATTGAAAGAACTACGTCCTCTACCTAGGTGGTTAGCCTAGGATTTTTTAATAGCTACTAGACTTGTATTGATTTAGAGGAGTTTTTACAATATTACAAAAGAATCTAAACTCTAAATAAACAATCTAACCTAACAATGCTATTATAACAACCTGTGTTTTCGAGGTATATAATCTATAAGAAAATATACTCCGAGTGTGTGGTGTGGAAAGAAATCAAGAGCTCAAAATATCTAAGTGAAGGCGAGCAAGTGATTACTTTCTGTGCAAGGTTGAGTTTTGATGGTTTGAAGGCTTGAAGCTTTGATGAAGAACTCTGGGTTTGCTAAGGAGATGATGAAGATATGAATATATGGGTTTTCAATCTTCAAAGCAAACTTGAATACTTGGGATATTCTCTTTGAAGCTCAGCAACCTTCATTGTTGAGAAATGAAGGCTATTTATAGTGAAGGCATTAGTGACCGTTGGACAAAGAGGTGAGTCATTGTATGGCGGTTTTATGTGCTATCACAATCCCATTGGTTGACCTGTCACTGTCGTCCTTTGCTTTTGCTTTGTGGCAGGAAGTTGTTGGATCACTACCTGACATTGTCCTTTTAGTTGTTGGAAAAGTACAACGGTAACTTTTCAAAAAGCGAGACAAACCGACATTCCAAGAATAACTGAAACATGACTTGAAGTTTAAGGACAAGTCACCAGTCATTTATTTACGGTTGAAAAGTGAATGTTTGTCTTCAAGGAGTAAATGACAGCAATAACTTCTTCAATATCTTGGTCGGCGGTTTCACCAGATGCATGTGCGGTTTCATAAATGAACTTGAAGTGCGGTTTCATCAAAGACACAAACGGCGGCTTGAGGGACACTAAACCGCTATGGATAAACCGAACATAACTCAGCCTAACTACTAAACATCTAGAAATGGACTTGTCTAAAAATTGAAGTAAAACTTCATTACATATAAACCTAAAGTCCATAAAAAGACACGTGGAATGGGTCAATCAAATCAGGTGGGTGTACTAACAATGAATCCTAACAATCTCCCCCTATTTGATTGATGCCATTACCATACTATGATAGAGCAAACATTGTACTTGGTAAAAGCATGCTCAAATGAATATGTATTGAAACTGCATGTCCCAAGTCAAATGCACACACAATGCTAGATCATAGATTTCTAATCTATCAACAAACAAAGGAAATGAAGGACAGATAGAAAAGAGATACATTCAGATGCATATTTAGAAATGTGATTATGAAAATCAGATATGCATGTTTAAACTGAATGTTTAAAACACATACACTTAGAAAATGTTTTCATGATGAATTAAAGTGCATGGGTTTTGAAAATGCATTGTTCCACAAACAAGTAGTTTGAATAAACAAGGTTTATGGAATAAGATGCAATGCATTCATTTTCATTATAATCCTTTAAAGGTTTTGGAAGTTACAAAATTACAAGGAAAATAATGAAAGGCAAAACTGATTACAAAAGGATAGAAAGAAATTTAGTCAGTTCTATCAGGAACCCTGGCGGCGGTTTGGTCTGCGGTTTGAGCAGCATCAGAAGGCTCAACTAGGCTGGCGGTTTCAAACACGTATTCAGCTGACATAAGACGAAGTGAGGTTGGTTCATTTACCTTTTCTAGGATCTTTTCAGATAGATTCTTGAGGTCGCGAGCAAAATGAACTAGATAGTCAGTTGATGAAACCGTCAGATCAGCTAGTTGGTCTAACTTCTTCTCTAGAGCCTCATTCATTTCTTGGGCCGCTTCAAGTCTGAGAGAAGTCAGCTCATTTAGAGTTTCAAGCTTATGTTCTATTTTGAGCTGGTTCTCCAGAAGGGTTTCTATCTTGAATTCCATCCTCCCAATTCGAGGGTCAATAGCTTTCTCCCTCTTAATGGCATCAATAAGGAAGGGCAGAGAGGAAAGAAACGCAGATTGGGTAAAAAATGAATCCAGAACAAATTGAATCCTTACTGGATCAGTTTCAAAAAAGGAGGAAGGGGAAGGAATGAAAGAAAATGAAGTGTAGGGAAGAGAAGGGGAAATGGAAAGAAGTTGGGTATTGGAGAGAGGAATGGAAGTATAAGGAGAGAAATGCCATCTATAAAGATATAGAAATACAGTGCAGTTTATCCTAAAGAAAAAGTGAGATCAGAGAGAAAAGATGACCTCAACTGCCAGGTCCTCAATGATTTGATCAAGAGTTGAAGCAATGAGTAGATCTGAAGCAGCCTGAGACTCATCAGCTGGAAAAATTGCGAAAGGATTTGGAGGACCAGACTGGAGTCGTTGCTCTTCATGCTTCCTGGCGGCTCTGAGGATGGCTCCATGGCGGTTTTCTTTGGAAGAAGTAGCTCTAAACCTCTTTAGGTAAGCCGCGATGTCCTGTGCACACTTCCTTTTCAAAGCACGCCGTTTGGGAGTCGTAACTGCAACTTTGAACTCAGGCAAAACCGAAGGGGCAGAGATATTGATCAGTTGCGGTTGAGCCGACGGTTGAGCCGATGGACCGAAGGGCGGTGCAGGGGATCCAGAAGGTGAAGGAGTATGCTCTGGTGAGTCAAAGGTTAGCTTTCGTTTCAGTGAAGGAGGAGCGGTTTCAACCAACATAGGGTCTATACCGACCTTTCTCAGTTCAGCTCTTTCTCTTAATTCCTTTGCAAATGAGCCTTCAAGGGGTGAGTGATTTTTCTTGTCATGAGCCTCAGTGAAGTCCACTGCACCAGGTGGCCTTGATTGCTAGTTCTCCACAAAATCATATTTCTTTATTAATCTTCTCTTCTTCTTCAGCGGTTGAACCTCAAGATTGTCATCATCTTGCTCGGGTTCATCTTGAACTGCCTCAGATATATTTTTCTGCTCAGGCGCATCTACATCCACAATAACATCAGCCACAAACTGTTCCGCGGTTTGATCAGGCTGAACCGTGGCCTCAGACATGTCAGTCTGCTCAGGCTCGGTTTGAGTAGAAGGTTTGAGGTTGGGAAGGGTAGAAAAGATTAGCTGTAACTGTTCTTCAGTGAATTGAACAGTTGGAAGTTTGAGAGGGGATTTTGGAGGTGAGATAGGTTTGGGTTCAGAGGTGGTGGCTCTCAGTTTTCTCAAGATTTGCACATCTTATGCGAAATTCATGGATTTTTCAACATTTGGCTTTATTGGGGAAGGGGGTTTTATCTGGGGTTTAGAAGAAGTAGGTGGAGATGATTTAGTGAAGGGAATTGGTTTAGATAAAGGTGGAAGCGGTTCAGAAGAGGGATTGGATAGAATAAGGAAGGATTTTGGTAAGGATGGTTTTGGAGGAAGATTGGATGAGGGTTTGGAAGGGTCAGTAACTTTGGCTTTCTTCTTTCTTGGAGCCGCGGTTTCCCTGGGTTGAGCCGCAGGGATTGCAGGCTCCCCCTCAACCGCAGACTCCCTCTCAACTGGAGCCACAGTTTCATCCAAGTTAACTCCCAGCCTATTCAACGTGGCAGTTTGAGCTTCTTCTCTAGCTCTTGTAGCGGCAGCTTGATCTGCTATGGCACCGGCATAAGGTTTGCCTGACTTATTGAGCCAAGCCTCAGGATAAGGTCCTCTATGCTCTTCAGGCAGAGGATCAGCATTCCATACCGCTTGTGCAAACCGCCATCCAAATCCGGTTCTGAAAGCATCATGTTTTGAAGCACCAAACAAGGTCTTCTCATTCGGCTGCACCCACTCAGCTTCGTTTGCCATAGAAGCTTTAAAGATAACAGAATCTTGATGCAGGAACTTTGTCAAAAGCTTGCAGTGGGTTCTGATCTTCGTTTTTCAAGCGGCTTTGGCAGATGTATGGCGGCTGAGGGCATTGATCATTTCTTACATTATGATTCTTGGCCAGTGCAGCTTCTTCCCTTTTTAGATAGCCACACAGTAGTTGTACTGCTCAGTAGTGAAGTTGTTGTGATTGCCATTCTTGCACATCACTCCAGTATCTACTAAATCACACAATATTGCCATAACTTCTCCAAACTCCTTCTTGGGGGTGGTCTTAGTGTTGAAGACAGAGACCCTTAAGAGATCCTCAGTAGTTCGGCTGACTAACTCTGGTTTGATGGAAAGAATTCCAGAATTTTCTAACCCAGCCAGGATAGCAACTTTTGAAGCAGATAGAACCACATCTTTTGTCCTGACAGTGGACTTGATGGCATTTTCAGTCTTAACTTCCCCAGATTCTAAATCTCTGATTTCTTCACCTCTTCCATTCAACAGAGGGACCATAGAGACAATCCCATTGTCAAAGAATTCTGCACAAATTTCCTTATCAAACTTTGGTTCATCTAATTGGAACAGGGGCAGCAGTTTCGATGACTCAAGCAAAGCTATCAGTTTCCTTCCAACTGAATCAGCTTCAAATTCGGCTTTAATGATTTGAGATCCAGGTACAAAGGTGGATTCATCCTAAAAATAATCAAAGTTGGTAAGAGATTGGTGCAAGCAGTTTGATAAACCAAGCATACAAACCACTACAAGGAATTCTAACAATGAAAGAGGCGGTTAAAGCAAAACAGGGGTAAAATGGTAAACCCAAAACTAGACATGAAAAGGATTTGAAAAAGGATTTGAATGCATGAAGAACATGATGAACAGGGGATAAACATGAAAAACAAAAACTTAACCAAAAGATTCGAAAAGAGCAGATACTAATAAAGTTCTAAAAGAACAAGTTCAAATAACAAACCCAGAACATAGTATCAAAAGAAATACGAAAGAACACCCGAAAACCCAAAAATCAAAATTGCTCAAAAATTGAACAACAGACAAGAAATAAACATCAAACCCAGCATATATGAACATATGTAAGCATAATTAACCAAAAATTGAACGAAAAAGCAAGGAAAAACATTAGAAGATGAACAAGCTTTTACGAACAACAATGGCGGAAAAAGATGAAATGCTAGAGTGAAGGGTTCAAGAAATCATACCATATCGCCTTTGGATGTTTTAGATGTAGATGGAGCAGAAGGGTCGGATGATTTCTTAGGTGCCATTTAAATTTTTAAAAGAGTATGGGAAATTTTGGAGGTAGAAAACAGAGTGCAGAAGAGAGAGATGAATGATGAAGAAGGTAAAGAGGTAAAAAGAAATAAACTTTGTCTTTTATACTCAAATAACTGTTCCTCGGGAAATGGAACGACGAGAACGGCGCACGATGGTCTCCAGTTGGCGTCCCACGTCACATAGAATTTAATGCTGCAGAGAAAATTGCAAAAAGGTCCTTATAATTGATATGACATAAAGTAGGGACTGAAATGCAATTTCATACCTGAGCAGTTTGATTGAGCAAACCGACTTACCTTACGTCTTCAGCGGTTTTCATGAAACTGATGTCTCTCTAATCTGATGGCGGTTTATATGTTTAAACCAAATGACTTTGCTTTCTTGTCGGTTTTGAAAGAACCGATTTCATTTATTTTGACTCGTCAGTTTGATGGAGTATCTTGTACCGAACCATTTATTGATGCGGTTTCAATGATGACCGAACCGCACACTAGATGACTTTTCTAATCATATCCAAAACATTTAAACAAAAGATGTTAGAAATAATATATATAGATATGATATCTTAAGTTAGTTCTAACATACCCATTTCTCCTCGTAAATGATAGAACCTGGAATTTTCAAGCGGTTTGGTGAGGATGTCGGCAATTTGATCATCTGTTCCCACCTTTGCTAGAAAAATGTTTTTCTTTTCAACATGGTCTTTGAGGAAATGATATCTTATGTCGATGTGCTTGGTTTTTGAGTGCTGAACTGGATTGTTGGAGATGGATATTGCAGCAGTGCTATCACAGTAGATAGGGAAGTTTTGTTCAAATATCCCGTAGTCCTCCAACTGTTGTTTCATCTAGAGAATTTGAGAGCAACAGCTTCCAGCCGCTATATATTCAGCTTCAGCGGTTGAGACTAAAACCGACGCTTGTTTCTTGCTGGACCGTGACACAAGCCGCGTTCCAAGGAACTGACAAGTACCACTTGTGCTCTTTCTGCTTATCTTACATGCTGCAAAGTCAGCATCTGAATAACCTAATAGATCAAATGAAGATTCTTTGGAGTACCAAAGTCCAAGGTTAACAGATCCACATAAATATCTAATAATACGTTTAACAGCAATAAGATGAGATTCTCTAGGATCAGCTTGAAATCTAGCACAAACACAAACACTAAACATGATATCTGGCCTACTAGCAGTTAAGTAAAGGAGAGAGCCAATCATACCTCGATATAAAGTTTGATCAACTTTGTTACCATGTTCATCTCGATCCAAACTGCAGACCTTAGGCATTGGGGTATCAACTGGTTTAGCGGTTTCAAGCCCAAACTTCTTTATCAAATCTTTAGTGTATTTGGCTTGGTTGATAAAGATCCCATCATGGCATTGCTTGACTTGGAGTCCAAGAAAGAATGTCAACTCTCCCATCAAACTCATTTCAAATTTACTCTTCATTAGCTTCTCAAACTTAACACACATAGTTTCATTAGTAGAACCGAAAATAATATCATCAACATATATTTGAACTAATAATGAATGACTTTTGTGTTTAGCTATAAATAGAGTTGTATCAATTTTACCTCGAGAGAAGCCTTGTTCAATAAGAAATTTAGATAGAGTGTCATACCATGCTCTTGGAGCTTGTTTGAGTCCATACAGTGCTTTCTTGAGTTTGAAGACATGATTTGGAAATTTGTTGTCTTCAAATCCTGGCGGTTGGGATACATAAACTTCTTCTTGTAGTTCACCATTCATAAATGCACTCTTCACATCCATTTGATATAACTTGAATTTCTTGAATGAGGTATAGGCCAGGAACAATCTTATGGCTTCGAGTCTGGCTACAGGGGCAAAGGTTTTATCATAGTCAATCCCTTCTTCTTGCCTATAACCTTGAGCAACCAACCTAGCTTTGTTTCTAGTTATAGCACCACTTTCATCCATCTTGTTTCTATATACCCATTTTGTTCCAATTACAGTGTGATCTCTGGGCCTTGGAACTAGAGTCCAAACTTTGCATCTTTCAAACTGATTAAGCTCTTCTTGCATTGCAATTACCCAACTTGGACCACTTAGAGCTTCATCTACCTTCTTCGGTTCCATCTGAGATAACAGACGAGTTGAGAACAAACTGTGATCATCTCTGTGAGTCAAACTCCCTCTGGTTTGGACACCAGTACTGATAGGACCAATAACGTTGGCAGTTGGATGGTCTCTATGCTCATTAAATTCAGGAGGGAGGTTATCTTGAACCACTATTTCTTGAAGATTTTCCAGAGGAGGATCATCTTGATAATCATTGAAATCTTCATTGAAGGTGATGATTGGAACTGGATGGACGGTTTGAATGGGATCAGAAGATAGCGATTCAACAGTTACACCATCAGCGGTTTGAGTAGGTGCGACTGAAGAACTGGATGTAGCGGTTTCAGTAGGATGGTTGTCAGTTGCTCTATGTCTAGTGCCTGTCTCAAAATCACTAAAATCATTAGCAACATTTAGAGCCATATGTGGCTCAAGGAGAGCATGTTCATCAAATGTAACATGGACTGACTCTACAATTTTTAAAGATGTCTTATTGAAACAACGAAAATCTTTGGAGTGTTTAGAATAACCAACAAAAATACCTTCATCGGCCTTAGCATCAAATTTACCTCGATGCTCTTTGTCATTGTACAAGATGTAGCACTTGCATCCAAATATCTTGAAGAAGGCAATGTTGGGTGATCTGCCTCTCCACAATTCATAAAGAGTCTTGTTGTGAACTTTGATGATGAGGGAGCGGTTCTGGGTGAAACATGCGGTATTGACAGCTTCGGCCCAGAAGTACTTGGGAAGCTTGGCTTCTGCAATCATAGTCTTTCCTGCTTCAATCAAAGTTCTGTTCTTTCTTTCCACTGCTCCATTCTGTTGTGGAACACCAGCGGCAGAGAAATTATGATCAATTCCATGATCATCACAATATTGGGCAACACCATTGTTTGTAAATTCGGTTCCATTATCTGAACGCACGGCAACAATGTCATCCAATTTCTGAGTTTGGAGCTGTCTAAAGAGAGCGGTTACGATGCCATAAGTATCATCTTTAGAGACCATCATTTCCACCCATGTATATCTTGAATAATCATCAACCACCACAAGTGTATAGCGGTTTCCTCCTATACTGGCGGTTGGGACAGGTCCAAATAAATCCATGTGCAGCAGTTGCAAACAGCGGTTCATTGAAGGTGCGGTTTTACTAGGAAATGACTGTTTGGGCTGCTTTCCAAGCTGGCATGCTTTACACTTTTCATCATGATGGTCAGCCACTTTGGGTAGTCTTTTTACTAGACCATCCCTGTGCAGTTTTGCTAGATACTTGAAGTTCAAGTGGCTAAGCCGCTTATGCCATAACCAGCTGCTTTCACTTATATTTTTGGCTACAAAACAGAGGTCAGCAATAGAAACAATATTTCTTAAATCTATCATATAAACATCACCTGTTCTGTTTCCAGTCAGTAGAGTGACTCCAGAGGAAGCATCTTTGATATAACAGCTAGTTGATGTGAAGATGCAGTTCATTCCTTTATCACAAAATTGAGATATGGAGAGAAGGTTGTGCTTGAGTCCTTCTACTAGTGACACATTTTCAATAGTCACCTTTCCTCGTTTGATTGCTCCATATCCTAGTGTTTCTCCTTTCTTGTTGTTACCAAACACTACTGGGGGACCTTTCATTTGGATGAAACTACAGAGTAGTTCGGAATCTCCAATCATGTGTCGTGAGCATCCACTATCCAAATACCAGAGATCCTTCTTCTTCTTAGCGGTTCCAGCCATAAAACATGAAATCTAAAAAATAAACATGAAAGGTTTTGGTCCCCCTTATTCCTTGGGTCCTAGGGTTAGCAGCTTTTTGGGACCCACACCTGTTTGACCTTAGGATTTTTACGTCCCTTGGCATTGGGTGTGAATCTTAAAAGACAATGACCAGCACTATGACCAAAATCGGCACAAATAGAACAATGAATTAAGCCAGGTTGTGGTTGCGGTTTTACAAACCCTTTACTGACCTTCGGTTTCTCATGTTTTACTGGGTCAGCGGTTTTGGCTTTAACAAAGTTAACCTTCTTGAGCTCAACCTTCCTCTTAGGTGCGGCTTTAGGAAATATAACAGGATATTCCTTAAACCGACTAGGAGCGGTTTCATCACTCAATACTTGTTTGGTTGCCTCAGCCGCTGTGGATTTCTCTTTCCACTTTGGATCTCTCCCAGTCTGGTTTTTAGGATACTCATAGAAATAATTTTGCTTTTTAATTTCTTGTTTTGAGTCCTTTTTACCAGTATGATTCACCTTAGGAATTTCTTTGGTTTGTTCAGTTGGTTTCACACCACCTTCAGCACAGAGACAAGGACACTTACACCCATCATCAGTTTTAAATCCCAATCCACTTTTCTCCTTAGAGAGAATTTGTGAATTAACGATTTGTTCCATGGTGACACCAGACTTAGTCCACACATCGGTCACTTTTTGAAGTTCATCCCTTTGTGCAGTAAGATCATGGATTCGGGTGAGAAGTACCTCGGTTCTGTCCTTAAGGTAGCGGTTTTCTTCCATAATAGAAGCTATCCCAACAATTTGGAGCTTGAGTTTTTCAATCTCCTCCTTATGGGACTTGCACTCTTTTTGGGAATATTCAAGTTCCGCAGCCATTAATTTATATGCCTTTTTAAGCACAGTGTGTTGTTGACAAATAACATTAGCACGTTCAAGTACCTGGTCATCATGGCTTTGTTCGGTTTGATCCTCAGGAGAGTAGTTTGGTGAAGTAGGAGTTTTGCCTTGTTTAGCTTCAGGAGTTCTTGGTGAAACTGACTTCATTTGATGGAGTGGCAGTGGAAGGCTTTCGTCAATTTCAACTTTTTCTTCAAATCCCATTAGGCAAAGATTTGCAACTCCTTCATCTTCATCACTATCATATGTATCAGAACCCATCCATGTTAATGGTTGTTCTCCTTGTTCAGCAACCATTCCTCTTCTCTTGAAAAACTTCTTGTTGAACGGTTTCTTGGCAGGAGCGGCTTCATAGCGCGGTTTGGGACAACTGGAGGCAAAATGACCTGGTTGTCTGCAGTTTTAACAAACAAGATCATCCCTTTTCTTAGCATCAGCTGCTTTGTTGAATCTGGTTAGAGGGACAAACTTTGCAGGGCCGCCTGACTGAAATTGAGCTCTGTTCTTTCTGAACTTGGTGTAGTTTTTCACATAGAGAGCAAACTCGTCATCATCCATGTCATCAAAGTCAACTTGAGTAGAACTGGATGCTACACTTTGGGAATTTTGAGATGGAGTGTAGGATTGATGAGATTGATGAGGTTGAGAATAGGGTTGATGATGTTGAGGGTAAGGTTGATGAGGCGGTTGGTAATACTCTGGAGGTGCGGTTTGAGGAATATATCTTGGAATATTTGGATCAAAAGAAGCGGTTTGTAAATGAGTATTAGATGCGGTTTGATGGTGATCTGGATTGTAAACTGGAGATGTGGCATTGTTGAAAGCGGCAAGAGAAAGAGACTTGAATCTGTTTTCGGTTTCATGAGCTTCCTCAAGCTTGAATTCAAATACCCTTAGCATGGCATAAAGATGATGAAGATCAAGAGCTTCCAGATCTTTGTTGTCTTCAATGTTGGTAGTTTTGATCAGCCATTTGCTACCAAGAGATTGCATGAATCTCATGTTCAGGTCAGTATTGGAATACTTGTGCCCTAGAGAGAAACATACATTGACAATTTTCACGAACCGCTCATAGCATTGGCGAAGAGATTCCTTTGGGTCTTTGACAAAGTAATCAAAGAGCCTTCTCTGTTGGTAGAGGCGGTTCTTCTTGGTGTCGGCATCTCCTTCCAGAAAGTCAATGATGCCATCCCATGTTTCCTTTGCGGTATTGCAATCTAGAACCTTTGAGTGAGTTCTTAGATCAATAGCTGACACAAGCATGGACATAGCTCTACCATCAAAATCCACATTCCGTTGATCAGTTTCGGTCCATTCAGCTTCCGGCTTTTGATTTCCGCGTTCTGTCCAGCAGTACCTGCATCAGGGTTAGCCTTCATCGGGACATAGGGTCCATTAACAATTGCAGTCCATAATCTGCGATCCTCAGATATCATGTGCTTCTTCATCCTATCTTTCCAGAAGATGAAACTATCTTCATTAAGAATAGGTAAGTGATTAGAGTTGGATGTCTGCATCATATGGGAGTATATGTTTGCCATTGGATCAGCACCCAAGCGGTTAAGCTTGATGAAGAACTCTGGGTTTGCTAAGGAGATGATGAAGATATGAATATCTGGGTTTTCAATCTTCAAAGCAAACTTGAATACTTGGGATATTCTCTTTGAAGCTCAGCAACCTTCATTGTTGAGAAATGAATGCTATTTATAGTGAAGGCATTAGTGACCGTTGGACAAAGAGGTGAGTCATTGTATGGCGGTTTTATGTGCTGTCACAATCCCATTGGTTGACCTGTCACTGTCGTCCTTTGCTTTTGCTTTGTGGCAGGAAGTTGTTGGATCACTACCTGACATTGTCCTTTTAGTTGTTGGAAAAGTACAACGGTAACTTTTCAAAAAGCGAGACAAACCGACATTCCAAGAATTACTGAAACATGACTTGAAGTTTAAAGACAAGTCACCAGTCATTCATTTACGGTTGAAAAGTGAATGTTTGTCTTCAAGGAGTAAATGACAGCAATAACTTCTTCAATATCTTGGTCGGCGGTTTCACCAGATGCATGTGCGGTTTCATGAATGAACTTGAAGTGCGGTTTCATCAAAGACACAAACGGCGGCTTGGGGGACACTAAACCGCTATGGATAAACCGAACATAACTCAGCCTAACTACTAAACATCTAGAAATGGACTTGTCTAAAAATTGAAGTAAAACTTCATTACATGTAAACCTAAAGTCCATAAAAAGACACGTGGAATGGGTCAATCAAATCAGGTGGGTGTACTAACAATGAATCCTAACAGAAGTACTTAAACACCCATTCCTCCTGGCTTAAGCCGGTCTTGCTACTATTGGTGTTCTAATGTAAAAGTCCTTCTTTTTATTGATATTAAAATATGCTAAAAATTACAATGTAAAGAAAAGGGGAATTGCAAAGGGAAATAAAAGAGAATTGTTTTATTGATTTTTATGCTAAAGATTACATTAAGAGAAGAATAATAAATTGAAATAAGGATTGAAATATAGGGAGATAACCTTAACCAACTTTAATGTAGTAAAGTGATTATTTGGTCATGTCCCATTGATGGGGATTGCATACATTAAAAAAACATATATAAAATAAGAAGAAGAATAAGTAATGTTGTACCTTAAGAAAGAGGACTTCAAACTTTGACTTGAAAAGAGTTTTGATGCTTGAGTTGTTGTTGGGAGAATTCTTGTAAAAAGAATTCTTGAGAGAATTATGTATAGTGTCTTTGTGAAGAAATTTCAAGTCCCTTTCTAAGGTAGAAGGAGGGGGTTTATATAGGTGAAATTAGGAGGGAAAGGTTGGAGGGAAAAGATAATCAATCCATGTGAAATGGAATTGACCAATCAAAAATAACATAAATAAAATAATAAATAAAAGAAAATGTTTATTTTTAAGAGGATGCTAAGAATATGGGATTGGGAGGTTACAAATAAAAAGGGTTTAAATCTAGAATAAAACATGTGATGAAAAGAGGTGTTTGTGATCAAGAAAATGGAGGGAAAAGGCTGCAGTCCGTAACTGCCAAAATGGGAAGCGCACGAGTCCCGCTTTTGGGGCGAGATGCGCGCACGGCCCGTTGACAGTGTCGGAGGCGCCCGCGGCAGAAAAGGACAGAATGACATAATGACCCTAAAAGTTAACTCTGTTATGCTGTTTAGCCCCAAAACTAATGGAATCAGTTAGGAGCTTAACTGAAGTAACAGAAATCAATGAAAATAAGTTAAATAAAAATACTATGTATGCAATCAGGGCGAGAGGTCTAAGGTGGGGTGTCTACAGAGCCCCTCGGCGACGTGGATTGCAAAGCAAAACGCGTCGACGAAAGAAAGACAACCGCCGAGGACATCGATAAAGAAGAAAGAAAAGAAAAGGAAGCAAAGACTTAATGAAAGCAGGAATTTGAAATTGCGAAAGATAGAGGTGCGCTCCCTGTGTGAGCGACTTTTGTTGATTGATGAGTTGGCATGATCCGTTTGTAAATCTGCCGGCTGAATCCGTTAGTGAATCCCCTTGATGAACCCGTTAGTGAATCCATTGGATGAGTCCGTTAGTGAACCTTATTGACGAATCCGTTAGTGAATCCGCTTGATGAATCCGTTGGTGAATCCATTGAATGAGTCCGTTAGTGAACCTTGTTGACGAATCTGTTAGTGAATCCGCTTGATGAACCCATTGGTGAATCCATTGGTTGAGTCCGTTAGTGAACCTTGTTGATGAATCCGTTAGTGAATTCGCTTGATGAATCCGTTGGTGAATCCATTGAATGAGTCCGTTAGTGAACCTTGTTGACGAATCCGTTAGTGAACCCGCTTGATGAATCCGTTAGTGAATCCATTGAATGAGTCCGTTGGTGAACCCTATTGACGAATCCGTTTGTGAATCCATTTGTCGAATGCTTATACCTGTTATATGTATGCTTTTGCAGATATATGTGCTTGTGTGAGATGTGAAATAGAAATTGAGAGAAAATTGTGATTGTGGTGTGATGTGATTTGGGAAGCAGAGATTGCTTGAGAGAGATTTTTCGAGAATGGAGAAATTGCTTTTGTGTGCTGTGTGATTTTTTAGGAAAGTATTAATGAATGATGTTCATACCTTCACTTACTATGGCCGCTTGACTCGGGATGGAGATGTTGTGGCTTTGATGAAGATGATGAACTGCTCTTGCTTTCGATGGAATGTTGGTGAGATGACATTCTGAATGATGGGTTGGTCGTGCTAAAGCCTGCCTACGTATCCCTTGAAGGGAATCAGACCAGCGTAGTTCAAGGATGATGGAGAATGCTGGGGAAGAAGTTAGGAGCAAATACTTTTACGCAAGTAAAGAGACAAGAAAAAGAAAAATAAAAATCTTTTTGTCGTTTTTTTTTTTAAGATTAGAAGGAAAAGAATATGTACACATGTGAGAAAAAGATTTTTTTTTTTTTTTAGTTCGTGGGTGAACCATTTTAACCATTGTGTGTTTGTAAAGCCAACCCAAGATCAAATCATGTTCGGTCGAAGTCTGGACCGCCTCGCTTGAATTCTGTTATCGCTGTTGTGCCCAACGAAGATGGATGTCTAGCCCCCAAGAGATTTGTCGATTATGGGGCTTCAAAGACTTTCGATGCCAAGATAAGGGGTTGCTGATTGTGAAGCCCCTAGAATGCCCTTGATGTCAAACTTTGAGTGACTTGCATAGCCCCAAGATAAATCAGCTCTTGGCCCATTCAAATGAATCGCCTTTTGTTGTTGACGTAAGCAAGCCCCAAGAGAAGATTATTGATACCAAGCTTCGAGAGATTTCCAACCCTCAAATGTCATGTACTTTTTGTTTGCGGGCTTGGAAACGGTGGAATGTGAAGACCTTTCGATGTAAAGCCCCAAATTATCTTGGAATCGGCTTGGCATTAAGAGCGTATGCACCGTCCGGTAGAATTCTTGATAGAGATCTCCTTCTTACTCTTACTGGGGAGATGAATGCCCTCATTGTAGTCGGTACCTAAATGGCGGAAAGCTTATGTCAAAAGATGCAGTAGTGTCTTGTGGTGTCGTCGAGGTCGCATGTGATAAGGTCCTGTGAGAGCCCGCGCCCGAGATGATCGGATCACCGCGAAATGACCGCCCGTGAAAGCGGTTCGCGCCCGTCTCGTGCTGATGCGCTTTTGGAAATGCGCTCGGTTCTCACACAATGGTTTCCTCTTGATGCTGTGATTTGATTGCAAGAGTCGCCACCTCATTTTGATTTTAGGAAAAATGAAGAAAAAACCTTTTTTGAGAAAATGGGTTCGGGGGCTAAGTTACGAGAAGAGAAGGGGTTAGGCACTCTTCTCGCCCGTGATGGTCTCTATATGCGTGCCACTTATATTCAATTTTATGCCTTTTAAATTGGATTTTATGCCCTACCAAAAAATGGTGATGAAATATATATGGAGGTCTTCCTATTCTAGGAAGTTTCATTTTTATTCACAACCGGGAACTCGGCTTGAGTGGATTCCCCGATTGGTTTGCAAGAATGGTTTTGATCATATCAAGAAATAATACATCCACGGGAGGGGAGATTACACAATTACACATATACAAAAAATAGGGGAGACAAATCCCACAAATAATAATAAATATCCTCGACGGTGCTTTTGTTGATTTCGGTGACACTTTCCGTCCCCGAGCCATCGTACCTGTCCTAAAATCAATCCGATTCCAAAAATAAAAATTGGGGGTTAATACCTTAATACTAGGGATCACAAGGGAGTTTTGTAGACTTTTTGGACCAAGTTTAGGCCCCAAACACATGCAATAAAGTTGATCACAAAATTCAGCCCAGAAAAGGCAAACAGAAACCTTAGCATGTTTATCACCAATTTTCACCATCTTAGCTTGGGAATCTGACAAAACCCAAAGAACAAAAGTTGAATACCACGCATAACAAATGAAGATCCCAAAATTTGGAGTTCATAGGATTACTTTTAGTGGTTAAAAAGGTTTCTGACATTTCAATGTCAGGAACTGGAAGTGCAGAATCTGAATTTTTGAGTTTGAAACATATGATTGAAATGAGAACTTCCAGTGATCCAAAAAATGTATAAAAAATATTATAATAATACTGAGTTAGTATAGAAAAAAATCTATGTTTTGATATTTGTCCAGAAAATTATTTTTCATCAAGTTTGAAGCCCAAGAACACAGCAAGGTACCACAGTGAATAAACAACTCAGAATCACTGAGACCCAAATTTATGCATGAAAATATGATCTCGGTATGGAATATGAACATGAAACTTTAGGATCATATATTTCAACATGTTATGAACAACTTTTGTTCTTTGAAATAAACCAGAAAACCATTCTAAGATGGATTTACAAGCTCATCAAAATCAAGACTCTATACAGAAAGTAAAAACTGATTTTATGAGGCATGATTATAGACCTCAAAACACTACTATATCTTCAAACCAAGGCATGAAACTCAAGGACTTTGATATTTAACATGTTGACAACATTATCCAAGAGCTATTTCTCAACAAATAATGATTTTCACATGCATGATCATGAAGGAAAGCCAAAGAGGGCAGATTTACGCCCTTTGAGAGAAACATGAAGATTTTCATACACAAATTAAAGCATATGAATATTATGACTATTATGAACATATATAAACATAATAAACTGAGTATTAGCATCACATGATCATCATTTATATACATAAACAAAGCTTTACAAAGCTAAAAAAAACATGGAAGATGAAGGAAACCTGGTCATTATTTGACTAGGTTCCAAACCACTCCCAATATTGCTTACATATCTAAAGAGCCAAGGTTTACATAGAGTTTTACCTAGCTTTTGAGATTATGGGTGCTCCCTCTGTCAACCAAGGGAAGACTTTTTCTTTCTTTTTGCTTTGTGTTTGATCAAAGTTTTGGCTTTGATGTGTTTTTTGTGGTTTGTTTGGTGATTTATGGGTGGTGTAGGGGTGGTGTATGAGTGGTGGTGTGGTGATGGTGTGGTGGTGGTGTTCTTGTTGAGAGAGAATGAGAGTGGAGGATGGTAGGGTTTTTTTCTTTTTGTTTTTGTGTCTTCTTTTTGAAATGGATGAGAGTGGTGTATATAGGAGGAGGGAGGTGGTAAATTGGTTGTAACTTGGAGGGGAGAGGTTGTAAATTGGTGGATTCATCATCTATCCTACTTGACTAAGGCTTAAAGTCATCTTCCTTATCTCTGTTCCGGCTTTCCGCTCCGCAACTGCTCCGTTGTGCGCGTCTCCGGTGTCCCGGTTGTCTGCGAGTCCAACATGAAAGTTGCTCGGAATATTTTTCTGGTCAGGCCGGTATATCTGAAATATTTTTATGAGCAAGGAACGACAATAATATATTTTTTCCTCTTCTTGACCAATTGGTAAGATATTTTGAGATATTTTCCAATTTGGATAACCATCTTTCCGGCTCCGGCTTTTCGCTCCGTAACTGCTCCGTTGTGCGTGCCTCCGGTGTCCCGGTTGTCCGCGAGTCCAACATGAAAGTTGCTCGGAATATTTTTCTGGTCAGGCCGGTATATCTAAAATATTTTTATGAGCAAGGAACGACAATAATATATTTTTTGCTCTTCTTGACCAGTTGATAAGATATTTTGAGATATTTTCCAATTTGGATAACCATCTTTCCGGCTCCGGCTTTCCGCTCCGTCGTGCGCGCTCCGGTGTCCCGGTTGTCCGCGGGCCCAACATGAAAGTTGCTTGGAATAATTTTGTGGTCACGCCGTTATATCTGAAATATGTCAATTAGCAAGGAAAGGTAATAATATATTTTTAATGCACAGAATGGATAACAGCGAGCAGTTCGGGGGGTTGCGGGCCCCGTTTCCGGTCCCGCACCTCGAAAAACGAAATTTTTGCATGTTTACTCTTTTTTCGCTCTGATCATGAATTTGAAGTCCGTTTATCCATTCGATGCACCGATAAGGCTCACGGCAGTCCCGCACAGCCAAATCGATGGTTTTAGGTCAATTTTCGGGTTTAGACCGATTCAAGGTGGGTTTTTAGGGGTGCGAGATCAGGGTATCTACAGAGCCCCTCATCGAATCTCCTGGTTAAAGGGGATTCTACGATTCACTAAGAGACACTCGATCTCGTCTAGGGTGTAACGACTGGGTCCAAGGTAGGACTTCCTACGTATCTCTTTCGAGAATCAAGCCTCCGTAGTTCTAACTCAAACTATCAATCAAACACAGACAATGGTCGGTTCCGGTTTCCCGGTTTACCTACGTATCTCTCTCGAGAATCAGACCAAACATAGTTCAGGTTTATTAAAATTTAAAGCAGGGGGCAGCATTGAGATGCGATATCTCTTTGCTGGGGATGGGGGTTGGCATGAGCAACTGTTTATGAGAATGGGCGACTGAGCTCACCAGGATAAGCTGCCTACGTATCCTTTGCGGGAATCAAATCGCGGCGTAGTTCTGAGGAGGTACAACTCGGGTACTCGAGATGACCAAGGTGGAATAACATAACTTCAACTGGGGAACGTACGACGTTGCGCAGTTCGGGGGAGGTAATCTCGGGCGCCCGAGAAGACCAGGGTGGAACAACATAGCATTGCTGGGGAGTTGCATTGAGAAGCGAAGTCTCTTTGCTGGGGGGTTGGTATTTGACCAACAAATTGCGAGAATTGGCGACTGAGTCCAACGTTGTGAACTGCCTACGTATCCCGCCGTGGGAATCAAGTCGAGTCGTAGTTCTGATTAGAACCAACTCGAACAATTAAGAGAAGGTTTAAGACCAACACGACTCAAGGGTTGACGCAAGGTACAATCCGAGTAAAGGGTGCATTGAGATTTGATCTCTCTTTGCAAAGGGATGGAAATCATGAAGGGAGAACGTACGACGTTGCGCAGTTCGGGGAGGTAATCTCGGGCGCCGGAGAAGACCAAGCTGGAACAACATATCTTTTCAAAAGGGGGACCTACGACGTTGCGCAGTTCGGGGGAAGTAATCCCGATCTTTCGAGAAAACTGAGGGCAATAAACAACTGAAGCCATTTATGTACACAAACTAAAATCAAGGATACGCTGCATTCTGCACCGTCCAGATTCTTCTGCCTTTGTTTTTGCTGTGTGATGAGATTTTTGTACTTTTTAAGCGAGAGACCACCGCTTTGTGTGATCCACTGGTGCTGTTTTAACCCCGACTGATTCTTTTTTGCTATTGGGAGGGATAACAGGATCGGCTTCGTCCGTTGATCTGCAAGTTAGCTTTGCATGCAGTGGCAGATGTGATTCACACAGATAAAAATTGGATTATTCTGACTGAACACAATCTTTCTTTTATTCTGAAATTCCGGATACTCTTTTTTTTTTCTTTTAAATGACACCGACTCGCGATTAATGACCAACACTGAATCAAGCCCGGATTTCAGAGGGCGGCTGCGGTTATATTCATGATAAAGGGGACAAGGTTCAATGCCTAGGGATGAGGACAAGGAAAGTGTCAGCTTTTCTAAGAGCCGCCGTACGGACGACTAACACCTTCTGCTGGGTTTTTGACTTTTCGAACCTTGCTTTTGGCTAGGGGGGACGGGGAGACAACCCCTTTTGGAATACTGATGATTTAGGCCGAGTTTTTGGGAGGTTATAAAAGGGGAGGGGGAGCTCTTCTTATTTCTCACACCAACCAACTTCTCCTTCTTTCCTGCTTTGCATCCTTTAGCTCATTTCCCTTCTAAAATGGCTAATCTTTGCCAAACCCTGGTTAACATCGAAGAATACCGGGTAGGACTCGACTGCTGGGTGAATTCATACCCAAATAATGTACGAGCGGTGCTAGAAGAAAACTATCATTTCAAGTTGCTCTTTACTCCGAGGAAGCTTCCCATTCAGTGGGAGATGATCCGTGGTGTAGACACCCCGCCTTGGACCTCTCACCCCGATTGCATACAAAGTATTTTTATTTAACTTATTTTTGTTGATTTCTGTTACTTCGGTTAAGTTCCTAACTGATTCCGTTAGTTTTGGACTAAACTGCATAACAGAGTTAACTTTTAGGGTCATTCTGTCATTCTGTCCCTCTCTGCCGCGGGCGCTTCCGGGACTGTTAACGGGATGCGCGCGCATCTCGCCACAAAAGCGGGACTCGCGCGCTTCCCACTTTGGCAGTAACGGATTGCACCTTATTTCCCTCCCTTTTCTTATTTACAAACATCTTTTCTTGATCACAAAAACCATCTTTTTACATCCACATTCATCCCCCCTTTTCTCATTAACTCCCAATCCCAAATTCTAAGCCTTTTCCCAAAAACTAATATTTCTTTCATTTATTATTTGATTTCTTTTATTTCTTTTATTTTTCTTTTATTCATTTATCTTATTTGTGATTGGCTCATTCCATTTCACATGGATGACCAATTTCCCTCCATCATTTCCCTCTCTTTTTTACCTATAAAAACCATCATCTCCTACCTTGGAAAAGACCCTCATTTTTAGACTTGGAACTTTCTCTCTACACAAATTCTATATCATTTTCCCTACACAAATTCTCCCAACAAGAGTTTTACACAACGAAACTCTACACAAATCTCTACACAACAACATCATTTTCAAGTCCAAGTTTGAAGTCTTCTTTCTAAAGGTACAAGTCTTCTTTTTTTATTATTCTATTCATGTTCTAGTCAATGTATGCAATCCCCATTAATGTGACATGACCAACATGACTACTTCACATATTGAAGTTAGTTAAGGTTATCTCCCTACATTTTAATCTTAACTTTAATTCACCATGTTAATTTCTCTTCATCTCTTAATGTAATTCTTTAACATTACTTGTTACATGTAATCTTTATCATTAAATAAATAAAACAATTCTATTTTATTTCCCCTTTATTTCCCCTTTTCTTCTCATCACAATTGTTAGCACATTTCTATTTAATTAATTGAAGGACATGTAAATATTAGAACACCAATAGTAGCAAGACCCGCGTAAGCGGGGCGGAGTGGGTGTTTAAGTACTTCCCACTCCGTCACCTAACCCCCGAACCCTTCTCTCCCGAATCTCTTGTTTTGTACATAAATTAGGCTATTTCTAAGTTTTTCTTATGTTCCTTTAAAAACATAGGTGGCGACTCTAAACAATCTAAAAACAAGTTAGACATCCTAGGATAATTCACCGCTCTAGCCAAGTTGTGGTTTCCCGGGGTATCTACAGTGGCGACTCCGCTGGGGACGTATTAGAGGGTTAAACTTGCGTTCTTAACTTTTGGTGTTCTTATTACTGTTTTCTGGGCATTCTGGTAAAAAGGGTGGGAAGCGCGCGCCTCTGGCCTTCTTGTCCTAAAGCGCGCGCGTCCGACCCCAATTACCAGAATCGCCCGCCTCCTTTCTTGTCCTTCAATTCCATGTTTCTGTGCTAACAAATTCTGCAGGGGAAAGTTTTCTTAATTAAGGGTCAAGGCAATCCCTTGAACCCACTGATTTGCAGGTTCTCACCCAGAAGCGGGCGCCTCTGCCCTGCTTCCTCTCACGCGCGCGCCTTCCGCATAGGCAACCCAATGCGCGCGCTTCTGGGCGCATTCCCGGAACAGAACATTGCACAGAAATAGAACAGAATGACAGTGTGTGGGTACCGGGCCTGCATACAATTTCTTTTACTTTCTGTTTATTTTTATCGGTCACACGGGTGATTCGAAAGTTGTAAATTACGTGCTTATTTGTTTTTTTTTATTTCCTTTGAAAAAAAAAATGTTTTGTCACATGTTAGACCTCACACTACATGCACATATTCTTATCAACTGCTCACAATCGAGTCGCACAAGTCCAACCCCAAACCCGTCGAGGCCCGTCCTAGGAAGTTTCAAGCTTCACCCGACCTTGACTCTTCCGAAGCGGTAAACCTCAGCCCGTGGCGTAGTTCACGACTACATGCCGGGGGTGACCTTTAAGCCTCATATTCAAGCCGAGCACAAACCACACAATTCTAGTTTAGGGTCTAACACTCCGTGACTCAAGTCGGTTTTCATGTACCGAGATTTCCCTAAACTAATGTCTTCAAATCATACATGCCAACTTGTTGAAATGGACGAAATAAAACTCCGTCCCCAAAAGTGGCTATCTTGGACGAAAATAAAAAAAATCCGTCCCCGCATGTATGATTTACTATATTAATTTAGTTTAATCCCGTCACATGTAGGTATCACAAGCGTGGTGGAATCCGATGAGTATATGGGACCGCGAGAAGGTCTATATACTAGTCTGACGATTCCCCTATTTTTTCTAGAAACCCCAAAAAGGACTCCGTCCTTCCGACTTTGTAAATAAAAAAAAAGAGTCATTTTTCTTTATGTGGTTGAGTCTTTTCTTGTTTGTGGGTGAAATCATTTACTCAAAAGGTGTTTGTGGGGCCATCCTAAGATCGACCGTGTTCTCTCAATAGGTCCAGTGGCTTCAAACGGCAACGACAACGGCATTCCCATGTCCAACGAAGGGTTATTCCGCATGGTGGAAGCATTGAAAGGGCAAGTTGATACACTAGCCGAGAATGTCCGCCGCAAGGATGATTTATGGCTAGCCCGTTACGAGAATGTGAAAATGGCCCACAAGAAAGAAGTTGCTAAACTCAAGAACCAATTGAAAGGGCTCACGGGTGAAAGAAAGGTCCAAAGCATTGATACCGGTTTGGTCAACACTCTCATGTCCTACATTGACCAAAGGCTTAGTGGGTTAAATTTGCACAAGGGCCCAAACACCGATCCTCATCAAGCTTCTCTCCTCATGAACACAATGGAGGCTCTTCCCGAAAAGTTCAAGATGCCCGATATTGGCAAGTTCAACGGCAACTCTTGCCCCAACGCTCATGTCGACTCCTACATTTGGGCCATGCTACCAAAGAAAGTGTCTCCTCAAATAATGGCACAATGCTTCCCGCTTACTCTAGAGGGGGTCGCAAAAGATTGGTATATGGGTCTTCCAGTTTCCACCCACCTCAATTGGGATGGCGCTATGCTTGCCTTCAAGTCACAATATCAAGGCAACTCCATATTCTGCCCCACCAAGAAGGAATTGGAGAGCACCGTGCAAATGGGTAATGAATCATTTGGGGACTTCTATTATCGTTGGAATGACAAGCTAGCCGAGATGGTTGATAGGCCTTCCAAGAAGGAACAAATGGACATCTTCTTGAAGTGTTTGAAAATGGACTACCGCACTCATCTTAGTGGGGCTTTTCACTCCGATTTTTCAAGCATGTATGATGCGGGGGTTAGAATTGACTATTTGCTCCGAGAAGTGGCCGAGTGCTCCTATGACACAAGCTTCAACGACAAAGGGTTCCCAAACAATGACATGGAAGAATGTAGTGACATGGAAGACTACAACGACAATGAGCACTACAAAGACATGGGGATGACGACAACAATCTCCGTTTCTCTTTCTCTACCTAGAGATAGGATAAAAAAAAAAAGTGTCAAAGTCCTCTTAAGTGTGCATTAAGTTTTCTTTGTCCAATTAATGTGAAATTTTGAGTCAAGTCTCATCATCAAATAAAAAGTCGTTCTTGTCCTCATACACTCTTCCGAGTTGTTCAATCTAATTCTTGGCAAAATGATGAAAAGATGTCTAAACGAGTTTTGGAATGAAGGCCATCACTTGAACGCCTAGGGGCTAAATATCGTGACGAAGGCGACAACATCAAATCAAGCGACAAAGAAAGGTGGAGCAACAACCATGGAGACATCAAGCAAAGCTTTCAAAGGTGGATTTAAAAAAAAAAAAAAAAAAAAAAATTGCTCGCTAGGTTGAACTCTTCAAATCAACCTAGGCAAAAGTTAGAGCACAAAAAAAAAAAAAAAAATCCCCCTCAATCAAAGAAGTTCACATCAAGATCAACATCATTCCACCAATGAACGACGAACCGACATCAACAACAAATCCTCACATCAAAAGGAGAATCCACAAGAACTACGGTGACCTGAGCCTCTACACTGGAGGAACGTAGGCAACCTGCGGGTCCGGTCTCATGCAAGAAAGAAAATATGTTTAGCCCTAGCGCGTTATGGTGATCGGCCTTCATCTCGAACTTGTCAAGACATCTTTGTACGATTCATTTTCCAATGAATTAATCACCAAAAAGATTGAACAACTTTCTTAGATTTGGAATCATTTCGCGCTCCTTGTCGAGTCTAGGGACTTCTATTCTTTCTGCGTACTCCCAATTTCTTGCAATCAAATTGGGGCTTTCCTTCTCTTCTCTCTTAATGACTTACTTGCCTTCGTGAGTCATTCAATTCAATAAAAAAAAATACATGTCAATACTAGGGACACTTCCCTAGTCGAGTCAATGTCACTCATCTTTAGTGACAAAAGGTTTTCACCGCAAAATCACATGTCTCTCATCCTCAGCTAGAGTCAAGCACACTTCCTCATTAATCGAGTCAAAAATGAAAACGCAAAAGAGATGCCCGCTAGATTGAAAACCCGAAAGGGCAGTCTAAACAAAAAACAGGGTGCGTCATAAAAAAAAATTAGAGAGTGAGAGAGAGAAGGGAAAAGAGAAATGGAGATCCCCGGCCTCTAAAGAAGACAAGTTCTACATTGAATCTCCTCAGCAAGTCAATTCCCCACCGAGTCAACTTTGGGATTGCAAAAGGCTCGACAAGATATAGCACCATCAAAGGTTGTCTTGGGTTATCGGCATCATTCTCCAGCAGTGTGCATTTTTGGGTTCATGAAAAGAAGGCCCGTGGTAACCAAGATCCATCCGAGAACAAGCCCATCATAAAAGGGCACGAGGTTGCAAAAATAATCCCTAGCTAGTCAATTGGCTTGGGCAGCAAATAGCAACAACATGTGTCTCAGTTTTCAAGGCTTCTTCAAGTATGTGCTTCTAAAAGTACGCCGAAAGGCTCCCGAGAAATGGAGTAGCTCTTTCCATATCCTCTCATGTTTATTCCCTCACACGAGGACGAGTCACTCTTGCTTTGCTCAACATACGGTGACGCCCTAGGGGTTATGTGACTCAAGAACAAGGGATTATTTTTCTTCACTTGACAATCAATACGCCCTAGAGGCTATGCTCGAAAAAAGATGTGTGAGACTATCCTCAAAGTCTCCCAAAAGGGATGTCAAAAAGCCCTCTTGTCGCGTGTGCCCGTGCTCGTTCCCCCAATCAAGGATGGAACTTTCTCGCAATCAACGATGGCACTGTAAGGGCTACGGTCAAGTCTTAAAGGGTCCCTCGGCAAAGAGCAATTAACTCCCCAGCAGTATCCCCAGCCGAGTCATGTGCAACATTGGAAGCTTCCTCAATTCGGCACCGAAGGTCTCAACGGGCTTCTCAATCTACAATCTATTGGGCTACGGCATTACAGTAATTCAAGCAAAGGTCAGTATTAGGGCTTCGCGACCGACAGTCTTTTGGGCAACAATACTCGAGCAAGTGCAATGTGGAGTAGTCTTATGGCTCCATGAGAGCAATCAAGATTCAAGGGTCTCTCAACACTTCAAGTCAAAGGCCTCTTGGTTTTAAATGAAGACTCCGATGTTATGAATGAAGTTGATGATTTTTGTTAGAACTCACAGCGAGATTTTGAAGGAAGTCTTAGAGAAAAGGAAAAGATTCAATATGCTAAACTCTAATCAAAACAGGGTTATAGCGGGAAATGCCACGGCCAATCCCAATGTTTCTGCAATTCAGCACCCCTTCTCCAAGATCAAAAGCACAAGGTGCAGCTCAGATAAAGTTGGGCCACAGCACTAGTTGCATCCGAAGATCCGTCATTAGTTCAACTCAAGAAGAGTCAAGCAAACCTACTCATTTGAGACTTTATCACGCCAAGACCTTATCCTCCGCGACCTCGACGGCACCGCAAGACATTACTGCATCCTTTGACATAAGCCCTCAGCCATTGGGGTATCGACAACAATGAGGCCATTCATCTCCCCAGTAAGAGCAAGAAGGAGATCTCTATCAAGAATTCTACCAAACGGTACATCCGCTCTCAATGCCGAGCCAATCACGAGATAATTTGGGGCTTTACAATGAACGGTCTTCACATCCCGCCATCTACAAGCCCACGACACTTGGGGCTTTGCAATCTCTCGAAGCTTGGCATCAACGATCTCCTGTTGGGGCTTGCTCACTACAACAACAAAGGGCGATTTACTCGAATGGGCCAAGAGCTGATTTATCTTGGAGCTATGCAAGTCCCTCAAAATTTGGCATCAAAGGCATTCTAGGGGCTTTACAATCAGCAACCCCTCATCTCGGCATCAAAAGCCTTTTGAAGCCCCATAATCGACAAATCTCTTGGGGCTAGACATCAATCTTCGTTGGGCACACTGGCCACAACAGAATTCAAGCGAAGCAATCTGGACTTCGACTGAACATGACTTGATCTTGGGTTGGCTTCACAAGCACACAATGGTTAAAATGGTTCACCCACGAACTAAAAAAAATATATATATTTTCCTCACATGTGTGCATATTCTTTCCTTTCTAAAAAAAAAAAAAAAAAAAAAAAAAAGATTTTTCTTTTCCTTTTTCTCCTTCTATGTGCAAAAGTATGTGCTTTACTTTGCTTTGCTCCTAGCTTCTCCTCCAGCATTCTCCATCATCCGTGAACTACGCTGGTCTGATTCTCTTAAAGGGATACGTAGGCGGCCTTTTGGCACGACCAACCCATCATCCAGAATGTCATCTCACCGACACTCAGTCAACGGTACAAGCGACTCATCTTCATCAAGAGCAGTTCATCATCTTCTTCAAAGCCACAACATCAGAAATCCATCCTGAATCAAGCGGCCATGGTAGGTGAAGGTATTAATACATCCGATGCTTTCCTCAAATCACACCGCGCACAAAAGCAATTTCTCCATTCTTACAAAACTGCTTTCAAATCACATATCACACCACAATCACAATTTTCTCTCGCAATTCCTATTTCACATCTCACACAAGCACATATATCTGCAAAGCATACACATAACAGGTGCCGCACAGAGCACCAGGTGCCGCACAGAGCACCAGAATCAACAGGTGCCGCACAGAGCACCAGGTGCCGCTCAGAGCACAAGAATCAACAGGTGCCGGACAGAGCACCAGGTGCCGCACAGAGCACCAGAATCAGCAGGTGCCGTACAGAGCACCAGAATCAACATGTGCCGCACAGAGCACCAGAATCAGCAGGTGCCGCATAGAGCACCAGAATCAACAGGTGCCGCACAGAGCACCAGGTGCCACACAGAGCACCAGAATCAACAGGTGCCGCACAGAGCACCAGGTGCCGCACAGAGCACAAGAATCAACAGGTGCCGCACAGAGCACCAGAATCAGCAGGTGCCGCACAGAGCACCAGGTGCCGCACAGAGCACCAGAATCAGCAGGTGCCGCACAGAGCACCAGAATCAACAGGTGCCGCACAGAGCACCAGAATCAGCAGGTGCCGCACAGAGCACCAACTTTGGTCCATGATGAACCACTAAAATCACCATACCTCTTCCATCCGCGAAAGTCGCTCTCACAGGGAGCGCACTCCTATCCTTTGTAATTTCAAATTCCTGCTATATCGAGTCTTTGTTTTCTCTTGTCGATGTCCTCGGCGGTTGTCTTTCTTTCGTCGACGCGTTTTGCCTCGCAATCCACGTCCCCGAGGGGCTCTGTAGACACCCCGCCTTGGACCTCTCACCCCGATTGCATACAAAGTATTTTTATTTAACTTATTTTTGTTGATTTCTGTTACTTCGGTTAAGTTCCTAACTGATTCCGTTAGTTTTGGACTAAACTGCATAACAGAGTTAACTTTTAGGGTCATTCTGTCATTCTGTCCCTCTCTGCCGCGGGCGCTTCCGGGACTGTTAACGGGATGCGCGCGCGTCTCGCCACAAAAGCGGGACTCGCGCGCTTCCCACTTTGGCAGTAACGGATTGCACCTTATTTCCCCCCTTTTCTTATTTACAAACATCTTTTCTTGATCACAAAAACCATCTTTTTACAACCACATTCATCCCCCCTTTTCTCATTAACTCCCAATCCCAAATTCTAAGCCTTTTCGCAAAAACTAATATTTCTTTCATTTATTATTTGATTTCTTTTATTTCTTTTATTTTTCTTTTATTCATTTATCTTATTTGTGATTGGCTCATTCCATTTCACATGGATGACCAATTTCCCTCCATCATTTCCCTCTCTTTTTTACCTATAAAAACCATCATCTCCTACCTTGGAAAAGACCCTCATTTTTAGACTTGGAACTTTCTCTCTACACAAATTCTATATCATTTTCCTTACACAAATTCTCCCAAGAGTTTTACACAACGAAACTCTACACAAATCTCTACACAACAACATCATTTTCAAGTCCAAGTTTGAAGTCTTCTTTCTAAAGGTACAAGTCTTCTTTTTTTATTATTCTATTCATGTTCTAGTCAATGTATGCAATCCCCATTAATGGGACATGACCAACATGACTACTTCACATATTGAAGTTAGTTAAGGTTATCTCCCTACATTTTAATCTTAACTTTCATTCACCATGTTAATTTCTCTTCATCTCTTAATGTAATTCTTTAACATTACTTGTTACATGTAATCTTTATCATTAAATAAATAAAACAATTCTATTTTATTTCCCCTTTTCTTCTCATCACAATTGTTAGCACATTTCTATTTAATTAATTGAAGGACATGTAAATATTAGAACACAAATAGTAGCAAGACCCGCGTAAGCGGGGCGGAGTGGGTGTTTAAGTACTTCCCACTCCGTCACCTAACCCCCGAACCCTTCTCTCCCGAATCTCTGGTTTTGTACATAAATTAGGCTATTTCTAGGTTTTTCTTATGTTCCTTTAAAAACATAGGTGGCGACTCTAAACAATCTAAAAACAAGTTAGACATCCTAGGATAATTCACCGCTCTATACAAGTTGTGGTTTCCCAGGGTATCTACACGCGGTGCTTCTGTTTTATGGTCAACCCGGACCCACTTGTTCAATTTCAATCAAGACGAACTGTGTCCCACCTTTGAGGAATTCTGCGCCATTACAGGCAATACCATTTACGGCGAGGCCATGGTGCCCACTTCCCGCAGGACACCTGCTCGGTGGATCATCGAAACCTTCGGCTTTGATATTGACTTCTCAAGGGTTCTCCTTCATGGGACCCACCTTGACATTACTTGCTTCCCCAAACTCTTTGGCGAGGCTAACCCTCATAACCCGGTGTACTCCGACCGTAGGGACTTTGCCTTGGTTATGTGCCTATTTGCAGAGATGTTTTTCGTTTCTTACGATGGCTTCATCGACTCAAGGATGGTGGACATCGTTGATTCTTGCAAGCGTGGTGCCGGCAACGTGATGACTGTCCTCTTGGCTGAGACTTTGCATAGGCTGGACGGCTACTATCCCAGAGGTGATGCTTTCACGTCGGGCAGCCCCATTCTATTGCAGATCTGGCTTCAGGAGCATCTCAAGATCATTCGGCCGGTGTCGAATCCAGACTATACCCCTTCTATGCTTCCAGACGAGGTTTATACAGGCAAAACTGCACTACCGTCAAGGAGTGGGTTGGACACTTTTGGCGGATCACATCGACAGACATCACGTGGGTGCCTCCACATTGGGGTTTGAGCATGTATCTCATTACGAGTGCGGCTCATTCCTTCATCTGGCTGGCTGGGCTTCGCTCCACCACTTTCTACTTGGGCCAACGGGTGGCTCGCCAGTTCGGACAAGTCCAAGGGATCCCCTTTTCTGACCTTCCCATCACAGATAATTTGCCGGTGAGTACCAACATATGCAACTTGACCAAAGAGGTTTGGTATCAGAATGGTGCACACATCGGTCGAGGTAGGCGCCGGGGTGAAGGGGACACATTTTATGAACCCACTTTGGAATATCTTGAGTGGTTGGGCCCTCAAATTGCTGAAGAAACCGCTACCATTGCAGCTTTGGTACTGGAGCTCGTAGGTCTAGAAATTCTGTCTGGGGATTACTATTCCCAGATAACAGGGCCGACAGTTTTCCAGAATCAGATTGGCGGGAGTCAACCACGCAGCGGTCATCGATCAGGACGCCGCAGAAATGATCGGGGCTCAACTTCAAGGAACACCCAGCCTGATGCAACGAACTCTGAGAATCAAAGGGGAGAAAGCTCGACGGGTCCTTATCCGAACGTGTTCGATCGTCTCAGTCCCTGAATAAAGTTTCAGTTATTTTCGCTTTAATCCTTGGTTGCCACGCCAAGATGATGTGTTTTTATTTCAAAGTTTGTTGTGTTTGTTTTTCCTTTTGAATGTAATGTTTGCAAGTTCAACGTGGGGAATAAAAAGCTTTCTTTACTTTTAATGACCGGACCCGAAGGTTGCCTACGTTCCTCTTTAGAGGCTCAGGTCAACGTAGTTCGACACAGTTACATGAAATTTTGCGCGCCTCCTGTTTTTTACCTAGAACTGCCCTTTCGGGTTTTCACCTCTAGTGGGGCTGTCTTTTGCACTTTTTTTTTTGTTTTTACAGACTCGATAGGAAACACAAATCTCTGCGTCTTCTACGCATAATACTTCTTCAATTTGCTGAGGTTGCAGGGCTGAACAAGGTCTTCTCCAAATTCAGTTTGCAGGAACACGGCTCCACCAGACTGTATCTTCTTGACAATGTAGGGGCCCAACCACGGACACTTCCATTTCCCTCGGGGGTCGACATAACTTGGTGGCTTTTCTCGCAGCACAAGATCTCCCATTTTGATATTGCGGTCTTTCACTTTCTTGTTAAATGCTCTGGCAATTCTGCGCTGGTACGCACGATTGTGCTCAAGGGCCAAAACCGCTTTTCATCGAGCAATGCTAACTCTTCATGGCGACTTTGTAACCAATCAACTTCAGACACTTGATTCTCAAGTAGCACTCTCATAGAGGGGATTTCAAGCTCAATCGGGAGAACTGCTTCCATGTCATATGCAAGTGAATAAGGAGTAGCCCCAGTCGGTGTCCGAACAGATGTGCGGTATCCCCACAAGGCTAAAGGCAGCTTCTCGGACCAATCTTTTCCAGTGATAGCCATCTTTCTAATGATGTTCTCCAGGGTTTTGTTCGCCACTTCTACCGCTCCATTGGCTTGGGGTCGATAGGGGGATGACTTGTGTCTGACCACCCGGAATTCGTCAAGCAATCGGTTGACTTCCCCTTCAAAGTGAGTTCCATTATCTGAGATCATCTCATAAGGGACCCCATATCTGTAGAAAATGTTGGTACGAATGAACTCGGCTACCTTCTTGGCATTCAAAACTTTGTAAGCAGCGGCCTCAACCCACTTGGTGAAGTAATCGATAGCTACGAGCACGTATTCTTGCCCACCCGAACCTTTCGGTTTGACTGACCAATAACATCTATCTCCCATGTGGAGAAAGGCCAAGGAGTAGTTGATTGATAAAGAACGTGTGGCGGCAGATGTTGTAGACTAGCGTACCGCTGACACTGATCACAGGTTCGCACTTTCATCATACAATCCTTTTCCATCGTGGTCCAGTAGTACCCTTGCCTCACTACCTTCTTTGTGGGGTCCACACAGTCCCCCATGGATTTCATCCATGATTCTATTCGCCTCAGTCTTATCTACACAGAGCAAATTTGGTACGTGATGATACCTTTTGTACAACTGATCTCCGGAAATCACAAATTGGGAGGCCCATCTGCGCATTGCAATCCTTGCCCTTTTGTCCCTTTCTGGAGGGTAGGTCCCATTCCTGAGCACATTCCATACGTCTGTATACCACGGCTCTTCATTCTCTTCGCTTTCTAGCTCAATATCTAGGCAGTAGGCTGGGATTGATCTCTTACTAACCACAAACGGCTTTACCATAACATCTGCAGGGAATTCCATGATGGAGGCTAGGGTAGCCAATGCATCTGCGAATCTGTTTCGGTCCCTTGGGAGATAATGGAATGAGATATCTGAGAAGCGTTCTGTGAGCACTACCAGTCGAATATGATACTGCTGTAGTCTTAGATCCAGGATTTTCCATTTTCCCTCGACCTGATTGATGATTAAGGCGGAGTCCCCGAACACTTCAATTTCTTTGACCCCTCGATTTAATGCTTCTCCCAGGCCGGCGATGCAAGCCTCATACTCTGCTGTGTTATTCGAACAGTCGAAGTCTAACTGGATAGCAATGGGCGTGTGCGCATCACTTGGATCAATGAGCAAGATTCCAATTCCGAAACCTCTCTTGTTGGCAGCCCCATCAAAGAAGAGTTGCCACTTATTCTCCGAACAGTCAACAGTGTAGATCCCTTCATCGGGAAACTGAGCTTCTGGTCCGGGCTCAAGATCAAGAGCCAAATCTGCAAGCTGGTCTGCTATCACCCTTCCTTTAGTGGACTTAGGCGTTGCGTAAGTCATATCAAACTCGCTAAGAGAAAAGCCCACTTGGCCACTCGATTGGACATGGTTGGCCTTTCGAGGATGTACTTCACTGGATCCATTCGGGATATAATCTGGACAGGTAAGGATTGCAGATAAATTTTTAATCGCTGCGAGACCCAAACCAAACCGGTACATGCCTTTTCCAACGCTGAGTAGTTCAATTCACTCCCTTGTAGCTTTCTGCTAACAAAATAGATGGCACTTTCCACCCAGGAGTCCTCTTTTTCTTGTGCAAGCATTGCTCCTACTGCAGTATCATTAACTGTTAGGTACAGTCGTAAGGGTTTGTACGAATGAGGTGGCGCCAAGACCGGTGGTCTTGTTAAGTATTCTTTGACCTTTTCAAAAGCAATCTGGCATTCTTCATCCATGATCGATCGGTGTCCTTTTTTAGGAGCTTAAAGAGCGGTTCACACATCATGGTTAACTGCCGTATGAATCTGCTAATGTATTGAATCCTTCCCAAGAAACCTTTCACCTCTTTTGAGTTCGAGGTTGAGGTATTTTTGTGATGGCCTTTATTTTATCGGGGTCGACTTCAATCCCTTTTTCAGTTACCAAGAAACCTAAAACTTTGCCTCGGACAGTACCGAATGTGCATTTAGCAGGATTCAATTTCATGTGGTACTTCCGCAACCTTTCGAAGAACTTTCTGAGGTCAATCAGATGCTGAGCGCCTTCTTCAACTGAGTGCACAATCATGACATCCACGTAGATTTCAAGCTCTTTGGATCATCTCATGAAAAAGGGTCGTAGCACCTCTTTGATAAGTGGTTCCGGCATTTTTAAGACCGAAAGGCATCACAGTATAGCAGAACGTCCCCCACGGGGTGATGAAGGAAGTTTTCTTGATCTTCTACTGCCATCTTAATTTGGTTATAACCCGCCATTCCATCAACGAACGACTTCACTTTGTGCATTGCAACCGAGTCCACCAAAATGTCAATATTTGGTAACGGGAAATCATCCTTCGGCAAGCCTTATTGAGGTCTCTGAAATCAACACATATCCAGACTTTGCCATTCGCCTTTCAACTGTGACCATATTGGACAACCATTGGGGATACTCCACAACTCGGATGAAGCCTACTTGTAGCAGCCTCTCGATCTCCTCTTTAACCTGAAGGGCCCACTGCGGCTTGATTCTGCGTAGTTTCTGCTTGACCGGTTTGGCGTCAGGAAAGGTAGGAATTCGGTGTTCCACGATCGTCGGATCTAACCCTGGCATGTCTTCATACGACCAGGCAAACACATCAACAAGTTCTTTGAGTAAATGATCAGCTGTTCCCTGTCAGCCCCTTGCATGAAGCTCCCGATCTTCATTTCTTTGACTTCTTCATTCAGCCCCAGATTGATGGTAGACAGATTTTCCCCATAGGCTTCTAATTTTCGTTCCCCACGCTGTTTGCTAACCTGTTTAACTCGATTAAATAGTCTTTTTCATCTTGACTTATGTTTTTAAAGATTCATGATTAACTTTAGTTGTTGTTAAATTTTCATTTGTTAAATCATTTTTTTAAATATTGGCAACCGAGGAGTAAGCGGAAATAGAGGAAACTTCATTCACAAAAGAGGGGAGTACAAGCTCGGCGACTGCGTCGAGGTTCTCGACAGTGAGGTCCTCTTCGGGAGTCCCGGAAACAACATTAGATAGCAAAAAGGGTTCAAAAGCGGGCCATCAGGGCGAACATAACCAAACTGCTCCACCAGAGTGTCAGTAGTAGCGAGCGGGCCAGTGTGGTTCTGGACCAGTTATTAAGTGGTGCCACTGCTGGCTTGAGGTGCTTCACCGGGTATAAGCTTCACCATTACCATTTGTCGATCAACACCACATATCCGTCTTCAAGACCAATTCCTTCAAACAACCCGAAGACATCATCTTCTCATCAATATTCCACGGAATAATCGGGTCCAGTTGCTTATAGGAACTGCCCACATCAAAGTTTTCATCGACCATCTTGATATTCTCAAATACTTCCTATCCAGCATGAGGCTTTTCATTAATGCCAATAACTAGCTCAAAGGCATAACCATACGCGATATCTTCAACTTTGCAAACAAAATATCCCTTCCAGGACTTTTCATAAGGACGAGTGGGGGGAGCTTATAGGTCCTTCCACTTTTGATAGCAGTCTGTCTCTCCCTTTTCTGACGTACAGCTTCGGCGATTTCGGCAAGAGTCGGTTTGTAGCCAAGCCCAAAAGGAAGGAAGAAAAATGGAACATCATCCTTGATAGGTTCAATACACCTTGTTGCTCTTTTCCAAGCCCCATCATAGGCAGGAACTTCATCTTCTTGACCATATTCAAGGCCATTGCGTCTCCATACCTGGTCCGCTTTCTACCAATTAGATCGGTCTCCTTGACATATTCAATAGCATGGATCTGAGCTTGTGGGATCACTTCAAAACCACTCAAGAAGATGCCAGTATCTTTGTGCTCAATTCCCAAATCGGGAAGTCATGAACTTGCGTATCATCTTGGGCATGAACTACCACTACATGATTGTCGTGGATGAACTTGATGCACTGATGGTAGGAGGAAGCTACCCCTCTTACTCCATGGATCCAAGGGCGTCCCAAGAGTAGACTGAATGAGGACTTGATATCAATCACTTGAAATTCAATCGGCATGACAAGAGGGCCAATGGTGAGAGTGAGAAGGACAACACCCAGAACACAGCGACTGGTGCTATCGTAAGCACAACCACTTGAGAAGATGGGTCCAAATCAATTATCTTGATTCCAAATATGCGAGAACATGGACGGGGCATACATTTACTGAGGAGCCATTATCGATCAAAACACGAGCTAAGTGCTCACCTCCGACCCCAACTGTGATGTGCAGAGCCTCGACATGATTAAGACCAATTTTTGGTGCATCGAGATCGGTAAAAGTGATGATATTCCCAAATGAATGTTGCCGATCATGTGGACAAGGTCATTGGGAGAAGTCTCGATCGGGATTACAGCTTGAGCAAGAGCTTTAACCAACACGTCTCGGTGCTCCTGTGAAGACGAGAGCAAACCCCAAATGGATATATTAGCCTTTCTTTAACTGGGTCAAGACCGGGTTCTCGGCGACCTTCTCTTTCTGAGCGGGGACTTCTTCTTTATCCTTTCCCAATTCACTTGCCTCGGGATTTGGAGGCTGATAGGCTCTTCCCGAGCGAGTGAGGTGATTCACATTTTCGCCAACCCAAGTGGCCTTTTTAACAGGGGCCTTTTGCTCCTTAACAGCTTTAGCACTAGACAAAATCGAATCCCAAGAGATCATATGGCATTCAAAATCTTCGGAGATAACAGGAGTTACAGTGTAATTCAAAGCTTTCTTCGGAACGATGAAACTAGTCTTGAGTAGTTTCCTTCAAACTCGATCACATAGATCCCTGGCAAGGATTAGTCACTACATTTGGTTGGGGCGGCTTCTGAATGAGTCCATCATCTATCATGTCTTGCAGAGTGTGTCTCAAACTCCAACATTCATTTGTCGCATGACCAGGTGATACGTGGTATGCACAATATTTACTTGCATCCCAATTCTTAGGAGGCGGATTAGGCGGGCGGTATCCTTCTATCGGCTTTAGTACTCCTTGGGCGACCAATCCTTGAAAGATAGTAGACAATGGAGCGCTGAATTTATCAAAATGGCGATCTCTCCGATTTCCACCATTCCTTCGCTGATCGGTGACAGAGTTCACAGACCCGTCTTGATTATAACACGGAGGTGCCCTATTGTAGCTGCTCCGGCTTGGTTCCACATTGATGTTCCAAAAAGGAGCAGAGGTCATGGCAACATTGTTCACAACTGGTGCCGGGGCTTTAGTAGCGGATCGGAATCTGTAGGAGCTAGGAGAAGAATCTAGCTTGATACCCCAGTTCGGACATCTTCGTCAATATGAGAACCCACCTCAAGAATAGAAGCAAAATCTGAAACGGGAGATATTTCATCTTATCTGCATATACCGGCTGAAGATTCTTAAGGAAAATACGAGTTTGCTCGGCACTGTCAGGCCTCTCCAGAGTTTGAGCAACTTTCTTCCTCCACCTACTTGCAAATTCAGAAAAGGATTCCTTCTCACGCTGAGCACACGAATCGAGGTCACGACGGCACTTCTCCCAGTTGGATTTATCTTTGTATCGCTTCTGGAATTCATCCACGAGCTTCCCCCAATTATCAACCAGATTGGCATCCACAGTCATAAACCACTGCTTAGCGGCTCCTACCAAAGTCAGATGGAAGTTGGAAGCCATCGCACCAACATTAGCCCCACGAGACTGCATTGCATGAGCGTAAGATTTCAGGTGGGCCATTGGGCAACCTATACCGTCAAATTTCTCCACATCGGGCATTTTGAATTTAGGAGGCAGAACAGCAAATGGAGATAATTTCAAGGAATCTGCAGAAAACTCCCCTTTATTCATGACCTTTCTCAACATTTCTTTCATTTCGCTCATTTCAATCTTAGCTTTAGTAAGGGGTACATATGGGACACCCTTGTAGATACACCCTTGTAGAACGCTTCCATTTGGCGGACTATGTTAGGATCTTGCCCCTGGGAAGTTCCTTGATTAATCTGAGAGGCACCGCTAGCAAACGTACTATAAGCGTTGGGCTGCTGATTCGGATACAGAGTCTGCATATACTGAGCAAAGGCATTATGATCAGGCGGATACTAAGACGGATGCACATCAAAATTTGCTGGATTCGGGATGAAGGCCTGGTGAGTGCCACTGAAGTCTGGATGAGCCACATTACCCTGAGGAGGGATGTTCTGGTGATGACTCTGGCCGATGGTGTTGCTACCAATAGGATTCAAGTTGATGGTAGGGATGCCACTTCCATTGGGACCTGTATTGCCATTGGGATTAGGATTGGGAACCCTATTTCCGGTCTGATTAATGTTCGGATCGCCATTGGGATTTCTGTTGGGGTTGCCATTGGGAGCCCCATTACTATTCTGATTCTGCATCTGTACAAGTGTAGCCAGTAGCTCATCTTGCTGAATCCTCATCTGACCCAACACATTCTGCTCCAACCATGCTTGAAGACCTGGTGGCGGCACATAGGCTTCCTCATTTCCTTCCTGGGCCATTGCAATAGCTTCTTCGGTTACAGGCACTGTCTCGGCAACTCGGATCAACCTCCCCTTACTGTTTCTAGCTCCCCCTTTCCAAGTAGATGCCAGGCTTAGAGTATCTGAAAGGGATGGTGTTTAGGGCTGATTAGAGAGTGAAAAAGGATCGAGATTTTCCGAGTTTGATTCAAAAGTAGTTCAAAAATCAAAATCAATCCTAGAATGCGGATAAGCACTTGCTTTATTTTGACATGTTTTTGCATTTATCTTGGAATAGTGGATACCATCTCCAAAGTATAGGACCAACGTTTTTCACCTGTACTGTGCTATTGGCCGTCCGAGCCCCTAGCGAAGGCCTATACTCTTTCTGGGATCCACCATTCGTTACGGTCTATGTGAGGGTCTTGACAATTTCAAGTCAATCCAAGAATTTCAACATGATATCCACAATTGAGGTCGATTATAACCTTTTGGGAATTCATAGGATTGAAGTAAAATTGTTTAGACAAAAAACCGACATGAAGTCTGTGACGTGTTATTTTTCGAAAGAATATGGACATCGCATTTCGGCTTTTGAAGCTTGGCTTACACCCATCACAGCGACCGTAGGCGCTGCTAAGGGGGAAACAGTATACCGTTGACCCTATGGGGAAGTCAAGTGAGCTCCCTTATGCCCCAGGTTTACCGTCTCGGGTTTGAGATTCTAACACGCTTTTCAAAAAACGTGCATGTGTGTGAGGTATCTATGAGTTCGAAAAATAATTTTGAAAGCACGTAAAGAAAACAAGAAAATCATTTTTTTCTTTTTTACTTGTTTTACCCCTTTTTGGGAATCACTCACCACGCAATGCATATATATATATACAGATATATACACCCCAAGTAAGGCACAAAAGCATGGCACACACAAAGATTTAGAGTCTAGCCCACTTTAAAACAAGTCCCCAGCGAGTCGCCACTGTCAGAGCCCGCGCCCGAGATGATCGGATCACCGCGAAATGACCGCCCGTGAAAGCGGTTCGCGCCCGTCTCGTGCTGATGCGCTTTTGGAAATGTGCTCGGTTCTCACACAATGGTTTCCTCTTGATGCTGTGATTTGATTGCAAGAGTCGCACCTCATTTTGATTTTAGGAAAAATGAAGAAAAAACCTTTTTTGAGAAAATGGGTTCGGGGGCTAAGTTACGAGAAGAGAAGGGGTTAGGCACTCTTCTCGCCCGTGATGGTCTCTATATGCGTGCCACTTATATTCAATTTTATGCCTTTTAATTTGGATTTTATGCCCTACCAAAAAATGGTGATGAAATATATATGGAGGTCTTCCTATTCTAGGAAGTTTCATTTTTATTCACAACGGGAACTCGGCTTGAGTGGATTCCCCGATTGGTTTCAAGAATGGTTTTGATCATATCAAGCAATAAACATCCACGGGAGGGGAGATTACACAATTAACATATAAAAAAAATAGGGGAGACAAATCCCACAAATAATATAATATCCTCGACGGTGCTTTTGTTGATTTCGGTGACACTTTCCGTTCCCCGAGCCGTCGTACCTGTCCTAAAATCAATCCGATTCCAAAACTAAAAATTGGGGGTTAATCCCTGAATACTAGGGATCACAAGGGAGTTTTTGTAGACTTTATGGACCAATTTAGGCCCCAAACACATGCAATAAAGTTGATCACAAATTCAGCCCAGAAAAGGCAAACAGAAACCTTAGCATGTTTATCACCAATTTTCACCATCTTAGCTTGGGAATCTGAAAAAACCCAAAGAACAACAGTTTAAGACCACGCATAAAACATGAAGATACCAAAATTTGGAGTTCATAGGACGAGTTTTAGTGGTTCAAAAGGTTTCTGACATTTCAATGTCAGGAACTGGAAGTGCAGAATCTGAATTTTGAGTTTGAAACATATGTTTTGAAAGGAGCACTTCCATTGATCCAAAAAATGTATAAAAAATATTATAATAATACTGAGTTCGTTTATAACAAAATCCATGTTTTTATCTTTGTCCAGAAAATTATTTTTCATCAAGTTTGAAGCCCAAGAACACAGCAAGGTACCACAGTGAATAAACAACTCAGAATCACTGAGACCCCAAATTTATGCATGAAAATATGAACTAGACATGGAATATGAACATGAAACTTTAGGATCATATATTTCAACATGTTATGAACAACTTTTGTTCTTTTGACCTAAACCATAAAACCAATCGAAGATGGGTTTACAAGCCCATCAAATCAAGAATCTATACAGAAAGTAAAAACTGATTATAGAGGCATGATTATAGACCTCAAAACACTACTATATCTTCAAACCAAGGCATGAAACTCAAGGACTTTGATATTTAACAGTGTTGACAACATTATCAAGAGCTATTTCTCAACAAATAATGATTTTCACATGCATGATCATGAAGGAAAGCCAAAGAGGGCAGATTTACGCCCTTTGAGAGAAACGTGAAGATTTTCATACACAAATTAAAGATATTGGAATATTATGACTATTATGAACA